>OZ038448.1:19756301-19783801 GCA_964036265.1 Daptonema setosum
CATTGCCGCAGTCAGTTTATTCAACCTCTCAGAACACTACGTAAACACCATTCTGATATGGTATTAATGTGCCTTGATGGCTTCAGAAATAAATAAGTCCCATTGAAAAAGGTGGTTATGAGAACCTGCGGACGAGTCAAACCACCAAAGGGAGGGGAAAACTTTCCAAAGAGAGGGGAATTGACAGAAATTAGACCATTATACCTACATCTTAGGGAACAAACTGTTCTCTAAAAAACGTCATAAGGGGGGAATTCCTCTTTTCCCTCTCCTTCTCGTCCGCTAGAGGTTATGAGTTATGTACCATTCCAAGGTCCTGTCAACCTTTGGTCGGCTTCATGGATGACCGGTGAAAGGTTTATTGAGGTGATCGGTCTGTTGACTGACTTGCCTTTACTGGTCATTAACCGAATACATTTATAGTTGGTTCAAAGTATCATGTTATCAGAAACTATTAATTATGGATTTCGTTTCCACTTGTGGAATGTATCATAAATTTTGAATGTTCGTTTGGTTTTGTCAAGTGGCTAAGGCGCCGGCCTCGCAAGCCGATGTTCCTGGTTCGAACCCCGAGGTTGAGACGCAGCGCATTCAGGAACGTATTTAGAACGAAATATGATGACCATTGTTCTACTATATTTGTGGCTTGGTATCACACCTTCTATATTATAAAACTGCTATTTGTTTGTGCGCACAGTATGTACTTAACAACACTAACTTCATACAGTACATACACACTGAGGGACCAGATAATCTTCAAATAGGGGATATTCTCCCCAAGATTATTTATTATTTTCATTTAACCCCTGCGTTCAGGAAGAAATCCCACTTTTTGAAACTGCCGAGAGAAGGGTAATTTTATAGTGCAGATTTTCTCCCGTTTTCAACCGCTATATCACAGCATGTTTGTATCTACGTACATACAATATGTACATGAATGTAATGTTATCCCATCGTCGTTAGGTGGTGGGACATGGACAAATCAATAGGTTAATAACAGCTACCAATGGTTGGTATCCAAGTGATGGGCAGTGGCTTCATGCGCTTCACTACCAAATGAGATGAAAAATTGAAAACAGGGATTTTCCCATCTTTTTGATGGTTTCAAAACGGTTATAGGTTTCCTAGGCTTTGGGTGAAATTATCACGAAACTGGTAATTCTGCGGAGCTTTAGGAAAAATTTCCATCGTTTTTTTGACTAATGACTCGTCCGCCAGTGGACTGGTTCGATTGCCAAATTCAATGGTACCATGGACAGTATATGATGCCCTCGTATCGTTAGCATTGTCGTCAGGAGAGTTGGTCTGTACCTAGTTTTGAGCAGTTCTTAATTCAGTTTTTGTTGTTTAGTTTCTGTTTTTTTTTCTGAAATTTGTTTTCTGTGTTCATTATTTGATTGAATAAAATAGGATTTTGAAACTAATTCTGTATCTCGGCTTTTCCACTAGACCATATTCCAAAAAAATTGCTCTTATGATCCCTTTTCCAAATCAGCTTTTTTCAGATTAATATTTTTCCGTATTAACAAGTAAATAGAATAGATCAGTATAAGGTGAGCAGATTGAAGAAGACACCAGAAGTAACATAATATACCAGATAAGAATTAAAAGCTTATTCTGTTCTCTCAATCCTCAGTTTGAGTTTGAGCCTTAGTAACAACAAGTATTTTCCAACAAAATTGACATAAAAACAGGTTACACAATATTGACGATATCTTGAGCCTAACTGAACCTATCGCATGTTAATAAAGAACGAATTTGGTAGCAAATTTCCTTTAATATATGTAAAGTAAATACTTATCAATGTAATAAAAAAAATTATTTTTTTTTTATTTCTTCACATTTATTTGTAACAAGAAATCTGGATAGTCTATAGCTTGGTCATGGTTTCTTGTTATGTACCAAAATATTATTTTTAAGACCGGTTACGTGCGCATGCAACGAAATAAGCGCAATTTTCGTATGTTGTCAAAAAGTTATAGGAAAGAGATGCTATTTCTCGTGGATTTGAAAGCGCGCCCAAATCAGATTTGAATTTAAACTGCGCGCCAAAAAGTTTTTGGCCAACAAGAAAGCCTGAACAGGCTATAACGGAGTCTGGAGCTGGTGTTCTACACACTTGTCATCGCAAATTTTCATCAAAAATATGATATCGGAAAATTATCAATGTACCATCATGGAAATCAATTCATAGAAATTCATACAAATTCAACAATCTCATCTAACTATTTTTTATGTAAAGAAGTTTCAAAAGTTTCGAAAATTTTCGAAACGTTTCTTAAGCAAGTCTGTTGTCCATACCATCTGACGCCTAACCTATGTAAATTAGTCTGAAACTTTTTGTGTTCCACACTTGGGTAAATGACACTATAGAACAAAAGGGCGCATGTTCCAAGCACCCGGGCCGAAATTAGATTTGCATAGTATGTCTCAAAATCTTCTACAATTTCGGGGAAACTCAATTTGACCTAACCTATAGAACAAGTTACTGCTGACACCGCTGAACACAGGCAATTATTTTAACCGAAGAGAACGAATCGAAGGGGACAATTGAAATGTGCCATGTATTTCTATAGAAACAATAGAAGCAATTCTGATGTTGAGCCAGCAATGACGAAACTTGAACAGTGCTTTCATAGAGTATGATTATAGCTTGGTCGACATACATACCTTGTTACTGAAATTTTTGAATGACTTTGTCGCACCGTTCGTATAGGATTCAAATGTAATGTGATAAAGTTTAGTGTCCCGAAAACGTAAACATAAAACATCTAAATTCAAACTGCGCGCGTGAAAAAACTATGAGTGACGAGCACTAACGGAGGCGCTAATCCTCTAAAGGGAGGGAAACATCGTCAAAGAGGGGGAATTGGCAGAAGCTAGGTCATTTTTAATACACACTAAGTCTATTTTTTAGAGCCAAAGAGGGGGAATTCCACCTTTTCCAGCCCTTCTCGGTGACAAGAAATCAGAGATCGAACATCGTCGACAATCCAATTATTTATTTCTCAAAAAGGGTAATTGATTTAATTGGGTTCACTTGATCTGCCCGAATTGTGATTTGTGATCATTGTGATTATGAAAACTAACCGAAAGATAAATTTCAGAAAACAATAATTTTCCCTACCATGATTCCGCACGTAGGAATTCCCCTACAACCGTTGAAGTTATGGGCACTTTTTATGATCTGCACGTTGGTCGCCGCGGTGGATACAAATACTTCAACAACAACAACGACCACAACAACAACAGCTGCAGGTCCAACAACAACAGGAACAACCGTCGCCACGACCACAACAACGATGGGCAAACCAGGTTGGTATATTTATTTAGGCCTTGTAGTTAGTTATAGAAAATGACTTGAAATGCGAAGTTCAATGAATTTAAGATTCAAGTTGTGTCCTATTCAGAACCGGATTCTCAGTTGAGAATCAAGTTCTGGCATAGGCAGAACCGGATTATTAACCAACATACTCGCACATATAGCAAAACTCATGCCTTTGAAAAGTTTTATTCAGTTCGACTTAATGGACATGAAACTAATATTCATATTCATAGTTTCTCGAATTCAATTTGTAGTGGCAGTGTGTAGTAAATGTACGTACAATAGTAGTAGGTATGTATTATTGAATATTTTATAGTAGTTACTATTACTATTATTATAGTAAATACGTATCATAGTAGTAGGTATTATTGAATATTTAATAGTAGTTACTAGTACTATTATTATATTAAATACGTATAATAGTAATAGTAATTATTAAATATTTAATAATAGTTAATATTACTATTATTATAATAAATATTGTACATACTACTGAGTTCATATCTCACCAATATAAATCAAAAGTGTGAAAGTCTGGCCAGCAGAACGGCATGCATTAAAATCTAGGGTACATACCATTTCCTTAATAAGAAATCCATTTATCATCGGAATCGTATTGACGGAAGTTCGTATTTCCTGTGTCCTGATTTTCAACCACCTCGAAATATGTCTGTCACAATTTTGACTGTCAGTCAGTCAGTCAGTCAGTCAGCCTAAACTCACAGTGAGTGAGTGAGTGAGTGAGTGAGTGAGTGAGTGAGTGAGTGAGTGAGTGAGTGAGTGAGTGAGTGAGTGAGTGAGTGAGTGAGTGAGTGAGTGAGTGAGTGAGTGAGTGAGTGAGTGAGTGAGTGAGTGAGTGAGTGGGTGAGTGAGTGAGTGAGTGAGTGAGTGAGTGAGTGAGTGAGTGAGTGAGTGAGTGAGTGAGTGAGTGAGGGAGTGAGTGAGTGAGTGAGTAAGTGAGTGTGTGTGTGTGAGTGAGTGAGTGAGTGAGTGAGTGAGTGAGTGAGTGAGTGAGTGAGTGAGTGAGTGAGTGAGTGAGTGAGTGAGTGAGTGAGTGAGTGAGTGAGTGAGTGAGTGAGTGAGTGAGTGAGTGAGTGAGTGAGTGAGTGAGTGAGTGAGTGAGTGAGTGAGTGAGTGAGTGACAGAGTGAGTGAGTGAGTGAGTGAGTGAGTGAGTGAGTGAGTGAGTGAGTGATATATAATGGCGTGATGGCTATTGATGTTGATATATATTGATGACGTGAAACGTGAACGGGGTGTTAATTTAAAAAAAATATTTGAAAGGCTGGACATTTGAATTTTCCGAGTGGCGACTGGTTTTAACGATTTTATTTTTAGTATCGCGTTTTTTCAACTGACGTGTGTGACATATTTTTTGATATAACAAATTTGTACAACACTAAAAATTACATATTATAGTCCGTCCATTGTAATTGTATTTACTCTTATTATATGAAATCATCGGGTTACATGATTGTTTTTATTTTTACAAATCCTAATTTCTTTTCTCTATGTTTCACGAGCACCGCTCACGAATATAATTTTTTCCTTATCTTGTGTCTTAATATTACAAAATAAACTGTGAAATATGTATCTTTACCAAATTTTTTATTTTGTAAAACACCTTTTCTGACATTTCATTGTATGTACTTTTCACGCTTAATGTTTTTTTATACTAATCCCAATAATTGTTCATGTTGTTGTTATTGTGTGAAAACGGATTCAATTGAATATATTGACTACTTAAAGCATTTGATACAACAGCAGAAAAAGGGAGACCCTTGAATACCTTTTGGAAGTTCTGAAGAATGAAACTTGGTGAGTTCTTAACTACATCTACTATAAAACTAATATATGAATCTCATCCTGTTCATACTAAATATATGGCTTCCATCTAGATTTCTTCAAGAAAATATTGGGTAGACCATTAACTTTCCGGTGATGCAATATTTTAGAATAATACAACGTAACTTCACATTATATTGTACTTATTGACTAGGAGATTGAATTTAAAATCTTCCTTCCATTTTTGTGCCTTGAAGTCTTTGGTCACTTGTCAGGTTTCGATTCTAGGAACACCAGATTGCGAGTCGGTGTCTCTAACCACTGCGCATTCAAAATCAATCTTCTAATTAGTATATACTATTTTGAGTAGCTTATTCTTATTGTACAAACCTTACAAGCCTTAATTATACCGATCATTTGTATAACAACATTAATAATTTTTTTAATAAATCTCTTGTATTCAATAATCTTAATTAATACTTCTCTTGAATCATAAAATACATATCTCGCATAATAAACTTGCTGTTCATACCTTGACTCACCTACATGTAATCACTCACTCACTCACTCACTCACTCACTCACTCACTCACTCACTCACTCACTCACTCACTCACTCACTCACTCACTCACTCACTCACTCACTCACTCACTCACTCACTCTTTCACTCACTCACTCACTCACTCACTCACTCACTCACTCACTCACTCACTCACTCACTCACTCACTCACTCACTCACTCACTCACTCACTCACGTGCTCATAATTTACAGTAGTTTACCTCATTGGATATTAGGATGCTTTCGTATATCTGCCTCTTAGATCCACCAGTCTATAACAATAACGTACAGTACTGTATTCTCTATACGGCCGACACGACTTGAAAACACATAAAACCGAACATGCAATAAAGCTATAAAACTGTAGGATAGACTGAATGACGGACTGACTGACTGACTGACTGACTCACACAGACTGTCTTTCCAAATAAAGAGAGTGACAAACAACTGTGAAATAGATGAAAAACATGGTATACTATTATATATGCAGTATACTCTGTTGAGCGCAAATCATGGAACCATGGAACAGAGTTTCTGAAAACTAAGCCTATTGCTCAAAATAGATTATTTTCTATAGCATCCTGACCTGATCAGGTGACTGAACTTGAAATCCCGGGTCTGTGTCATCTGCCGTGATTTTGATTGCTGGAAATCTGGATTTCCAGTCCGGATTCTAACCGCTTTTTTCGAGGAGAAAGTCAAATTCTTCTACATTCAAACTAAAAATAGAAAACTTAACAAAATTTTCGTATATTTTTTGTTTTATTCAAAATATCAAATAAAAGCATGTATACAATGAACATAAAAGGTATGCAAGCCGAATAGCCATGATCTCACGAACAGTCATTCGCCCAACTCATCAAATATACTGTAAAAGGATTCGGCCATATTGGTCTGTCATACAGTCATGATAGATCAAAGTGATACACATGAAATCGTTCAGGTTTCAACACCAGTTCGAAACTGTTTTTGATTTAGTGAGTTAATCCGAACCAATGTAAAACAGAAGAATAAATTTCATATAAAAAGTTAAAATCGTTATGGAGATTGTAATAAATACACCCATGTTGGTCAGTCATTCAGTCACCTGAGAAACTTTTCCGATCAGATTGTTACAAAAGAGACCACTAGCGGACGAGAACGGGTGGGAAAAGTGGAATTCCCCCTCTTTGGCGTTTTTTTTAAAGGAAAATTTTTTGCTCAATGTGGACGTAAAATGGCTTCAAAACTGCCGATTACCACAATTTGAAGAATTTCCCTCACTTTTGAGTTTTGGCTCGTCCACCAGTGTCAGAAACAGAAACATACATATAAATACATATTTACAGTATGTATTTCAACACCAGGTCAGATAAAGAGTCTCCGAGGAAACTAGTGGTTGGAATACGTTTCAAACCGTCCAACTTTTGAACCATTAGGTTACTTTGGGTTGGGCAAAACCATCCAAAACACCCTGCTGAAGACGATGCGATACAGATATGAACACCCAATAAAAAAAGCATAGATGATCTGAAATTATTCAGCTAATGAAAGAACACATTTGAAATAATATATTTCAAAATATAATATTAAAATTTTAATGATTTTATAAATATTATAAAAACACACTACATTACCCATAACCAAATTTCTATTTTGGATTCTCAAGTTTTTTTCATTTTTTTTATTTTAAATTTCTTGAAAATTAAATTGGTAAAAAACAGCGGAAAGGCAAAAAATAATTATAAAATATATGCTTGATAATTTACAGGGGTTGTGTTTCACCCACTTATCGTCATAACATCAAAATCATCGCTAATAAATTCGTGTTGCTCTCCTTCCAATTCATCACAACATATCCGTCCGTCCGTCGCCTTGACAGTTGGTTGAGGCTAATTAATTTCGTTTACAAGCATTTGTGGTTGGGGTGAGCGTAAACATT
Source organism: Daptonema setosum (assembly GCA_964036265.1). Classification (NCBI taxonomy): domain Eukaryota; kingdom Metazoa; phylum Nematoda; class Chromadorea; order Monhysterida; family Xyalidae; genus Daptonema; species Daptonema setosum. Next base: position 19,763,892 of record OZ038448.1, read on the forward strand.
AGCAGAGATTACTAATCGGTAATACTGTAATGCGGTGATGCCAAAATTGCACAATGTTTTGTTATGTTAACTTTCGGAAACACTGTTAGGTTTCGGCCGTGAGCCGAAAGCTAGAAACCACGAATCGAGCGGGGGTAAGAGTTGTCGTCCAATTAAAATTGTATTCCATTGTCTCTGGAATATGCTTTTTTTGTCATGTAGTCGCATAACGCAACCCCATACGGTATTGCCGGTTTCTCTTGTCTGATTGTCTCTATAATCAAGCTTGGTTGGCAGCTGGGAAAAACAAAGTTTTGAGATTTAAAAATGAGATTTGTTTTAACTTTTACTAACATGATGAGGTGAGGTGCTACCCCTTTTATCACTCTCGTTCCATTAGAAAAATCTCTTCTGCCGCTACAACTAACTGTTGGAAATCGGGGATAGAGAAAAATTGCTGTCTAATTCATGGAAAAGTGGTAATAATGTATTGGTGCCCGGTTTTTCACTCATTTCTAGAATTTTCGCAAAAAAGTACATTGTTTTTTAAACTTCGAAACTTCATGATACGTCGCTCGGTGGTTAGAAAATTACTCTGATGGCGGCTGGCTCGTTCGAACTTTTACCTCGTATCGGCAGGATCGATGGAACTTTCCGAATTTGGTAGAAGGGTGTTTCAGTTTTAGAATATTACCATTCAGGAACACATATGTAAACAGCTATTAATAATTTACGGTATGTTCAAGTTAGAACTCAGTACGCTTCTAGTTTACCCGCCGTTTCGTCCACCTGGTACCGTGTACTCCGTTGACTGGCCGTGTTCATTGCTGCGCGCGAATGTTGATTGGCAACAACCAATATCAGGTAAGTTCATATATTTGGTTTAAATACGTGTACACTAAATGATATGCTCAAGTTTAAATTCAGTATGCTTCTAGCTCATCATCCGCGTTGCACTGTCCAGCTGTTCACCGTGTTCTTATATATTCGCCTCGTTTGTGCTGTGGTCTGCTGACGAACATCATTCGGCAGATCAATAAGTAAGGCAGAGTTTTACTTAACTTACTTATTATTAGAAACTGTAAGCAAAGTTTTACTTTATAGAAACTGAAAAAAGATGAGAAAATTTGCCTAAATCCCGGTTCCTTCAAGCTTCATGATACGTTTATGTTTTTCAAAGAATAGTTTTATCTGACACAAACGTACGTGTAGTATACTTTCAGTAGTCATCTTCTGACGCCCGCATGTTGATGAGTTTGGGCGTTACCCTTCAACAAAACAGGTGAGTTGTTTTCTTCTAATTATTTTCGCTTTTCGCTAACATTGCACTTTCTCCATGTTACTGTTTTTTGAAAAAAGAAACCATTGACTCACTTTTAGTAATGACTTTGTGCTATGCTTGACTAAATCAAAATAATATTTTTAGTATCGCCAACAGTCCGTCATCCGTCCGTCCGTCAGCACCTTCAATCATGCAAGAACCGAAGAATTAATGATCACAGTGATTATCACAGATTCGATAACAAAGAATAATATCCAATAAAAGTATAAAGTAACAACATGGTTTGTTGGTCGAAGGGATTAGATTTTTATTTATAAGATAACAATAATATGAGAAGAGAAATGACAACGCGTCAATCATTGTGCCGGTTGTTGCACATGTAGGCGAAGGCCGGGTATGGTTCGTTTGAACAGATGTAAGATTGGACACAGAATTTATTGTAACGATTGAACCCATATTGCTGACCAGATAGACGGATTTTATAATGACTTTATTATGCATTTCCAGCTCCATGGAAAACAGTTTCACAAAAAGTTGATTTACCGGCGCTGGAAGAAAGAGCAAATGTAAAGCTAACTTTTAATTACTACAAAATACACTTTTTTGTAACACTCCACAATCGGTAAGTCACTATCATACAAAACAATATGCGTCCAATCGTAACATGAAACTTGGGTGTCTAATCGAACATGGGTCGCAAGCGTGACGCAATCGTGAAGACCAATTCGGGACCGCTTCAATCCTGAAAATATTTTAAGTTATGTTGCCAGAATGCAGTTATTTTCACGTTGAACAGTGAAACTGTCATTGTATGATAGAATGAAACTGTTATTGTATGATCAAAACTATTGGTACAATTGAAACAGTGAAATAGATTTCATTATTTGGTGCGTAGTACTCGTATGATTAATTTTTTTCAAATTAATGAACAGTTTCTTAACGTTTTGAGGATTTAGCACTGGGATATAAGAGTAAATTATTCAGATTTGATTAATTTAGTTTTGGGCGCAAGTATAATCAAGAGTTTTCAGCCTCTCATTACGTATGCACCAATACCGGGAAGTAGAAAGAGCTACCCACCGGTCAGTCAGAAAGAGGGAGAAAAGAGTGCATTTAGCTGATCGAGTAGACTTTGATGATGCAGACGAGATCATGCAAATAGACCTTGAAGAAGGCAGAGATGAAGTGCGTCAACTAAAAGCTGAACCGAAGTTCAACCGCCGTTCCGAGGCATGGATGATCGACCACCAATCTGAGGCACCGATGACCGACCAGCAATCTGAGGCACCGATGACCGACCACCAATCTGAGGCACCGATGACCGACCACCAATCTGAGGCACCGATGACCGACCACCGATCTGAGGCACCGAAGATCAAGTTCCGCTTCGACCCACAAACGAAATCCACTAAACAGATCAGACAGAATCAGCGGAAAGAAGCAAAAAAAAAATGGCGGATACAGTATGATCACAATCGGTATTTGAGAAAGAAGGAAGAGAAAACCCTCAAGAAAACTGTGGAAGAAGCAGATGCCGCACCACGAAGACTGGCCCAGTCCATTTGTGCAAGAGGACATAATGAGCAACGAGGACCGGCGATAAAAGCAGATGATGTGGCACGGAAGCAAGTTCGTAATTGTGTACAACAGAATCTTGTAATTTGAACATGAAGCTCAGTTTGCACAGATGATCTTAAACTCAGTGGTGCTTATCGTGCATAGAATTGTTCAGTTGAAGTTTGATGTTTGGTTAACACTTAGTTACAGTTACTGCTATCACACGGAAACACAATCAATATAGCGCATAAATTCTTCAACAGATGAACTACATAAATTATAAAACTCTATGCGTTGTTTAGATTAGAGTGTTATTAAGAACTTCAGTTTACAATACACAATGGTTTCTTTGAAGAGTTAGATGCAATTGGCAGAATTATAAGCCAATTATTCAATGATAAATATTGATCCAGATACCGTTCATGGTCGGCAAGAGCGAAGAGAACATGAAAACAGACATCATCATGCACAATGCATACGTGTCGGCCTGCACTCAGCTCAAAGTTCAACACGTTGACAAGCTCATCCACGAAGCGGTCATCCTAGCATCCAACAACATCTATGTGCACGAGAAAACCATTCGCGATGCGATTGGTCAGTTTTATTTAATACTTATGTACATCATTCATGTCAATTAAACAAGATAGTAAAAAGTGGCTCGAGGTTTGCGTAATATTTTCGTTTACTCCTCAGTTAAGTAAACACAAGGTGCTCATACTAACTGTTAGTGAAATCTGAGGAGACCATAAATGCACCATTCAAGTCACTAGCGCCGATTCAAGTCAAGTATGCGTGCATGTAAACGATAGATTATTTTTTTGCAAACATAAATTTGGGTTTTTACGTTTTGACATATGTTCCCAAAATACAATATATCAAAAGAAAAAAATATACAAGTAGGGATTGCGTGGCATTATGGTGACACACCTCACTATGTCTAATTGATCATTTGTTATGTTATGTCTATACAATCCGCAGTTAATAAACATATATAAGGTTGTGCGGTTATCATAGATGAATAGTTTTCAATCTGAACTTGAACCCTTTAACGGTTTCAGTTTCTGAAAAAAGTTAGAGAGATGCAGTTATCCATCTTTAGGTATGTGCAAAAAGGTTTATTTTGAACCGTTTATAGCTCGGGTTCAACAACGGTATGAGAAGTTCGATAGCGCGTACGGCAAGATACACAGTAAGCGGGGACCACGGGGGTGGTTGTTCGAACTGGACGAAAAGGTATTCAAATCCATCCGAATGTGCATTCACCAAGAGTTTTGGCGAAACGGTGTGCCACTCACGATCACCGATCTGCACCGCCGGATCATCAACGACCCCACATTCGAGTTTTCCTACGGGAAAAACGTGCTCCATCAAGTGTTACGATCGATGGGGTTCAGGTGGCGGAAAGGCGCCGGTTGGTAACCTTTAAATTACAGTTGATAAGAATCCACATTTCAAGCAACAAAGGCTTGATGATAACTTTCTACCACTGGCGGACGAGGGAATATTGCCAAAGAGGGGGGAATTGACAAAATTTTGGCCTTTTACATACACCTTAAGGAACAAAATTTACTTTTCGAAACTACCAAAGAGGGGGGAATTCCACTTTTCACACCCCTTCTGGTCCGCTAGTGCCTTCTACTGATACTCACAGTACCACACGACTCTATTTATCAGACACCAGCAGTTAAATTCAGATCATTAAACCTCAAATAAACTAATGTAATTTTAAATAAATTCTGCAGACAACAACAAGCACTACTACAAGAGTAGCAACATGATAAAGCTTCGCGCGCATTACCTCCGGCGTATCACTCACTACCGTAACCAAGGCCGCCAACTGATATACATTGATGAGAGTTGGGTCGACTCAACAGATTATACAGGCATGCAATGGCATGACTTGAAGACAAGTGTAGCCGAGTTGCTTCTTCCGAATAAGCAGTATGTCGCCGGGGTTCAGATACCCAAATGTTTGTTCATATTGATATTGCTAGGAGTTAGGACGTTTATTATCATGATGCGTTTTCGATTGTTTTAGTCAAAATTGCACCAAAATCTGTTACTGAGTTGTAAATTACAGTATTGTGTTAAGTCTGATTTCAATTAATATCACATAATCATACAGATTATGATTTTTCCAGCATCCTTCAAACGTCTCATACTGATCGCCGCACATTCTGATGACGGCTTGATTCCCGACAGTCAAGTGTGTTGGGCAATCGACGACGCACTTCCGACAGCTGATCCACATAGAAATATGTGTAGCGATAAGTTCGAATACTATTTGCGAAAGCTGTTGCGATTACCGGGTGTGAAACGAGGGTGCGTGGTGATTATGGACAACGCACGGTACCACAGAACATATGTTGGTTAAGTTAAATAGTTAAGAAATGGGATAAGACGATGATTTTTATGGTTAAAGTGAAATATGTACACAAAAGTTTACAAACGTAAAAATTCTTTTCAGTCCGTCGCGTTGCCCAAGGATCAGAAAAAAGATACCACCCGGCAGTTCATTCAAGAACAGATGGGTACTGATGCGTGGCTGAAAGCCAATCCGAATGCCAGTAGCCGTGAACTACTCATCAAAGCTCGCGCAGTGCGAAAGACGAAGGGCATGAATGTTAGAATCTAGAAAATTATCCTTAAAAGTCTATCTTTTTTCATCTGATGACAGTGATTTAAGGCTTTACAATAATGTATATTTCTATTCCACACAACCTTATGTGTAAATTAAACGTATGTGAAGAGCATGTGTATACATTGATTGCAGACTGAGAAGATCTGCCAAGCTCGCGAAGCACAACTGCTGTTTCTGCCCCCCTACCATCCATGTCTAAATCCCATCGAGATGGCATGGTCCCTGCTCAAGAACATCATCTACAAAACTCGCGGTAATGTTGTTCGAAACACTGAGAAGATGAAAGAGTTTGTAAGGGGCTGCATGCTGAAGCTGTTTGATGCGGACAACAAACAGAAGCTGATTAACTGCTTTCGACATGTGCTCAAGGTGAATATTTTTCTATAATCGAATGAGATTTTATTTCGTGGTCCATATTACAGCAATCGCGGAGTGCCACATCTAATTGAAGTATTTAGTTGAGAATTGGCATTCTCAACGCACGTTTAGATAGAGAGAATATAAGCATAAGCAAATGTAAAGCAATATGAAAAGCTAACTGCATAATAACATTCTTACTTCTCTAGGTGGAACAAAACTTCATGAACAACGATCATGTGCAACCAGAACCTGTTGCACCACTGATCGTCTTACTGGAAGATGATCACATCGACCTGACTGAAGATGAGAGTGACGATGAGTGGGACGGACCGGTGGATGGAGAGGAAGACGGTGGCGACTAATTATTACACATTAAACCAGATACTGATTTTTTGTTTCATAATTTATAACATCATATTGATTCTGACGTGATCGAACACGTGATTGAGCTTATTTCCTATATACTAATTTTAAATCGTACATGTTATGACATCATATTGATTCTAAGGCATCGAACACGTGATCTAGCTAATTACATATATACTGATTTTATGTCTTACATTTTATGACATCATATTGATTTTAAGTCATCGAAAACGTGATCTACCTATATACCTACAGTACATATATACTGATTGTTTGTCTTAACTTTTTTTGCTTATTGATTGTGATTCATTACACACGTGATTGAGCTTATTACCTATATACTGATTTTATATCTTAATTCATTGAACATGTGATCTAGCTAATTACCTATATACTGACTTTATGTCTTAACTTTTATGACATCATATTGATTCTAATTCATCGAACATGTGATCTAGCTAATTACCTATATACTGACTTTATGTCTTAACTTTTATGACATCATATTGATTCTAAGACATCGAACACGTGATCTAGCTAATTACCTATATACTGATTTTATGTCTTATTGATTATGATTCATTACACACGCGATTGAGCTGACTATCTATATACTGATTTAAGTTCTTACATTTTATGACATCACATTGATTCTTAGTCATCTAACACGTGATTGAGATTATTCCCTATATACTAAACTTATGCCTGAACTTTTATAGATAATTTTGATTCTGATTCATCATACACGTGATCGAATTTAGTACCTATATACTGATTTTATGTCATAACTTTTATAGCTTATTGATCGTGATTCAACTTATTATATATATCGATACTGCTTTTGGGAACTGATCATTTGTTATGAGGGAACGGTGCAATAACATGCACAGAAACGGACAGGATATCTATTTTGTATTTCGATAATATCCTGTGCAGGATTCATAACAGCTAGGCGTGGGCTGATCTGATCTCGATTTCGAGATTTAGGATCAGCAGCTATCGATTCAACCAATAATAGAAGTATTTAACTGAGAACAAATTTGAAATAATTTGATGATATTAATCTGAGGTAACCCTGTATGGGATTTAGGGTGAGATTTATTCAGGCTTATTAAACAAGCATTGAATTAATTCGCTCTAGTTTGGAAAAAAAAATTCACTGATTTTCGGTTGACGACAATGTCATATTGGACATTTTTGACTTTGTGTCACACTGTCACCCTGTACGGGTTTTAGGATCATCAGATATCGATTTAACAAATAATAGCATTATTGAAAGGAGACTGAACGAATCTAGAATGAGTTTTGAAGATAATAATAATAAGAATTTCAGGTCACCCTGTAAGGGATTTAGGATGAGATTTATTCAGGCTTATTTAACGAGCATTGAATTAATTCGTTCCAGTTTGGAACAAAAAAATCCAATGATTTTCGGATGCTTACAATGTCATAATGGACATTTTTCTCATTTGTGCCACCCTGTACGGGATTTAGGATAATTAGATATGGATTCAACAAATAGTAGAAGTAATGAAAGGAGAATGAAAGAATCTAGAATGAGTTTTGAAGATAATAATAATAATAAGAATTTCAGGTCACCCTGTAATGGATTTAGGATGAGATTTATTCAGGCTTATTTAACGAGCATTGAATTAATTCGTTCCAGTTTGGAACAAAAAAATCTAATAATGGACATTTTTTTAATTTGTGCCACCCTGTACGGGATTTGGGATAATCAGATATCGATTCAACAAATAGTAGAAGTAATGAAAGGAGACTGAACGAATCTAGAATGAGTTTTGAAGATAATAATAATAAGAATTTCAGGTCACCCTGTAAGGGATTTAGGATGAGATTTATTCAGGCTTATTTAACGAGCATTGAATTAATTCGTTCCAGTTCGGAACAAAAAAATCCAATGATTTTCGGATGCTTACAATGTCATAATGGAAATTTTTTTAATTTGTGCCACCCTGTACGGGATTTAGGATAATTAGATATGGATTCAACAAATAGTAGAAGTAATGAAAGGAGAATGAAAGAATCTAGAATGAGTTTTGAAGATAATAATAATAAGAATTTCAGGTCACCCTGTAATGGATTTAGGATGAGATTTATTCAAGCTTATTTAACGAGCATTGAATTAATTCGTTCCAGTTTGGAACAAAAAAATCTAACAATGGACATTTTTTTAATTTGTGCCACCCTGTACGGGATTTGGGATAATCAGATATCGATTCAAAAAATAGTAGAAGTAATGAAAGGAGACTGAACGAATCTAGAATGAGTTTTGAAGATAATAATAATAAGAATTTCAGGTCACCCTGTAAGGGATTTAGGATGAGATTTATTCAGGCTTATTTAACGAGCATTGAATTAATTCGTTCCAGTTCGGAACAAAAAAATCCAATGATTTTCGGATGCTTACAATGTCATAATGGACATTTTTTTCATTTGTGCCACCCTGTACGGGATTTAGGATAATTAGATATGGATTCAACAAATAGTAGAAGTAATGAAAGGAGAATGAAAGAATCTAGAATGAGTTTTGAAGATAATAATAATAAGAATTTCAGGTCACCCTGTAATGGATTTAGGATGAGATTTATTCAGGCTTATTTAACAAGCATTGAATTAAATCAATCCAGTTAGGAAAAAAAAAATCCAATGATTTTTGGATGATGACAATGTCATAATGGACATTTTTTAATTTGTGCCACCCTGTACGGGATTTAGGATCATCAGATTACGATTCAACAAATAGTAGCAGTATTGAAAGGAGAATGAACGTATCTAAAATGAGAGATAATGATGATAAGAATTTAAGATAAAAAACCTTAGCCCGAACGAGAGGTTTTCTTTAGCCAAATCGACATCGTTGTGTTTCTTAGCGACGAAGGCCACTTTTTGAACTGGGTCTGGCGACGCAGCTGGAAATAGAGCTGATGGCAATGCTGCTACCGACGAACCCTGCTGACCTACTGGAGCTGTTGATGACGGCATCGCGTATTCTGAAACGATGCGAAAATGTATTTCCAGGTGACACTTCACACATATATTCTGATTCCCTCTTTTCTAACTAAATGCAAACGGCATATTTACTTATTCGATGCAACCACGGATGAACCAGCTAACCCTACAAAAGGGTTGTAATTTTGTCGTCGAAAAAAATGCCTGTTTTCCGGTTAATTTACCTAAGCACTAGCGGACGAGCAGGAGAGGGAAAAGTTGAAACCCCCCTCTTTGGCGTTTGGCCCTCCTATAGATGTCTCAGATGCGCGTCCATAAATTGCAAGAACTCTCCTCGACTGCAAAATGTGAAAAAAATTCCAAATTAACTGTCTTACGGGTTTGTCCCAAAAATACAAAAACTTCCGCTAGTGTACGTATTTTTTATAGCACAATACGAATGATTAAACTGATTCAAGCGTAAAATATTTGGTTAAACAAAAGCCAACCACATTATAAATCATAGTTCCGAACAGAAAAAGGCGCCTTTTTAATTTATTCAAATTCTTTCTACCTCCCTACACAAATTCCATTAGTATGCCAGTAACGAAACATCGGTGCAAAAATTAATTATTTTATTTTTTCTTTCTGCTTTAACCAACCCCAATCCAATAGTATGTCCTACACCTAAAGCTTAACGAGAACCGGGGTTCCATTAGGTCATGAACAAGTCCAGAAATGATGTCAAAAACGTAGCTAGACCGATAAGTAAGCCTATGCATTTTAAGAGAAAAAGGTCGGCTTGACAATTTTCTGAAAAAATACTAACGCGTTATAACCTGTCAATGATGTTGGGCGCATTATCTCTCCGACTGTAGTGCATGTAAGCATGAGTACTCAGGATCAACTCTTGCAGGTTCACATGGTCGCAGTCGACCAGCTCCAAAGACTGTAGACTGGAACCGCAGTACTGAAATCGAAACAACATTACTTAAAATCAGTTAAGTAACATAAAGAGTACTACATATCTCTTCTCTATACAATAACCAGCTTACCGATGACAAGCAAACAAAAGACAAGATCAATAAAATGGTAGCTTATTGTGAATAGAGGACTAACCATATATGCGGCAGTAAGCAATGGTGCGGTGTTGAAAGCGGGCGACGGGCGGTGTTCGTTGTTGTGGTAGACGAGCGATAAGTGCGTCAGATTGGGACATGCCGCAAATGGTTCGTGCAACGCCTGAGCATCCGACATGTACACCGCGTCCAGACTTAGCCTGAATCATCGATACATGGGGTTTGCCTCTAATAATTTTGATTAAAATGCAAATGAAATTTACCGATTTTCAGCGTTAAAGTATCAACCAAAGTTTCTTCGGAACCAAACTATCAAGTAATTTTTTAACTAAATTGATCTTCAAGGAAGTAGCTGAAAACACCAGGGGTGGGCCGGGTTTTTTGGCGTTTTGCAGGGAGCGGGGGGGGGGTAGAATTTTGAAATCTCAGATTACCTCCCTCACCCCGAAAAGTGGGGGGTAAAGTCGGGTAGAGAGGGGGGTAGAATTTTTTTCGCAAAATAGCCTTGTTTTTTGTTTGTTTTTGCTGAAAAAATTCTATTATAAGGTATAAACATCACATATACCGGTTTTTTCAGGTTTTAACCAAGCAAATTGACCCAGAAAACGTGTTTGTTCGAAAAAAATCCTCACAGCCAAATTTTTTTCGAAAATGAGCCTCAAAATCGAGGGGTAAACTCCTACCCCCCCCCCCCCCCCCTCCCAGCGGCCCGCCTCTGGAAAACACTAACACAAAACCCATAAAAAATCGAACGGTTATTGAGTAGCAAGCTGTGTATTAAGCTGACAATTCAACCTGCATCAAACTAAACACGAACCGTTGCAATCGCGAGCCAACTCTAGTGTAATCGAGCAATTGGGCAAAGTGAGGCATGGCGAAGCATGTTGAATCGAGGTCAGATAAAGTAGAGAATTCGTTGCGAACAGCAAACACACGTTGGTAAAAGCACACGGTGGATAATATTGAGCAGTTGATGGGCACTCTGACGACCAGATAGTTGTTAAGACGGGTGGATCCGCTCTCACCGGTTGTGTTGCGCCTGGCAGTGCTCGCCTCCGAACCTACAAGCAACATTTCATTTGTATCACGCCTAGGACAGCTGTTTGCCTCACTTGTGCTGCCAAGAAGTTAAATAATCAAATAAAGCTACGAATTTTATTACAAATTGTTAAAAACCTGTCGAGCGCGAAAACACCTCTGCACATAACACACTCGATCAAATGGCGACCAAAACGGGCCTGACGCGCGGCAGCCTGCAAATTCACACAAAGTCAACTTGAAGTAGGATACTCGAAGCCTAATATAGAAAGGCAGAAGACCCTTTTCTGGTCAGCATGCCCGTCTCCAATATTTTTCAGATGAGTAGTGACTGTGACTGCATGAGATATCCCAAGGCAAGGTGACCTAACTTATGACATGACCTGTAGTCACCTTTAACCCAACTAAAATTAACCTGAAATTAAACAAGATATTTTAATTAGAATTTAAGGTGATGAAACGGCCGATTAATGAAATGAACGATGAAAGTGAAAAATTAAAAGTAGCACCTTTTCAACTGAGCTCATTGAACGCTTCAGAAATCACCAAATCAACGGCACGGCTACTGAAAACGGTGCAGAATGATTATACGATCCACGGGTACTTGCGGTGGACGTTGACAATCGACGTGTTATTGTTAATTGACGCTCAGCCTGCAAATACGAAATGAACTTACCTCCCATGGAGTAGATGGGTGAGTTGAGTAAACGAGTGAGTGATCGGGGAGTGAGAGACAAATTGAGTGTGAAAAAGTTAGTGAGTGACCGTAAGTGATGAAAACCAACTGCTGAGATCGACAATCTTTTCATTCATCGTGGTTAGTGCCTTCCTCAGCGAGATTCCCTTCTGCAACGGCTTACAATCGGTCCAACGCACTCCAAGACTCAACGGACCCGGAATTTTTTTTTCTGTAAAATAATTGTAATTCTGTAAAAACTCGAGGTTTTTTCTTTACCTGATACGTATTCCAAAGATTGTTTTTTGATTCTCCATAATAAATTGCGTTTCCTTCCGTTTTTTACCAATTTAATTTTCAAGAAATTTGAAATTAAAAATTTCAAAAAACTTGAGAATCCGAAATAGAAATTTGGTTACGGGTAATGTAGTGTGTTTTTATAATATTTATAAAATCATCAAAATTTTATTATTATATTTTGAAATATATTGTTTCAATTGTGTTCTTTCATTAGCTGAATAATTTCAGATCATCTATGCTTTTTTTATTGGGTGTTCATATCTGTATCGCATCGTCTTCAACAGGGTGTTTTGGATGGTTTTGCCCAACCCAAAGTAACCTAATGGTTCAAAAGTTGGACGGTTTGAAACGTATTCCAACCACTAGTTTCCTCGGAGACCCTTTACTGTATGTTTCCAAAATATCAAATTCTCCGCAGTCCGCACCAAAAGTTAGTTTCGTGAGTTTTTTCAGTGTAATTTTTTTTTCAGAGCTTAGCCTATCATTCAGTCATGTGATAGTGATGACGGACCAAAATGATACACAGGAAACAGTTCATGTTTCAACACCTGGTAGTGTATGTTTTCGAATTGCAAAGCTCAGTCCTCCACAGATAAAGCACCTACAATAGTATAGAATACTGAATATGAGAAAGAATTTTACGTTAGGTTTTGTTCTGTTGCAATAAATTTCAACTCTATGTTTTCGAATCAGTAAATTTAGTTGGAACCTGAATTTAAAATATCAAACCCTCCGCTGGAAGGTTTCCCAGAAGTTTTGTTAATTCTTCAATCTCTAGATAGCTGAATCTGTCGTTCAGTCATTTGAGAGCGATGACAGACGGAAGTGATACACTGAAACAGTTCATGTCTCAACACTAAGTAGAGTATATTTTTGAATAGAAAAGTTTAGTCCACCGCAATGATTGCAACCACAATAGTATAGAATACTGAATTTGAAAAATAATTTCACGTTAGGGTTTGTTTAGTCGCAATAAATATCAACTCTATGTATCCGTTCGGAATAGTAAAATTAGTTCGAACCTGAATTTAAAATTGCAAACCCTCCTTTCCAAAACGAATTTTCCCGAATTTTTGTTTGTTCTTCAATCTCTAGGTAGCTGAGTTTGTCATTCAGTTATGTGACTGTGATGACAGACCAAAGTGATACACAGGAAACAGTTCATGTTTCAACACTACATTAAGTATGTTTTCGAATTGAAAATTTAGTTCATCGCACAAGTATGTATCATCCACAATATTATAGAATACTGATTATAAAAAAGTTTTCAATTCCAATCCTTGCAAAAAAACTTTTGAAAGCCACCCATTTTAGCCTGTTATCCAGTCATTAAGGAAGGTTAACAGATGAAAGCAATACAAAGCAAAAATGAAATGTTTCAAAACCAGTTGAAATATGTTTTTTTATTACTAGATCAGTTGACACAGAACGTTCAGAAAAACAGAAATTTTATTTAAATAAACAAAAAAAAATTAAACTGCACATTTTGTCAATCCTGTCAAAAGACGAAGTTGACAGAGGATACACATGAATCGGTTCACGTTTCAGAGTCAGTAAAAGTTTATTTTTGCTCTAAATGCTCAGTACCTCATTAGTATGCCTATAAAAAACAAAAAATAAAAATAAACCTCACTGTTGAAAAAAATGTACAATTTTAGCATGAGAGTGCGCATGGAACAAGTTGACGGGCATTCATGGAAACCTTACATAAGAAGATTCGTCATTCGTCAGGGTTCGATCTCTGGACCACCCGTTCTCAAGGCGGGCTATCTACGCACTAGACTACCTGACAGCAATTTATCTTTAACACGAGTTCATTGCCTGATAAAAAATGGCGCGCATTCAAATTAATCATGAATTTTTTATTTGAAGTATTTTTTGTGTGGATAATGATACTGCATATTTCATCAGCTATGACCATGTTGACGGGCTGTGAATCACGATTATAACCGAAAAAACCAGCCCACTTTTTTCCCGAAAAGTTATGGGCTGTGCAGTGTACAAATGACTTTCAATGACGTTGGGAAATTCAAATTTCATATAAAACTTTCACTTGGCAAACAGTCATGAAAACACATAAGTTCAGGCGAATTGAATTCAAGTCTGCTATTTTTGTCTTCATATGACATTGAAAAGCGTTTTCGCCAAATGCAAAAAAATCTGTTGATCTGCTTTTTTCGTGCATTTAGAAAGGTTTACTTACACTAGTGGCGCGCATTTAAATTCAGTCTACTGATCAATTGAATATGCTATAATAGCACTTGCCCGTAGGTCATTCATTTCATGGACCATCATGAATGCATACATAACGTTTATTAACCTACACACTCTGTTGATACTGTCACAAAATGTTGTTATTATACTTGAAAATTTGGTTTGGTTCGTGAATGAAAACAAGTATCCAATATGTCAAATAACTGTTCCAAATTCGCGATTTACATTTGCCGTCTGGTTAAACTTGTCCAGAAGTTAATAGGCTGATATAAATTGAAGAAATTAAAGAACTAAAACCGCTGAATCTGAAAAAAATTCTCGCGTTTGTCAGCCAATTTTCAACTTATGTTCTTCTTGTACTGCCTATGTATGTATGTATGTATTTCATTCGGTCATAAACAGACACTGGTTTCAAGCAAGTATCAAAAGATTGACAATAAGGGAGCAAAAAACCAAAATTTACATGTTATCATATCGGTACTTACTGTGTGTAAAAAGATAAAACTTGTTGTGTCCAAAAACCTACAATGACATTACAGTCTGAGATATAAATGTAAATCTGAGAAGAAAGTACGCATAGTATAACCGAACACAATTCTATTTTATATTTTTACAGTTTAATAATTCTCGCACAGTTATATTTACATGTCAGGCAGGATATCATTAATCAGTCATATTGTTTCTGGTTAGGAAAAATTATTCCTATGTGGTCCCGCTACGTCCATAGGCAATACATCGAGCTTATCGTTTGTCCAAATGTCAAAAAAATGCGCGCAAAAAGTAGGTTCAAATTCAAACTGCGCGCCAAAGACTTTTCGAGTAACCAGGAATTCTGGTTAAATTATTTCCATAGCTAGATTTAATATTCCTCCTCCCGTTCTATTTACATGTCAGTACATTATTCATCAGTCCTTTGTGAGCACGAGTGATCAGCTTGGGGTCATGATTTCCTGGCGTCTGAAATGGATTCATGTGGTTAATTCATCGAATGCATCTGAGAAGTAAGAGCACATGGTTATTGAGCTATTTTTAATAATAATATCAATATTTCATTTTCAATTTTTACAGTTTAATGTTTTCCCTCCAATTCTGTTTACATGTCAGTACATTATTGATCCGTGCTTTATGGGAGTAAGTAAGTGTGCCTCTGGCCGTGGGGCTATCAACAACATCGGAGGCCCCGATATAATGTGTCATATATACCATATGTACCATATACCCTGCCCATAAGTGTGATCCCTACTTTATTGCCAGTTATGGCACTATTCCTCTTGGATATAGT
Source organism: Daptonema setosum (assembly GCA_964036265.1). Taxonomy (NCBI): domain Eukaryota; kingdom Metazoa; phylum Nematoda; class Chromadorea; order Monhysterida; family Xyalidae; genus Daptonema; species Daptonema setosum. The sequence goes on from OZ038448.1 coordinate 19,779,615, forward strand.
TTGGCCAAGGTTTCTCGTTATCAAAAACTATTTCTATATGCCATGAAATTAGAGCAGTGTCCGTAAATGTTGTCCAAAATTCATGTGAAAGAAGATTACTTTCTCGTTAATTTAAATGCGCGCCAAAATCAGATTTGAATTCAAATTGCGCGCCAAAAAACATTGTGAGTAACAAGCAACCCCGGAAACCTGGCTGATTAACGAGATTATACCGGGTGTGATTTTTCCAATGCCCATTCTGAAAATCGTTTCTCCAAAAATCCAGTGTTTTTCCTCGGAAATAACAGGAACATGGGGATACAAAATGTTTTAAAGCTTTTTGTATCGGTCTAACTGAGAAGAGGCGTCAGACTCCATTTCATAACCATTATAATCAACATACTTCTGCTAATTTTGGTTTAGTTCTATCAACATACCACCAGGAAATAAAAACAACTCATTGATCAAGTGCACTAGCGGACGAGAAGGGGTGAGAAAAGTGGACTTCCCCCCTCTTTGGCGTCTTCAAAAAGTAGATTTTGTTCAATAAAATGACCGGAAAGTTCCCCTGTCTTTGGAGGTTTGGCTCGTCCGTCTATGATTAAGTGCAAATCTCATCGATCAAATTCGCTTTTGGATGCCCCAATAGCTTTATCAAAAAAAGTTCTGCCACAGACTTGAAAGCCAAAGCAGACAAGGATAATTACCTTGTTGATAAATGGGAAATATCCAATGAAATCAGCGTCAAATGATAAACTCAAGTGCACCTGAAACGTGATCTATACGTCTAGTGTGTATTGCACGTTCTCGGCGTTACTTTCAATGTCTATGTTGGAAGCTCGAAAAATTTTGTGTCAAAATGTTTCTATCGTTTAACAAATAAAAAACTGTGGTAAAGCCCGTATGTTGTTTCTGCGAGCAAAAACATTGCCCAAAACATCTGATAATGAAACAACAGACAACCGAAGTGTTAACAAGCACATTAATCATCATCACCCTTTGCTATACTGTGATAAACTATGAAATCAACCGAGTTGAGTTGGTGCTAGTGATGTTTCATTATCAGACGTTTTGGGCAACATACGGGCTTCAAGTCCGGAAGACATTTACTCGGCAAAAATCCAGCCGGCTAATCACAGAAATTAGCAGAGTCTAAGATTCAGAAACAGAATCTAAGCCGAAGCCGAAGCCGAAATTTGTGAGAATAAATGAGTAGGGCTTATTTATTGACGAATTCTAGTCCAATGAAGAAAGTTAAAATGTCAAGTTCCTGGAGAGATTATATTTAGTTTGGTTCGTTGCAACATTTGTATAATTCGCAACTGAAACGGGATCTATTAGTGCACAGTCTGCACATCTTTGCTAATATACAATAAAGGATAACTGGAATGATTCTTTGGTTGTTTTGATTACTGACTTTAAAAAGACAATATTGAAGAAAAAATACTGCATAGTGTTACTAACTGTACCTGACACGTGATCTATACGTGTGCAACACACCAGTTTTTGCACATCATACATAAATCATAATGGAACAAAAAGTAAGTTTTGAAAAAATACATTCACCAGAAAAAAGAGAAAAAATTCGGAAATGAGTTAATATAATTTTTCAAAGTATAGAAAAGAAAAAAATTTAAATCAAGTAGAGAAACGATTAAAATTATGATATTCGTTCGCTATTGGATGCCCCAACAGCTTTATCAAAAAAGAACAGCCACTGACTTAGAAAGCCAGAGCAGACAAGGAGTTTACCTTGTAGATTAATGGGAAATATCCACCAAAAATTGCGTGAACTTGTGTACTGAATCGCTTATGAAACGTGAGCTATGCGTCTTGCGTGTAAATGTTCGAGAAACCTATTTTTTGGAGAATCCATTGGTTTGTAATAAAGTCATATTTTCCATGGTATTTTTTACCACCATCATTTTATTCCCGTTACAAAAATTCCTTTCCGTTATGGCAATGAAAAAGACACTGAAATAAAAAAAGGAACAAAGAAAATCGTGTAAACCAAACAGAACTCGGCGTGCACGGTTCCAATTGAACAAACTTTTTTGAGCCGTGCCTTTTTGGAGACCACCTCGCAAGAGAGTATTAGAGTCATCAAATTTCTCTTTTCTCAAATAATTATAATGGTTTTTCTTTTCTTCCATAATGTAATTTAATACTTTGTTTGTTTTTTTTTATTCTGCACATTACGTCACGAATAACTTGTTAGTCATTTTCTGTGCCCTCTATATAACCTTAAATGGCAATAAACTTTTGGATTGAATTGGATTGGAGTAGGTTTTCTCGAGAAAATAAAAGAAAAAAATTCAATGGTAATATTATTATAGGAATCCAGGGTTCGAGGTCAAGGCTCTTCATAACATAATTCATGAGGACCATCAATCTTGATGTATACCGTGTCCCCGAAGTTGATTGGTTTCTATTTAGGAATCAGGGGTTACGACAAAAAAGACGATGTACATAAGTCTGAAAAAAGAATTTTAATAAATTTTTTAACATTCGGTGTGTTTTAGGAATTTTAATTTCTGAATAAAACTTTGCGTTAAAAGTGGACTCACTACCATGGAATTTGAATTTCTGAATAATACTTTTCGTTAAGTGGACTCACTACAACGGGTACCATGTTTTATATAAACCTATTCACGGCAACGTTTTTTATTGAATATAATCATTATTTTATCTATAAATCTGTGAATTGAAAAAAGAGATTGGGTACTAACAGCGCAAACACCATCACTTCACGTGTGGATGAAACATTCCATCAAGTTTGCCTGTCTAACTTTCGTCTTCGTACATGAATGTAGGTTCCTTTCCTTACTCTACCCTTCTGAAAGCACGCCAGCGTTTTTGGATCTTGATTTGGGCATCTATACTTGGTTTTCCCATAAGAAAAAAAAACACTACAACATGTTCAAGTCTTTGAGAAGTCTGAACCAGTTGAATCACTGCCATCTGACTGAATTTCTGTGCCAGATTTGGTCGATGGTATCCAGGTACCCGACACCATCCAACGTTACAGTACTGTACGGCTTCGTCAAGGTTTCTTGTCATAAAAATGTATTTCACGGGTCAGTTACGCACGTATTCAATGGATTAAGCGCAACTTTCAAATGTTATCCGAATCTCATGTGAAAACGATCTTTCTTTCTCGAAATTCTGAAAGCGCGCAAAAACAGAGTTGAATTCAAACTGCGCGCCAAATTTTTTTTGGCTAACAAGAAACCCTGGATAGGCTATAATACCATACATATGCATGTATTTAATTTCTGTGAGAACACGATTTTCATGAAAATCTTCAGAATCTCAATTTCCCATTTTCAGATCCAACCATACATCCACGACATAACTTCAAGTTTCTGCGAAGTCGATAATCAGTCGAATCACTTCCGCCTGACTGAATTTCAGTGTCACATGTGGTCGATGGTATCCAGGTAGCCGTCTGAACACTCGGCAGTAACCTTGGCTGAGAAATTCGTCATAAGTTGCCCATCAGAAATTTTCGTGGTCGTGGCTGCAAAGTTCTTCCACATCTGAAGATTCGGCAGTAACCTTGGCTGAGAAATCCGTCAGAACTCTGCTTAAGACACATAACTACACTCGAAGTTGCCCATCAGAAATTTCCGTTTCCGATAATTAATTTCCACACGACACACCGACCCTCAAGAGAGAAACTCGTGATATTTTGAGAAATCTGGCGGAAATAAATAACGAAATAAATAGATAAATAATTACAAACAATTAATAGGTAACATCGGAACCACTGATACATATCAGGTGCCGTGGAAGTATCAAGGATTACGGTATGATGACGATCGTATCTGGAAACGTTGCCATCGGAGTGCTAATGGTGATGGCATGGCATACAGGTTCGAATATTCTATTGGAATTTTCATATTTCTGTTGAAATTTTTAGAAACATACATACTTTTATGAACACACATTTTCAATTCAAATGTTTTGCTAAATCAATAAACAGTCACACAACAACAATCAAAATGATTGGTTAGTACATAAAGTAAGATCAAAGTACATTAAACAAATCAGAAACAAAGTGATACCTAAAATTAGTTTTTTCCACCGATTTCACCACATACAGTAACAATAATCCAATTGTTATATAAAAATAGCCTATAAATAAGTCCAAGATCCTATTCAGTCCCTGAGTTGCACCTTTATATTTCATTTTAACATAATAATAA
>OZ038448.1:19785897-19805897 GCA_964036265.1 Daptonema setosum
AGAGAAGTTAATGCATAATAGCCGGCTGTCAACTCAACCCAACAGCTGTATGCTACATATAACATGCAATCATCATGTTTAGTGGGTGTTACCCGGGGGTTGGACAAGTGAACGTGTCATTTGTTCACTTTAATCTCAAGGAGCTCTTTACATACTGTATCTGTTCAGAATAATTACTCCACAAAACCAATAATTATGATTCAAGTGATGATAAATGGACTCAATATTAATAATTAAATCAATGTCAATAGAACTTGCCGGACTCATGGAATGAGATTAGTGGACAAAAAAATAAAAGCAACATCAACAACAACAAAAACAACAACAACAACAACATCAACCACAACAACAACAACAACAACAACAACAACAACAACAACAACAACAACAACAACAAAAACAACACAACAACAACAACAACAACAACAACAACAACAACAACAACACAACAACAACAACAACAACAACAACAACAACAACAACAACAACAACAACAACAACAACAACAACAACAACAACAACAACAACAACAACAACAACAACAACAACAACAACAACAACAACAACAACAACAACAACACAACAACAACAACAACAACAACAACAACAACAACAACAACAACAACAACAACAACAACAACAACAACAACAACAACAACAACAACAACAACAACAACAACAACAACAACAACAACAACAACAACAACAACAACAACAACAACAACAACAACAACAACAACAACAACAACAACAACAACAACAACAACAACAACAACAACAACAACAACAACAACAACAACAACAACAACAACAACAACAACAACAACAACAACAACAACAACAACAACAACAACAACAACAACAACAACAACAACAACAACAACAACAACAACAACAACAACAACAACAACAACAACAACAACAACAACAACAACAACAACAACAACAACAACAATTTTTGAACACACAACAGTTCGATGTTACTACAGTCATTTTTTGTGTAAACACGCTCGAAATCTTCCCATTCAATTTTATGGGATTCTCTGTGTGTATAAGAGATGAATCATAGTAAATTCTTAGTGAACTAGTGGATATGGACACTTGAAACGTGAATGAACAATCTGGATATAACAACAGTCAATCAACCGAAAGGAAAGCCCAGCGTTTTAACTGGATCTCTCTAAACACCCCCATTTTATCTAGCTTTACTTTCCATTGTAATTTTATTTCGTGCAAGCAAAATTGGATTTCATTATAGTTTGATGGCAATTTTGAAGTGACGCAGTAATTTTTTGTATAATCTAAAAAATGATTTCCTCATTCCACGACTTATGTATATGGAAGAGAATGAAATGTACAGGGTTGTCCATAAACAAATATGTAAAGGGTCTCCGTGGAATCTCGGTAAAGTGAATCGCTTGGACGCTTGGACGCTTGGACGCTTGGATGTCAAATGGAAATTCAAAAATGTCGGTCTGCAAAAAAAAGTTTGTAAAACTTTTCTGAAAACGCAAAGTTTGTGTAAAATCATTCAATTCAATTCAATTGACATTTCAAATTTCAGTTCAGAAGAATATTCTTTAATCGGAAAAAAGTAGAAATTATAGTTGCGCCGATAATTCTGGTTTCTAGTCCGCATAAAATTCTCAGCGTTCAGGCGACTTTCACGTGTTCAGGACCATTTGCGAACATTAACAGATGAATTTGCAAAGCATGGATTATTCCACTTTGTACTCGCCACTCGGGATTCCAAAAGTGGAATTTGTTCGCTAAGGGTATAATTAAATAGCCTCCTTAACTACAGATTACCCTCTTCGGAGCAATTCTGCTCCCTTTGAGAGAGAGTAAGCTCCGTCAGTGTGACCGCTGAACCATGCGTCCAAATTTATCATACTGAAATTGTTGCTTTCTCCGATTATGTCATGTCTTCTTTTGTACTGTGTCTTTTATCAACACTCGAGTCTGAATACTGCTTTGTTAGCAATACGGTACTGTTTATTGTCGGTATCATAATAATTGTGAGACATAAATTAGGTTTGGTATAATGATAACGAATGACTGAGTGATAACGAATGACTGAGAAGAAGAAGAAAGACATGAAGTGGAAATTAAAATGTGTTACATCACCAAAACGTACATATATTCACAATAAGTAACACTTTAATGGTCAACCAGTGAGCATCACATTATTATGCGACAGAAATATCAAAATATGTTGAAACAGAGCACGAATCGCAATGTTTGGTATAATGATAACGAATGGCTAAGAAGAAGAAGAAGAAAGACACGAATGAAGTTGAAATTAAGATGTATTACATCACCAAAACGTACATGAATATATGTAATGGTCAACCAGTGAGCATGGCGTGATGCATTGAAACCCAGCACAGTATTATGTGACAGATATATCAAAATATGCTGAAACAGCATGAATCGCAATTTTTGGTATAATGATACCGAATGACTGAGAAGACGAAAAACACGAATGAAGTTGAAATTAAGATGTATCCCATCACCAAAACGTATTACATCACCAAAACGTACATACGTTCACAATCAGTAACATTTTAATGGACAACCAGTGAGCATGGCGTGATGCATTGAAACCCAGCACAGTATTATGTGACATATATCAAAATATGCTGAAAATAAAATAAAAACAGCACCGGGATAACTGTTATTAAATATGTTGTGGGCGGAAAACTGTTCCGAATTGCTCCGAAGAGGGTAATCTGTAGTTTGGAGGCTATTTAATTATACCCTTAGCGAACAAATTCCACTTTTGGAATCCCGAGTACAAAGTGGAATAATCCATGCTTTGCAAATTCATCTGTTAATGTTCGCAAATGGTCCAGAACACGTGAAAGTCGCCTGAACGCTGAGAATTTTATGCAGACTAGAAACCAGAATTATCGGCGCAACTATAATTTCTACTTTTTTCCGATTAAAGAATATTCTTCTGAACTGAAATTTTAAATGTCAATTGAATTGAATTGAATGATTTTACACAAACTTTGCGTTTTCAGAAAAGTTTTACAAACTTTTTTTTGCAGACCGACATTTTTGAATTTCCATCCGACATCCAAGCGTCCAAGCGTCCAAGCGTCCAAGCGATTCACTTTACCGTGGAATCTAGTGGTTGGAATACGTTTCAAACCGTCCAACTTTTGAAACATTAAGTTACTTTGGGTTGGGCAAAACCATCCAAAACACCCTGTTGAAGACGATGCGAGACAGGTATGAACACCCATTAAAAGGAGCGTAGATGATCTGAAATTATTCAGCTAATGAAAGAACACATTTGAAATAATATATTTCAAATAATAAATTACAATTTTGATGATTTTATAAATATTATAAAAACACACTACATTACCCGTCACCAAAATTCTATTTCGGATTCTCAAGTTTTTTGAAATTTTTAACTGTAAATTTCTTGAAAATTAAATTGGAAAAAACAGAAGAAAACTCAATTTATTTTGGAGAATCAAAATAATTCTTGGAATACTAATCAGGTAAAGAAAAAAACTCTTTTTACAGAATTACACTTATTTAACCAAAAAAACTTCCGGGTCCGTTGAGTCTTGGAGTGCGTTTGGACGATTGTAAGCCGTTGCAGAAGGGAATCTCGCTGAGGAAGGCACTAACCACGACTATGGTAGGTTCATCGTACACGTTCATTAGTAAAACATTTTTAACGATACCTCTGGATAAATTTTATTGAGTAAAAAGCGCGACTGAAGTCAGAATATGCCATTCTGATTGGCTCATAGCAGCAGCTTTGGGAGCATGAGTTGAGTTGGGGCTGTTGAACAGGGGATTGCTCTTTATTCTCCCACTTCCGCTCCCACTTCACATCCAGCCTTTTGGTTGTGTTCGGCTGGAAAACCCTGCCTGTCTGACTCACTTTGACAAAAAATTGCAGCTTTTGTCCTCGCTAATCGGTGAACACATCCGTCAACGTTGTACGATGAATGAAAAGATTGTCGATATCACCAGTTGGTTTTGCTTATTTACGGTCACTCACTCACTTTTTCACACTCATTTTGTCTCTCACTCACTTATCACTCACTCGCCTACTCAACTCACCAATCTACTTCACTCACTCACTTGCAGTCACTCACACAGTTACTGACCCACTCACCACCTAATCAACTCACTCACTCGCTCAATCAGAGGCGGGCCGCTGGGGGGGGGGGGGGGTTACCCCCCACTTTTCAAGGTCGGCGGGTAGCCTACTCCCTCCCCCTAGACAAAAATTTAGGTCGCCTACCCCCTCCCCCCTACTCGAAATTTATAAGAAAATCGGCCTCAAAACCTCGATTTTGAGGCTCATTTTTCAAAAATTTTCGGCTGTGAGAATTTTTTTTCGAACAAACACGTTTTCTGGGTCAATTTTCTTGGTTAAAACCTGAAAAAACCGGTACATGTGATGTTTATACCTTATTGTAGAAGATTTTTTTAGCAAAAACAAGCAAAAAACAAGTTTTTTTGCGAATTTATTTTTCTACCCTCCTTACCCGACCCGACTTACTCACTCACTCATTCACTCACTCACTCAAGTTTTCGAGCAAACATCGTTTCGAGCAACTGACCGCATATAATTTTATTATAATTTTTATTGTTTCACGATTAATTTTTAATTTAAAATTGTTATCGTTTGTTGATTTTCTATTTTTAATTCGTAAATGTGCGTCGTGACTCGTGATATTCTTCTTTCTTTTCAGTTTTTTGCCGAAACCTCCCCGGTTACTGTCACAAAGTCGTCAAGATGACCGAAGTTGCGCCCGGCCGTTCTATCAAGGCTAGTCCTCGGTTCACATTCATTTTATACGCACTGTTCGTTGCCGCTTTGAACAGATTGTGTTTTAATTTGTTGAATGCAGCCTGGAGAGAGGGGACCAAGCTACTTGCCAAAAGCTGAAAACATTTTGCTGTTTGGGGAAACTAATAACGACCGGCTTCTTAAAATAAATGAATTGAACTTGTTCGGCTGCGTCGTCAGCTTGGCGTCCTGGCTTAGCATTAGACGATTTCCAATTACAGTAGGTCAAGTAGTGAATGAAAGTATTTCTCCTGTTCATGAGGCTGGAAAATTACGTGGGAGCCGAGCCGACCCGCGCTCTGGCTCAACCGATTGACTTCACCTACTGTCTTGTTAATTTTCAGGTGGTCAGTTCAGACGGTGAGACGATTGAAGTGGAATCCGATGTGATCAAAATGTCTGTGACTATCAACACCATGCTGCAAGGCTAGTGTCCTTTAGTCAGTAGTGTGGCACTGCGATGAGAAAACCGTAATTTTTTTTCTTATGTCGGGTTTAGTTTAGTTTAGTTTATTTCAATCCAAGATGGACGGGTGTGCTCCAAAGTTTTTATGTATTAAAGTGTTCTATTCCTGTTTTCACGAAAATATTTTCAGATCTGGGCATGGACCCTGACCTGCAGCCCGAGGCCATTCCCTTGTCCAATGTGACCGCGCCCATCCTTCGGAAGGTTGGATTTTTGAGTCAGAAAATAAGCAAAATTCGTCACTGTCATGTCAACAATGATATTTTTAGTCTGATTTTCATTCTTATATTCTATTGATTTTGCCTAATTTGATTGAATTTCCAGGTAATCCACGTGTGTCACTACCATAAGTCTGAACCGGCACCCATCGATGACGGCGAAGACAACAAGGAAAAACGAACCGATGACATTTCGTCGTGGGACGCCGAGTTCCTCAAAGTCGACCAGGGCACTCTGTTTGAGCTAATCCTCGTTGGTTTACTATTGATTTTTGGACTTGTATAAATGTAAGTGTAAATTGAATGTAGTTCAAATCATGCATCCACTTATTTCTGTGAACTTGTGGAGACTGTTAAAAAAATTATACCGAAAAAAAGTCATACAAATTAGAGTGAATATCCGTACATATTTAAGCAGAGGTGGGCCGCTGGGGGTAGAGGGTTTATCCCCCACTTTTCAGGGTCGGCGGGTAGCCTACCCCTCCCCTAGACAAAAGTTTAGGGCGCCTCCCCCGACTCGAAATTTTTGAGAAAATCGACCTCAAAACGTCGATTTTGAGGCTCATTTTTCATTGAGTCTTGGCTGTGAAAATTTTTTCTAGAACAAACACGTTTTCTGGGTTAATTTTCTTGGTTAAAACCTGAAAAAAACGGTTAATGTGATGTTTATACCTTATAATAAGAGTTTTTTTAGCAAAAAGAAAAAAATTCTACCACCCCCTCCCCTCTACCCGACCTTTCCCTCCACCCATTTTTCAGACGGGGCGGGTACGATGGGATTTTCTGTCGTCTACCCCCCCCCCCCCCCCCCAAACGCGAAAAAAACCGGCCCACCCCTGTTTCTGATTAATATTCCATCGTGCATCGTGGTACGGCATTAGTGTGCCTCGATGGCTTCAGTTAATGAAGAAAAAGTCCAAGACATTCACCTCATCTGTGTCCCGAATAATTGATGAAATCTATAGGTCAACGGTGAAACCAGCCCGGGTAATCTCGACCGAATTCACGATCGTCCAGCGATTATTTCGTCATCCGATAGCGCCAGAAGACTGCCGATTTCGGAAGGTGGTCTGCGATCTGATCGATAACGACTCGGATAAACTCGTTTACTACGTGATCAGCTATCAGTGGACGGGCGCTTATTTGGCTATCAGTTAGTTGTTATTGTTGTTGTTGTTTTTGTTGTTGTTGTTGTTGTTGTTGTTGTTAACTTGATTGCTTGGTTGTAATCTTAGTAAAATAAGGGGTAAATAAAGCACCATACAAGCTCAACTACTCTTAACTCATTAAAAACAACTTGAACGGATTTTTTGCCACGTTTTATATCTGTTGGTTGTTGTTGTTGTTGTTGTTGTGGTGTTTGTTGTTGTTGATATTGTTGTTGTGTTGTTGTTGTAGTAGTTGTTGTTGTTGTTGGTTGAAGATGTTGTTGCTATGAATAAGATCTGCAGGTACACAACATTCACTGCATCTCAGAGGTCCAGGCACGCTTTGCCATCACTGACTTTACGTCGGTCATTGCTCACCTATGACATTGTGTTGCTCGAAAGAGCCTTTATATCGTCGTTCTCAATGTTGGTTTACCTCACCCACTCACTCACAACTAACTCACTCACCCACTCACTCACTCACTCACTCACCAACTCACTCACCCACTCACTCACCCACTCACTCACTCACTAACTCACTCACTCAACCACTCACTCACTCACTAACTCACTAACTCACTCACTCACTCACTCACTCAACCACTCAACCACTCACTCACTAACTCACTCACTCACTCACTCACTCACTCAATCAATCAATAACTCACTCATTAACTCACTCATTCACTCACTCACTCACTAACTCACTCATTCACTCACTCACTCACTCACTCACTCATTCACTCAACCACTCACTCACTCACTCACTCGCTTACTCACTCACTCACTCATCCACTCACTCACTCACTTACTCACTCACTCACTCATCCACTCACTCACTCACTCTCACTCACGCCACGGCCAATCTTTCAAAAAAAAGTTCTTGAAATAAGTATCCCAGGCTCTGATGACCTGCCTATTTTGTAGCGAAGTGCACCCGTCTCGAATCTCAACAAATCGCCCGACCCGATATCCGTCCGATATGCGCAGTTGCACTTTTATTGTCGACGGGTCATATATCGGGTATTACAAGTTGGTGTTATTGTCTTGTTGTTGTTTTTGCTGTAGGTTCTGCGTTTTTGTGGTTGTTGTTGTTGGTTTTCGTTGGTGATGTTATGGTTGTTGTTTGACGTACACTAGTGGAAGTTTTTGTCTTTTTGGGACAAACCCGTAAGCCAGTTAATTTGGAGTTTTTTTCACATTTTGCAGTCAAGGAGAGTTCTTGCAAATTATGGACACGCATCTCAGACACCTAAAGGAGGGTCAAACGCTAAAGAGGGGGATTTCCAATTTTCCCTCTCCCGCTCGTCCGCTAGTGCTTAGGTCAAATAACCGGAAAACAGGCAATTTTTTGGACGACAAAATTACAACCCTTTTGTAGGGTTAGCTGGTTCATCCGTGGTTGCATCGAATAAGTAAATATGCCGTTTGCATTTAGTTAGAAAAGAGGGAATCAGAATATATGTCTGAAGTGTCACCTGGAAATACATTTTCGCATCGTTTCAGAATACGCGTTGCCGTCATCAACAGCTCCAGTAGGTCAGCAGGGTTCGTCGGTAGCAGCAATGCCATCACCACCAAAACAATCTCGTCAGCAGCGACAGCTCTATTCCCTGCTGCATCGCCAGACTCAATTCGAAGAGGTGGCCTTCGTCGTTAAGAAACACAACGATGTGGATTTGGCTAGAGAAAACCTCTCGTTCGGGCTAAGGTTTTTTTAACTTAATAATTCTAATCATCATTATCTTCGAAGCTCATTCTAGATTCGTTCATTCTCATTTCAATACTGCTACTATTTGTTGAATCGAAATCTGATGATCCTAAATCCCGTACAGGGTGGCATTGTCTTGTCATCATCCAAAAATCATTGGATTTTTTTTGTTCCAATCTGGAATGACTTAATTCAATGCTTGTTAAATAAGCCTGAATAAATCTCAGCCTAAATATCTTACAGGGTGACCTGAAGTTCTTATCATTTTTATCTTCAAAACTCATTCTAGATTCGTTCATTCTCCTTCCAATACTAATACTATTTGTTGAATCAATATCTGATGATCCTAAATCCCGTACAGGGTGACACAAAATAAAAAATGTCCATTATGAAATTATCATCATCCGAAAATCATTGGATTTTTTTGTTCCAAACTGGAACGATATAATTCAATGCTTATTGAATAAGCTTGAATAAATCTCATCCTAAATCCCTTACAGGGTGACCTGAAATTCTTATTATTATCATCTTCAAAACTCATTCTAGATTTGTTCATTCTCCTTTCTATACTTCTACTATTTGTTGAATCGATATCTGATGATCCTAAATCCCGTACAGGGTGGCACAAATTATAAAATGTCCATTATGACATTGTAATCATCCGAAAATCATTGAATTTTTTTGTTCCAAACTGGAAAGATATAATTCAATGCTTATTGAATAAGCTTGAATAAATCTCATCCTAAATCCCTTACAGGGTGACCTGAAATTCTTATTATTATTATCTTCAAAACTCATTCTAGATTCGTTCATTATCCTTTCAATACTGCTATTATTTGTTGAATCGATATCTGATGATCCTAAATCCCGTACAGGGTGGCACAAAATAAAAAATGTCCATTATGAAATTATCATCATCCGAAAATCATTGGATTTTTTTGTTCCAAACTGGAACGATATAATTCAATGCTTATTGAATAAGCTTGAATAAATCGCATCCTAAATCCCTTACAGGGTGACTTGAAATTCTTATCTGAAATTCGATATCTGATGATCCTAAATCCCGTACAGGGTGACACAAAGTCAAAAATGTCCAATATGAAATTGTCGCCAACTGAAAATCAGTGAAATTTTTTGTTCCAAACTAGAGCTAATTAATTCAATGCTTGTTTAATAAGCCTGAATAAAACTCATCCTAAATCCCATACAGGGTTACCTCAAATTAATATCATCAAATTATTCGTAATTTGTTCTCAGTTAAATACTACTATTATTGGTTGAATGGATATCTGCTGATCCTAAATCTCGTACTCGAGATCAGATCAGCCTACGCCTAGCTGATCTGAATCCTGCACATGATATTATCGTAATACAAAAAAGATATCCTATCCGTTTCTGTGCATGTTATTGCACCATTCCCTCATAATCTGAAAAGAAACACCCGATAAGTTGAATTAACTCCTTGAAAACGGAACTGAAAATAATCAGTTTCAAAAAGCAGTATCTATAATATATAGTAGAGTATATCAGTATATATAATATATAATAAGTTGAATCACGATCAATAAGCTATAAAAGTTATGACATAAAATCAGTACATAGGTACTAAATTCGATCATGTGTATGATGAATCAGAATCAAAATTATCTATAAAAGTTCAGACATAAGTTTAGTATATAGGGAATGATCTCAATCACGTGTTTGATGACTATGAATCAATGTGATGTCATAAAATGTAAGATATTAAATCAGTCAGTATATATGTAGGTGATTAACTGGATCACGTGTTCGATGACTTAGAATCAATATGATGTCATAAAATGTAAGATATAATATCTCATATCAGTATATAGTTAATAAGCTCAATCACTTGTGTAATGAATCACAATCAATAAGCTATAAAAGTTAGGACATAAAGTCAGTATATAGGTATTTAGCTAGATCACATGTTCGTTAGAATCAATATGATGTCATAAGATGTAAGATATAAAATTAGTATATAGGTAATAAGCTCAATCAGTAATGAATCACAATCAATAAGCAATAAAAGTGAAGACACAAAATCAGTATATATGTAGGTATATAGCTAGATCACGTTTTCGATGACTTAAAATCAATGTGATGTCATAAAATGTCAGACATAAAATCAGTATATATGTAATTAGCTAGATCACATAATCGATGCCTTAGAATCCATATGATGTCATAACATGTACGATTTAAAATCAGTATATGGGAAATATGCTCAATCACGTGTGTAATGAATAATGATCAATTCGTTATAAAAAATTAAGACAAGCTTAGTATAAACATAGGTAATACTCTCAATCACGTGTTCGATCACGTCAGAACAATATGATGTTATAAATTATGAAACAAAAAGTCAGCATCTAGGAATGTGTAATAATTAATCTAAACTGTCTTCCTCTCCATCCACCGGTCCGTCCCACTCATCGTCACTCTCATCTTCAGTCAGGTCGATGTGTTCATCTTCCAGTAAGACGATCAGTGGTGCAACAGGTTCTGGTTGCACATGATCGTTGTTCATGAAGTTGTGTTCCACCTAGATAAGTAAGAATGTTATTATGCAGTTAGCTCTTCATATTGTTTTACATTTGCTTATGCTTATATTCTCTCTATCTAAACGTGCGTTGAGAATGTCAATTCTCAACTAAATACTTCAATTAGATGTGGCACTCCGCGATTGCTGTAATATGGACCTCGAAATAAAATCTCATTCGATTATAGAAAAAATATTCACCTTGACCACATGCCGAAAGCAGTTTATCAGCTTCTGTTTGTTGTCCGCATCAAAGAGCTTCAGCATGCAGCCCCTTACAAACTCTTTCATCTTCTCAGTGTTTCGAACAACATTACCGCGAGTTTTGTAGATGATGTTCTTGAGCAGGGACCATGCCATCTCGATGGGATTTAGACATGGATGGTAGGGGGGCAGAAACAGCAGTTGTGCTTCGCGAGCTTGGCAGATCTTTTCAGTCTGCAATCAATGTATACACATGCTCTTCACATACGTTTAATTTACACATAAGATTGTGTGGAATAGAAATATACTTTATTGTAAAGCCTAAAATCACTGTCATCAGATTAAAAGAGATAGACTTTTAAGGATAATTTTCTAGATTCTAACATTCATGCCCTTCGTCTTTCGCACTGCGCGAGCTTTGATGAGTAGTTCACGGCTACTGGCATTCGGATTGGCTTTCAGCCACGCGTCAGTACCCATCTGTTCTTGAATGAACTGCCGGGTGGTGTCTTTTTTTTGATCTTTGGGCATCGCGACGGACTGAAAAGAGGTTTTACGTTTGTACACTTTTGTGTGCATATTTCACTTAAACCATAAAAAATCATCGTCTTATCCCATTTCTTAACTATTTAACTTAACCAACATATGTTCTGTGGTACCGTGCATTATCCATAATCACCACGCACCCTCGTTTCACACCCGGTAATCGCAACAGCTTTCGCAAATAGTATTCGAACTTATCGCTACACATATTTCTATGTGGATCAGCGGTCGGAAGTGCGTCGTCGATTGCCCAACACACTTGACTGTCGGGAATCAAGCCGTCATCAGAATGTGCGGCGATCAGTATGAGACGTTTGAAGGATGCTGGAAAAATAATAATCTGTATGATTATGTGATATTATTTGAAATCAGACGTAACACAACACAATACTGTAATTTACAACTCAGTAACAGATTTTGGTGCAATTTTGATTAAAACAATCGAAAACGCATCATGATAATAAACGTTCTAGCAAAATCAATATGAACAAACATTTGGGTATCTGAACCCCGGCGACATACTGCTTATTCGGAAGAAGCAACTCGGCTACACTTGTCTTCAAGTCATGCCATTGCATGCCTGTATAATCTGTTGAGTCGACCCAACTCTCATCAATGTATATCAGTTGGCGGCCTTGGTTACGGTAGTGAGTGATACGCCGGAGGTAATGCGCGCGAAGCTTTATCATGTTGCTACTCTTGTAGTAGTGCTTGTTGTTGTCTGCAGAATTTATATAATTATTTTAATTTATTTGAGGTTTAATGATCTGAATTTAAATGCTGGTGTGGTGTCAGATAATTAGAGTCGTGTGGTACTGTGAGTATCAGTAGAAGTAGAAGGTTATCATCAAGCCTTAGTTGCTTGGAATGCGGATTTTCATCAACTGTAATTTAAAGGTTACCAACCGGCGCCTTTCCGCCACCTGAACCCCATCGATCGTAAGACTTGATGGAGCACGTTTTTCCCGTAGGAAAACTCGAATGTAGGGTCGTTGGTGATCCGGCGGTGCAGATCGGTGATCGTGAGTGGCACACCGTTTCGCCAAAACTCTTGGTGAATGCACATTCGGATGGATTTGAATACCTTTTCGTCCAGTTCGAACAACCACCCCCGTGGTCCCCGCTTACTGTGTATCTTGCCGTACGCGCTATCGAACTTCTCATACCGTTGTTGAACCCGAGCTATAAACGGTTCAAAATAAAGCTTTTTGCCTATACCTAAAGATCTAACTGCATCTCTTTAACTTTTTTCAGAAACTGGAACCGTTAAAGCCTTAAAGTTCAGATTGAAAACTATTCATCTTTGATAACCGCACAACCTTATATGTTTATGAAATGCGAATTGTATAGACATAACAAATAGATCATTTAGACATTGTGAGGTGTGTGCCAGGCATTGCCACGCAATCCCTACTTGTATATTTTTTTCTTTTGATAGGTCGTATTTGGGAACATAGGTCAAAACGTAAAACGCACATTTATGTTTGAAAAAGAATAATCTATCGTTTACATGCATGCATACTTGATTTAAATCGGTGCTAGTGATTTGAATGGTGCATTTATGGTCTCCTCAGATTTCAGTAACAGTTAGTATGAGCACCTTGTGTTTACTTAACTGAGGAGTAAACAAAAATATTACGCAAACCTCGAGCCACTTTTACTATCTTGTTTAATTGACCTGAATGATGTACATAAGTATTAAATAAAACTGACCAATCGCATCGCGTATGGTTTTCTCGTGCACATAGATATTGTTGGATGCTAGGATGACCGCTTCGTGGATGAGCTTGTCAACGTGTTGAACTTTGAGCTGAGTGCAGGCCGACACGTATGCATTGTGCATGATGATGTCTGTTTTCATGTTCTCTTCGCTCTTGCCGACCATGAACGGTATCTGGATCAATATTGATCAATGAATAATTGGCTTATAATTCTGCCAATTGCATCTAACTCTTCAAAGAAACCATTGTGTATTGTAAACTGAAGTTCTTAATAACACTCTTATCTAAACAACGCATAGAGTTTTATAATTTATGTAGTTCATCTGTTCAAGAATTTATGCGCTATATTGATTGTGTTTCCGTCTGATAGCAGTAACTTTAACTAAGTGCTAACCAAACATCAACTTCAACTGAGCAATTCTATGCACAATAAGCACCACTAAGTTTAAAATCATCTGTGCAAACTGAGCTTCATGTTCAAATTACAAGATTCTGTTGGACACAATTACGAACTTGCTTCCGTGCCACATCCTCTGCTTTTATCGCCGGTCCTCGTTGCTCATTATGTCCTCTTGCACAAATGGACTGGGCCAGTCTTCGTGGTGCGGCATCTGCTTCTTTGACAGTTTTCTTGAGGGTTTTCTCTTCCTTCTTTCTCAAATACCGATTGTGATCATACTGTTTCCGCCAGTTTTTTTCGCTTCTTTCCGCTGATTCTGTCTGATCTGCTTAGTGGATTTCGTTTGTGGGTCGAAGCGGAATTTGATCTTCGGTGCCTCAGATTGATGGTAGGTCATCGGTGCCTCAGATTGGTGGTCGGTCATCGGTGCCTCAGATTGGTGGTCGGTCATCGGTGCCTCAGATTGGTGGTCGATCATCGGTGCCTCAGATTGGTGGTCGATCATCCATGCCTCGGAATGGCGGTTGATCTTCGGTTCAGCTTTTAGTTGACGCACTTCATCTCTGCCTTCTTCAAGGTCTATTTGCATGATCTCGTCTGCATCATCAAAGTTTACTCGATCAGCTAAATGCACTCTTTTCTCCCTCTCTTTCTGACTGACCGGTGGGTAGCTCTTTCTACTTCCCGGTATTGGTGCATACGTAATGAGAGGCTGAAAACTCTTGATTATACTTGCGCTCAAAACTCAATTAATCAAATCTGAATAATTTACTTTTCTATCCCAGTGATTGCTAAATCCTCAAAGTCAAAAAGTTAAGAAACTGTTCATAAATTTGAAAAAAATGAACCATACGAGTACTACGCAACAAATAATAAAATCTATTTCACTGTTTCAATTGTACTGTACCAATAGTTTTAATCAAACAATAACAGTTTCACTGTATCATACAATGTCAGTTTCACTGTTCAACGTGAAAATAACTGCATTCTGGCAACATCACTTTAATATTTTCAGGATTGAAGCTGTCACGAATTGGTCTTCACGATTGCATCACGCTTGCGACCCATGTTCGATTAGACACCCAAGTTTCATGTTACGATTGACGCATATTTTTCTGTATGAAAAGTGACTCTAAACGATTGTGGAGTGTTACAAGAAAGTGTATTTTGCAGTGATTAAAACTGAGGGCTACATTTGGTCTTTTTTCCAGCGCTGATGAATCAATTTTTTTGTGAACTGTTTTCCATATGAGCTTGAAAGTTCTGACCATTGTCATCTTTTTGCATAATAAAGTAAGAGAATCATTATAAAATCCGTCTTGTTAAAAACATTGAATTTTCACCAAAATGCAAAAATCTGGTCAGTAATATGAGTTCAATCGTTACAAAAAATTCTGTGTCCAATCTTACATATGTCTTCGCCTACATGTGCAACAACCGGCACAATGATTGACGCGTTATCATTTCTCTTCTCATATTATTTTTATCATATTAATGAAAATCTAATCCCATTCAACCAACAAACCATGTTGTTACTTTATACTTTTATTGGATATTATTCTTTGTTATCGAATCTGTGATAATCACTGTGATCATTAATTCTTCGGTTCTTGCATGATTGAAGGTGCTGACGGACGGACGGACGACGGACTGTGGGCGATGCTAAAAATATTATTTTGAATTAGTCAACTATGCATAGCACAAAATCATTACTAAAATTGAGTCAATGGTTTCTTTTTTTCTAAAAACAATAACACGGAGAAAGTGCAATGTTAGCGAAAAGCAAAAATAATTAAAAGAAAACAGCTCACCTGTTTTGTTGAAGTGAACGACCAAACTCATGAACATGCGGGCGTCAGAAGATGACTACTGAAAGCATGCTCCACGTACGTTTGTGTCATATATAAAACTATTCTTTGACAAATATAAACGTAGCATGATGCTTGAAGGAACCGGGTTTTAGGCTAATTTACTCAACTTTTTTCAGTTTCTATAAAGTAAAATTTTGTTTCCAGTTTCTAATAATAAGTAAGTGAAGTAAAACTCTACCTTACTTATTGATCTGCCGAAGGATGTTCGTCAGCAGACCACAGCACAAACGAGGCGAATATATAAGAACACGGTGAACAGCTGGACAATGACACGCGGACGATGAACTAGAAGCATACTGAATTTAAACTCGATCATACCATATAGTGTACACGTATTTAAACTAAATATATGACCTTACCTGATATTGGTTGTTGCCAATCAACATTCGCGCGCAGCAATGAACAAGGCAGTCAACGGAGTACACGGAACCAGGTGGACGGGAGTACACGGAACCAGGTGGACGATAAGGCGGATGAACTAGAAGCGTACTGAGTTCTAACTTGAGCATACCGTAAATTATTAATAACTGTTCACATATGTGTTCCTGAATGGTAATATTCTAAAACTGATACACCCTTCTACCGAATTCGGAGGTTCCATCGATCCTGCCGATACGAGGTAAAAGTTCGAGCCAGCCGCCATCAGAGTAATTTTCTAACCACCGAGCTACGTATCATAAAGTTTCGAAGTTTAAAAAACATAGTACTTTTTTGCGAAAATTCTAGAAATAAGTGAAAACCGGGCACCAATACATTGTTACCACTTTTCCCTGAATTAGACAGCAATTTTTCTGTATCCCCGATTTCCAACAGTTAGTTGTAGTGGCAGAAGAGTTTTTTTCTAATGGAGCGAGAGTGATAAAAGGGGTAGCACCTCACCTCATCATGTTAGTAAAAATTAAAACAGCTGTCATTTTGAAATCTCACAATTTTTTTATCCCAGCTGCCAACCAAGTTTGATTATAGACACAATCAGAAAAGAGAAACCGGCAATACCGTATGGGGATGCGTTATACGACTACATGACAAAAAAGCATATTCCAGAGACAATGGAATACAAGTTTAATTGGACGACAACTCTTACCCCCCCCCTCAATTCGTGGTTTCTAGCTTTCGGCTCACGGCCGAAACCTCACAAAGTATTTCCGAAAGTTAACATAACAAAAAATTTCTGCAATTTTGTCATCACCGCATTACAGTATTACCGATTAATAATCTCTACTAATGTCTACGCTCACCCAAAATCATCAAATGCTTGTAAACGAAATTGATTAGCCTCAACCAACTGTGAAGGCGACGGACGGAAGGATATGTTGTGATGAATTGGGACGAGAGCAACACGAATTTATTAGCGATGATTTTGATGTTATGACGATAAGTGGGTGAAACACAACCCTGTAAAATATTAATCATATATTTTATAATTATTTTTTGCCTTTCCGCTGTTTTTTTACCAATTTAATTTTCAAGAAATTTGAATTTAGAAAATTTAAAAAAAAATTGAGAATCCAAAATAGAAATTTGGTTACGGGTAATGTAGTGTGTTTTTATAATATTTATAAAATCATTAAAATTTTAATTTTATATTTTAAAATTTGTTATTTCAATTGTGTTCTTTCATTAGCTGAATAATTTCAGATCATCTATGCTTATTTTAGTTGGTGATCATATCTGTATCGCATCGTCTTCAACAGGGTGTTTTGGATGGTTTTGCCCAACCCAAAGTAACCTAATGGTTCAAAAGTTGGACGGTTTGAAACGTATTCCAACCACTAGATTCCTCGGAGACCCTTTTAGTATCGCATGAAGCATGTATCCAAATGAAATGCTGCCATCATACATTATGTGTTTGTAGTCCGACCGCTTCATTGCTATGACCGAATTCGCGAAGCAATAATCTTCAAACTACAAATATAAAACACCAACTGAACAGTGTGTGAAATAGGATTTTTTTATTATAAAACAGTGCTCTATAAAAAACTCAACTAAACTAAGTAAGTATGTAAATTGGGAAATATGCTATACATTCATCACCTTCCTTAATACTTAGTGAAAGATGATGTTCAACTAACGCCGGACGGGAACAAATCGGAAATCTAATTTGCCTCCGGAAACCAGTAGATTTCATCGATAATTTTTTTTCAAATCTCAAATTTAAGGGAAATCTAATAACCAGAACATGTTAATTAATAAAGCGTAAACTCATTTGTTATCGATTGATTATTGACAGGATCAGGGAAGCGAAAAGAGAAGAATTCGATGAAGCTTAATACCAGTATCGAAATTATGTGAATCATTACTAATTTAATCTTAGATTTAAATTATGGATAATTTTCAAGAAATGATTTATGTGGAATCACGTATGGTGGATAATAGTGAATATTGCCATAAAAGTATCCGAAGCGAATTTTCGGTTTCCATTTATACCGATTAGATAGAAGATTTTATTAACGGGAAACTGCAAAAAAGAAAACAAAATTACAAAGACATCTTCATATATTTTTGCTTGAATCGTAATGATTCACCCCCAAACGGACTCGTAAAATCGCTCACTAAATCGTCTGAATATGTAGTTGTAACAGGAAACTGACGTGACGTTTTTCAAAAATTTAGTTAACAGATTTTATTTAATTGGGATAAAACACTTCAGTGACATCAATTATCGCAATTATTTCGGGTACATTGAGTGTATACAGAGAAGTAAATTCACGTTTCATGCCGAGTATATCAATTGCATTATTCTGTTTCTGCAATTCAAGAAAAACAACAAATTTGAAAAACCTGAAAAGTTCTTTCACGTTTCCTTCTGAATATATGGATGGATATCAATGGTCAAGATTTTTCGAATTTTTTTTGACCCATGCTTGAAAACAACAACAACAACAATAACAACAACAACAACAACAACAACAACAACAACAACAACAACAACAACAACAACAACAACAACAACAACAACAACCAAGACAACAACAACAACAACAACAACAACAACAACAACAACAACAACAACAACATCTGTTTATACTCGATTCGACCGATATCGCTCAATCTCTGTCAACGCAGCCCGACCGCAAATCTGTTTATCTTCGGTCTGTTTATAGAAAACGGTATAGAATCTGTTGATCTATCCCAGCACCATTCAACCAGAAATACATAATACCACCATAACATAATCGGGACGAGCAGAATTTGTAATTTTTCGTTCTTCTAGTTTTTATGTTTTCTAACTTTTTATGGAATAATTAACATTTTTGAGAACATGTAGATCAAGTGATTTAATTAATTCTGAAATCACACATGCATAACGTTATGATTTTATATTTCCCGTAATGAATTTTTATTGAAATCAACTTGAAACAAAAAAATCCGCAAAAGTTGCACGCGGAAACTATGGGACATTTTGATTAAATTTTAAAAACTAATTGAACATGAGAATCCATCGAATCACGGTCACCCTGATTCCGGGCTAAGGTAAAAAGTGGAGAGGATGCGTGTGCGAAATGACGGCTGACTAAATCAATTCGTGCAAATGAATTCCGTAAATATGCACAGTATGTAAAAGGCCGCCTGGTATTCAAGTGAAAAGTTGTTGTGTTAACTACTACAACTTCTGAATCGTTAGCTGCATCAAATGTAAGAGGAGGTGATGCATAATAGCCGGCTGTCCGACTCAACACAACCCACCAGCTGTATGCTATAACATGCAATCATCATGTTCAGTGGGTGTTATCCGTGTTGAACACGTTAACGTGTACTTTTTTCACTTGAATCTCTAAAGGTCTTTACATAGTTTTGCCTCCTCATCTGAAGTTAAGTATTTCCTTGTTGCAATTCATCTTGTTCGTACCTAACTAATGATTCATTTGAGCTAAACAAATAATTTGTTTTCCAGTTGGTCCAACTCAGCACGTACATTCTAGAAACAAGTTGTTCAAGTTAAGTTAACAACACGTTCCACTCGATAAATAAGACCAAACTATGAAAGGGTATATAACAAAGTGTAGTATCAATAACAATATGCGATATTATTCGTGTGACTAATCCAATATAAAAACAAATGTTTTACGCGGATATCGGAGGTTTTATTCGTTTATTCAGAATTTTTCTAAAATATTGCAATAAAACAATAACTAGTGTTGGTTATGAGTCAGACATGTTTCATGTTGTTTTAGCATTTATAAATTAACTAATATCAAATAAATATTTAGTAATAATGTTATATACTTTAGTCTATAAAATTTAATTCAAAGTTTATGATGTATGTATGTACATAGATATTTTATTTTCAATTCATTTCAGTTCATTTTCACTGACTGACTGACTGACTTAC
>OZ038448.1:19810897-19814838 GCA_964036265.1 Daptonema setosum
TTTTGAAGCGATAGCCCGACAATCTTTGAATCATTATCATCATCAAATGTGAAATTAAATGATGCTTGCAAATCGACTAGTCTACTCAATCAAATAAAGCCCGTATGTTGTTTCTGCCAGCAAAAATATTGCCTTAAACGTCTGATAATAAAAATAAAACATCACCAGCCTTAACTCAACTCGGTTGACACCATAGTTTAACACAGTATATCATGGGGTGATGATGTGCGTGTTAACACTGATTGTCTGATGTTTCATTATGAGTCGTTTTGGGCTTTATTTTTGCTTCCAGAAACAACATACGGGCTTTAACTATATTCTATAGCATTCGATCATCATCTTCAGCTGGCGTTGCTCGGATTGAGAAAAGTTAACGCGAGAAATTTTCATTAGATTAACAAAAGACGTTCTATTCTGCAATCTGTTGTTTTATGAAATGCTTTAAAATAGACATACAAAGCAGCGATGTTGGACTCATAGTGCTGATATACTGTTTCAACAGAAAAAAAGAAACAAAAACTTCCTTATTCGAGTTTAAGTAAAACAAATATGTAGCAAACTTACTGTAACAACAACGCTGTTCTGATTGGCTAAGTAAAAATATAATTTCAAATCTTTTAGGTACCACGTCTCCAGATTGTAATTGGTTGTTTCGCAGTTTTCCTTATTCCTTTTGATTTCTCTTTTTAACTCGAAAACGACCTAAACAAACTGTAAAATTTATAAAGAACTCTGCTATATTTCTTGCAAAAACACGCACCTGAAAGAACACAAGATAATAATGTATGATTTGAGAAGGCATCCATAAAAGCCATTTGTTTGGTATGTACTTCGTATTTAACGTTATCATTACAAAAGTAATTGATATTAGATTAACTGAAAGAAAAAAAACTAATATGATTAAATCAAGTATATTAAAAAGGTAAAGAAACGTAATCCCAACAATGATATCGATGAATACGGTCGGTTTATCTCTTGGCCGTTGGAACGGATCGTAGATGTACTCCTTCCGACGCCGGGTGGCCGAAATGTTGAGAATATTCCACTCACCGGACGGGTAGTAGTCGGACAGATCTGTGAGTAAGTGAGTGAGTGAGTGAGTGAGTGAGTGAGTGAGTGAGTGAGTGAGTGAGTGAGTGAGTGAGTGAGTGAGTGAGTGAGTGAGTGAGTGAGTGAGTGAGTGAGTGAGTGAGTGAGTGAGTGAGTGAGTGAGTGAGTGAGTGAGTGAGTGAGTGAGTGAGTGAGTGAGTGAGTGAGTGAGTGAGTGAGTGAGTGAGTGAGTGAGTGAGTGAGTGAGTGAGTGAGTGAGTGAGTGAGTGAGTGAGTGAGTGAGTGAGTGAGTGAGTGAGTGAGTGAGTGAGTGAGTGAGTGAGTGAGTGAGTGAGTGAGTAAGTGAGTGAGTGAGTGAGTTAGTGAGTGAGTGAGTGAGTGAGTGAGTGAGTGAGTGAGTGAGTGAGTGAGTGAGTGAGTGAGTGAGTGAGTGAGTGAGTGAGTGAGTGAGTGAGTGAGTGAGTGAGTGAGTGAGTGAGTGAGTGAGTGAGTGAGTGAGTGAGTGAGTGAGTGTGAGTGAGTGAATGAATGAATCACTTACTGACCAATGCCTTTCTCCACAAAGTGCACGGGTTCGGTTCGATTATTTTTCTCGTTGAATTCCTCTCTCCATTCAGCAACCTGAAAAAGTAAGTTTATGTAAGAAACACATGTACAGAGAAACTGGGTAATAAATCGAGAAATCACACTAAAATATTAGGTTGAGAAAGTGTTATGGATAAAACAATCAAGGGTAGGCCGCTAGGCCTAACCCTTAATATGGTTCGATAGAGATAAGCTTTTTTGCGAGTATCTCGATCTAGCCTCTTCGTATCGACTTCTAGTCTGTTCCATCGGTTTTCTCGTGCGATTCTGCATCTTTTTGGCTATTTCTAACCCGGTAGGGATGAATTTTCATTTTTCAGGTCCAAAAACGATGAAAATGCGATTTTCCGTTTTTTTTTCTCCACCCAAAACGCTGTATGGAAACTGGGTAAGACCTGTAAAGCTGAAAATTGGTATCTAGGTCAACTTTCAGCATAGAAAACGATTATCAAACTGTCCCGGGGATCGAACAAATATTTGCATATTTTTTCGGGGGTTTTATGAAAAAAATGTCAAAAATCGCAGGCAAAATGAAGAAAGAATCGTTGTATGAGCGATAGAGTGGTCCGATCAAACTGAAATTTCAACTGGATTTGTATCACACATGTGTGAACCGGATCCGCTATTCTATATATCATTCTACTCAAAAACACAAAAAGCGCATAAGGTCAAGTGAGAAAAAAAAATTGAGAAAATTTTCACAAAAGCTCTATTACTCAAAATAAGCTCATCGAATGGCCTCAAAAACTAGCCTATCATATGTGAAATCAAATTTCATTATAACCTCTCTTTGAAGCATTTTTTGATAAAATCATCGTACTTTGACAAAAACTCGAAGAAACTGATGTAGAAAGTTTTAACGTTTTTGACGATTTTTGCTCTTTCGAAAGTCAGATTATTTCAAGATTCAAAGCCTTGAGACCCATTGTATTATCTGAATGCCTTGTATGACTAAAGCTGTATCGAATACAGAAAAGATGATTCTCTGCGTATTCTCAAAAAAATATTTATGAGCCGCCAAAAACCGGTGAAAATTCAAGTTCACTTATTCACGCTGTTTCAGCCACATTGGATTCCAAAATTTTTATTTATACAAGAACCGGAATAACTTCATTTTCACAGGAGGTCTAGAGAGAGTACATTTCTAATAAATTATTTTTTTTAAACTTGATCAGTCCCTTTAAATAAATTTTTATGATCCGTCAAAATGTACAGAAATAAAGAAAAAAGGGGCAAAAAATTTTTTTCAAGTATTTTTTTTTCTTTATTTCTAGACGTGTACCAGCATCAATAAAACACATCAAAACCTTATTATGAAGCTTCTGGAAGTAAGGGAATAAAACGCGTTGCCTGAGAAAATCTACAAGTCGTGGCCCAAATAACAAAAATTGAGATTTATGGTGTTTTGGGACCTACTATGGGAGTGTATCAAAACCCTATAGCCGTTTTGTTCAAATTCGCTTAAAACCGGAAAAATCCGGATTTTAAGATTTTGGCCAAAAATTTTATGTCAGCATGCGACGCGCGCACTTCAAACGGCCGTACTGAACGATAGCGTTTGCCTATGCTAATGGGAGTATGATATTCTGAAACTAGACTATTTTGCGCGTCTTTTGAGCCCTAAAAGTTGTGTTTTGAAAGTTTTTTCAAATATGTACCAGTTGCCTGAAAAAAATGAATGTTAATGAAAAAAGTGAAAAATCGTCGAGTCGTCAACTTTGAGGCCAAATAAAAAGTTTGGCCCTCAAAGCGAGCTCAAACCGTGCCTGTAGCGTGATGCCCCAGATAGTCAACTTTGAAAAAATCGATGTTTACCCCCCCACACCCCCCTTCAAAATCGAGATACATGAGCTTTTTTGAAAAAAGTGCAAAAATTAGCGCGACGCGTGTCCATTTTCGATTTTTCACAAAAACTCACCTAAATGGTTCGATCTTTCCATGTTTCATTGATGAAACACAGTTCTATCGTATCAGCAGTACATAACTGCAGTAAGACAACTGCGTTGCATTCATAAATCCAGTTTAAAAGAGCCCTATCACATGTTGGGGTGGAAATTTTGAAAATTCGTTAGGAAAAATCTTGAAAAAGGGCAGTTTTTGGCACTTTTAAATGGATTTTCTCTGTCATATGAGCTCGAATACGGTCGACATGTACACCATTCGGTAGATAGGAACCAGCAGAGTCAAAATATACGCCATAGGTGCTGTTGCCACGTGTGCTGATACTATTCGGCAAGTGAAATTCGCCAATTTTTGCACTTTTTTTCAAAAAAGCTCATGTATCTCGATTTTGAAGGGGGGTGTGG
>OZ038448.1:19820038-19825038 GCA_964036265.1 Daptonema setosum
TGGTAATTAGTCATATAGGATGTGTGTAACGTGACCAGTGGATTCGATTGGTCAATTTTATTATTAACCTACTTTAATTATCTCCTGTTTAAGTCCTGTTTTAATTATATCTTTCTTCAGTAAGTGAGTCTATCAAGAATGATGAGATATTGCACTATGCTTTTGGTAATTATTTATATAGGATATGTGAACCGTGAACAGTGAAATTTAATATTGACATATTTAACGTTCCGTTTTCATTATACAGGGTGTCCCAGCGAGGGGTTCACGATTTGTTTTTTGAATAACTTTTGTATGCGTTGGGCAATTGAATTGAAAATTGATACTGTATATACCCATACCTTATGAATTTTTTGCCGTTTTGAAATTTTGAAATTCGTTGATTACAGCTCAAATTATAGTCAAGTGAAAAAAACTCAATTTTTGAACGAATTTTCCGAAGAAATTCATTTTGAAACATAATGAGACGTTCATTGAAAACAAATTCAATGGTGATATACTACCAATATAATCATAAATTATGCCAGAAACGATGCAATAGGAAAGTCTTATTTAATATTTTTACCATATCCTGAAATCACTCAACCCAGGCACCCACCCAAATCAACGTTTGGTGTGGCAGTTTGTAAGGCGGTTTGATCGGCCCTTTTTCTTCGAAGTTTAATGGAATTGTAACTTGTGACAAGTACCTGAACAGGCTCAATCATTTTTACTGAAGCATCTAAAAATATTGAAGAATTCGTTTATGGAACGATGATCATGCAAGCTGACGGTGCCCCACAACACAGGGCACGGTTCGTGCGTGCACGATCTGAACGGGTCGAACATGGAGGAACCCCCGATATAACCGCTACTGATTTCTGGTTTGGAACACATTTCAAGGAACTAGTTAATTCCCACAAAATCAACACAATGGAAGAATCCAAAGAAATTATCTTAATGGGAATGGGCGAACATTACTGCAGAATTGCGACCAAACGCATTACTCGATCTCAAAACTCGTAAAAATCGTTGATTCGAAAAAATCCGGTGGTCATATTAAATGAAGCTTTTCTTTTCTATTGTTTCCCGCATAATTTGCAATTATTTATAACTTAAAATCACCATTGAATTAGTTTTGATTATTTTTCGAAATGGAATTCTTCTGAAAATTCGTAAAAAATTTAGGTTTTTTTCACTCGACTATAATTTGAGCTGTAACCAACGAATTTCAAAATTTCAAAAAGGCGAAAAATTCTTAAGATATTGGTATTTACAGTATTAACTTTTAAGGTTATTGCTCAACGCATACAAAAGTTATTCAAAAAACAAATCGTGAACCCCTCGCTGGGACACCCTGTATGTTTCTTCAGTAAGTGAGTTCACGAATAAGAAGCCGTTGCTCTATGCTTTTGGTAATTAATTAGATATGTAGGATATGTGAAACGTGAACAGTGGATTAGTGATTTTTAAATTGACCTAAATAAGTTCAGTTTTAATTATATTTTTCTTTAGTAAGTGAGGTTGCGAACGCTGAGCCATTGCACTTGCTTTTGGTAACTAAAAATATAGTACTTGTGAAACGTGAACCGTATTTAGTTTTCAACCGAGAACATGTTTTTGGGATTTTTAATAAGCGGATCTTTTTGAAAATATTGGACTAAAGCTTTTGGTTACATAATAATGGGAAACGTGAACGCTTTGAGCCGTATTAATAAGTTTTAGGTTGTAAACATGACTGTTTTGGGTATTTGATTTGATGGCTTTGCAAGAATCGGAAACATTGCATAATGCTCTTGGTAATTAACTATATATAACAGTTGAAACGTGAACCATATTAAATTGTATAATGTGTTGTTTATTGGTATTTATGTATTTTTGATAGCAGAATATATGAATTGTACATGTGAAACGTGAACCCTATTTAATTGTGAATCGTTAACGTATAAAATTTTTTATAATACAGTTGATCCCTCATTATTGCCTCATATTTTTGATCAATCCATTTACACACCGGTTTTCATGTACAGAATGACTCCTGTAATATTCATATTTATACATATTGTGCTATGTTGTATGATATGTGCGTTAAAATGACTAATGGAGAAGTATGTAAATAAATAATTTCCTCAAACCGTGCTGTTGGAATTTTCACTATAAAAGTACTTGGAGAGCGAAGATTTCATTTAAAATTTCATCTAGAACAACGGAAGAATGATTGTGGTTAGCTTTTCTAAGAAACATCCTCTGACTTTTCAGCTTTTAATATGCCCAACAGCGTACTATTATGTACATACTGTACATTCGTTTTCGATGAAAAAATGCCCGAAAAAGAGGAACAAATGATGAAAAGGTATTACACTAAGCTTCAGCGGGGTTGTAGTTTTCTTCTTAACAGAAAAAATCGACTATAGTATATAGCTTGGTCAGGGTATCCTGTTAATGAAATTAATTTTCATAAACCATTTGCAAGAATTTTTGCGCCCCGTTTGTATGCTATGCAAATGTCATAAGAGAGCATGATTTGTATCTCGGAAATTCGACCGCACGCTAAAAGCATATTTGAATTCAAACTGCACGCCAAAAACTGTTAGGGCTAACATGAAACTCTGGATCGACTATACGCATGATGGCCGGCTGAACCAAAACAACACAAAAATCGATCACACAAACACCAGGTGCATTCACATTCTACGAAACTGATTCATCCCACCAGATCTAAATTACAGGCGTAAAAAAACTTTTGAAACACCCAAAAATACGTTCTGTTCCCGCGATTTTTCTCTCTGAACTTTCTACATGAGAATTTTTCACAGCCAAAACAACGCTTTTTCAAGAACGACGCTAAGCGCGCCCCGAATTCAAGCTCTCGGTTGGCTGCACAAGCGGACGAGGAAAGAACGATGAAGTGGAATTCCACCTGTTTGGCAGTTCCAAAAAATTGTAGTAATTACTCAAGGTGTAGGTAAAATGCCCTCAAAACTGCGAATTCCCCCTCTTTGAAGAAATTCTCTTCTTTTTGGAGGATTGACTTGTCCGCCACTGGTTGGCTGGTATAGTACTTGGCCCACTTTCACGCACTCGGCCCAAATATACCATAAATTACTTTAGTTACTATACATAGTCTAGTATAAGTAAGTCACAACAACATCCTTTTTTGTTCTGTATAGTTGGCATTGAATGAAATGTTTAATTAATTCATGAAATAATACAACAAACCAGCTTGTTTTCCAACCCACCTTGTCTGCGATTTTTCCATGTATGGTACATACGTTAAGAAGAAGATGCCTAAGCCTACGCGTAAGCCTAAGTTTTTGGCTAAGCCTATGTTTGAACTTGAAGTCGAAATATGTATATAATATGTAAATAATATATCTTCTAAAATTTTTGCATTGGCATACGCTGAATATTATCCGAATATTAGATTATAATGAATATGAAGTATTTTTTAATGAATTCTGAACGGTAATAAAATTTGTGATGCAATAGGTGCCACAAAATAATCCGGCTGATCCGCTACCGGACGAGAAAAGGCTGGAAAAGTAAAATTCCCCTCTCTTTGGCGGTTACAAAAAGTAGAGCTTGGTCCTTAAGGTGTAGGTAGAATGATTCTTTGGAAAGATTCCCCTCTCTTTTGAAAGATTCCCTTTGGAGTTTTGACTCGTCAGCCAGTGAGCTGATCAATTATTCGTCATTACAATTAGTTAGCGTGCTTGCTGCTTGTTGGGTGCTGGTTTATTAGACCAGTGCGAGAATTCGTTATGGGAATGAACACAAGTTTCCACGGACTTTCTGTGTACTTAGCTGAGCTTAATGAAACGCTTTATTTTAATTCTGTCATATTATTACTTTTATTATAATTTTTTTCTTGATTATACCACTTTAAGTAAAAATGCAGTGAGAGAAGAATTTAGTAGCCTTCAAGCAATGAAAACTAATGAAAACTAAATTTTTGAAAACTAATTGTATAGAAATTTTAGAATATTAGGAAACTAAATTCGAAATAAAAATTTCACTTCCGAGCAAGTTATCATCGAACACGATTTTCAGCTACTGGAAATACAAAGTTCATGCGTTGTACCTTTGGCACAAACGACACTGATGGTGCTTGTTGTAAACTGGGCGCGTATTCTTTTTCAAGAAAGTTATAAATAGTAAATAATAAACAGACAGAAGATAACATAAAATTATTTCCAAATAAATAAAACCTCACCAGTACAATGACGTCTAATATGGCTGGTTGGTTGATGAAAAAAATGTTTTGTTAATTATTTTCCAAAATTTATTGTAAATTTTAGATATAGGAAATTTCTGATCTTCAAGATTCCGAGTATTTTTTCGAAAAACTGTTTCATTCTACGGAATACTGAGTTTGTCTCAAGAATTTTTTTCTAGAAATCAAGAAGCTGTTTGCTAAATACGACAAGAATGGCGATGGTGCTATAGAGGCATCGGTTAGTTCAACCGTCAGTCAGTCAGACAGTCAGTCAGTGAGTCAGTCAGTGAGTCAGTCAGTGAGTCAGTCAGTGAGTCAGTAAGTGAGTCAGTCAGTGAGTCAGTGAGTCAGTGAGTAAGTCATTCAGTCAGTCAGTCCAGTCCGTCAGTGAGTCAGTCAGTGAATCAGGGAGTCAGTCCGTCAATAAATTAGTCAGTCAATGAGTCAGTCAGTGAGTCAGTCAGTTTCTCCACAAAGTGACAAGCTTCTTGTTATAATACCGTATTGGTTGTTCAATCGAAGTAACAGTAAATACAGTTCTGTTTACCTTTCACGTTTCACGATATGCTCATTAATGTCCAGAAATCTTTTACTTGCCGTTTTATAGTTACTTGCAAAACACAATACAAAAGAAGTTCATGAAAAAACAAAAAAAAATAAATGAAGATATTAATAAAATTAATGAAAAAACGCAACAGGCAGTAAATTTTTTATTTTGTAGGAGCTTGGTGACGCCTTTCGAGCGATGGGTCAAAATCCATCGGAAGCCGATATCCAATACACAGTGAAACAATTGGATAAAGAT
>OZ038448.1:19827538-19839340 GCA_964036265.1 Daptonema setosum
TCACTCACTCACTCACTCACTCACTCACTCACTCACTCTTTCACTCACTCACTCACTCATCCACTCACTCACTCACTCACTCACTCACTCACTCACTCACTCACTCACTCACTCACTCACTCACTCACTCACTCACTCACTCACTCACTCACTCACTCACTCACTCACTCACTCACTCACTCACTCACTCACTCACTCACTCACTCACTCACTCACTCACTCACTCACTCACTCACTCACTCACTCACTCACTCCCTCACTCACTCACTCACTCACTCACTCACTCACTCACTCACTCACTCACTCACTCACTCACTCACTCACTCACTCACTCACTCACTCACTCACTCACTCACTCACTCACTCACTCACTCGCTCACTCACTCACTCACTCACTCACTCACTGACCTCTACTATTAACGGAGCAAAGGCTGAACCAAATTTATCGGCACCATAGAAAAAACCAGCAGCAACACCCCGGTGTGAAGTCGGATAGAACTGAAAATGTTTTGTCTGTCTGTCTGTCTGTCTGTCTGTCTGTCTGTCTGTCTGTCTGTCTGTCTGTCTGTCTGTCTGTCTGTCTGTCTGTCTGTCTGTCTGTCTGTCTGTCTGTCTGTCTGTCTGTCTGTCTGTCTGTCTGTCTGTCTGTCTGTCTGTCTGTCTGTCTGTCTGTCTGTCTGTCTGTCTGTCTGTCTGTCTGTCTGTCTGTCTGTCTGTCTGTCTGTCTGTCTGTCTGTCTGTCTGTCTGTCTGTCTGTCTGTCTGTCTGTCTGTCTGTCTGTCTGTCTGTCTGTCTGTCTGTCTGTCTGTCTGTCTGTCTGTCTGTATGTCTGTCTGTCTGTCTGTCTGTCCAACCTCACCACAATAAACACCCAGGACAATAACGCGCGAAACGGACCCAACCATGGACATTGCAGTCGAATACGACATTGTTTTCCTATAACAAAACATTTCTTGATCAATCAATCAGTCAGTTAGTCAGTCAGACAGTAAGTCAATCTGTCTGTCAGTTAGTTGTCAGTCAGTCAAAAAGTCAGTCTGATAGTCAGGCAGGGGCTCAGTGAGTCAGTGAGTCAGTGAGTCAGTGAGTCAGTGAGTCCATCAGTCAATCAGTCAGTCAGTCAGTCATTCAGTCAGTCAGTCAGTCAGTCAGTCAATCAGTCAGTCAGTCAGTAAGTCATTCATTCAGTCAGTCTGTCAATCAGTCAAACCGTTAAGCAGTTATAGTTTGAGCTCTCAATGTACCTGGTTTGAGCTCTCAATATGATGTACAGATTGAAGACTACAATTGCCAGTGCCGCCCAATACATTGCCTGTATTCTTCGGAATCCCAATAATATGAAGTACGAGAACGACATCGTGCCTGGAAATGTTCTGAATTGAAATAAAAAGTTCTATATTTATCTATTGATCGACATGCTCTCAATGCCATGCCAGCTTCAAAAATTCTGAGACCGTGTTCGAAAACTGACTAGAGACACTGACCCTTTCCGTGACGCGTTGCTCTGACCACTACTAAAACATCATCCAGATATGGTGCTATTGTGTCTTCATGACTTCAATATTTAAGAAGTCTTACCAAAAAAAAGATGATCAACCAAAGATCCATATAACAGCTTGCGCCACGATTGGCTTGAAGTTCTGTATCGATTCACATGATAACGTCACATTTGGATAACTATGATTCGTTCTCGATGGTGCAAACGACATAAAGTACATCAGCTGGTAGTTTGACGAGCTCGTGGCAATGGAAGAGCATGTCCTGGAAGGACTTAGCAGCATCAATACAATCAACTCGCCAGGTTATCTGATCGAGTTTGCCATACACCTAAAAACAACCAATCTCTCCTTCTAATAACCATATCAGCATCAAACAGATTGTGGTGACGCGAAACCGCGGCAACGAGAACAGTTCGAGGAAGCTGCCACGATGATTTGACTGTAAAGATATAATCCAAAGAATGACGGACTATATTTCTGTTAAAACTTTAATAAAGAATCCTATTAGTTCCTCCTTTTGTACGTACATACGTATATCAAGTTATACGATTCAGACAACCAAACATTACTGTCTGAGAAAAAAACTATCTTTTTCTTTTTGCGGATAATGGAATTGAAGGTTACCATTGTTTTTTTGATAAGAAGAAATCTATTATAAAAAAACTAACTTGGTGCAATTGTACATTCGCGATGTCTTTAATCTCCTGTCGCAGGGTTGGAGTCAACTGATTGTTCTTCTGCGCCAATTGGCACAGAACTCTTTCCGCCTTTTGACTACGTCCACGCAGAATCAGCACTCTGGGACTCTCCGGTACAACAATCTGAACAGGTAATCTATATGGGTACATTACAGGACAAAAATATGTGACAAAAATGACCGTAGCTATACAACAGTGCGCGCAGCCTCAGCTAATTGATCCTTATCGCAGATTGGTTGGAAGCGAAAATGCTTCATAGCTCAAGCTTCGGTGACTCTCCCAATTTCCTACGCTTCCCCGCCAATCATCGAAAAGGACTTACAAACTGAAGCTGCGCGAAGTCGTCTCAGCTTCGGCGATTTTCTTTGCGTTTACTGTAGGTTTCAAGGAAGAGTCTAACAAAATACGCTATCAGAATAGGCATCATCAATGACGATTGAATGATGAGGAACAGTCGCCAGTCGTGGTTGTGCACCGTTAGCACTGCGACGATGACGTTAACGAGTAGGCCAATAGTCATGCAGCCCTGGAATAATGTTTAAAACCAGTGACCCAGGAAACTTGAAACAAATGTTGTTTTTGTGGTCTGCTTGTAAAATACTGAACTACAATTTATAAAAGAATGTGGAATCACAACAAAACGAACATGGACATATGAAAAGCAGGAAAAGTGACATACCGTTAAATCGGAGTTAACACAGCTAACCTTTATAGCCACAGTGATGGTTTCCCTCTTGGCCCGATGAGTTACTTCTATGGCTAAAATGAATATTTGCAACGAAACCCCAGTGGCAGCACCGGCGACCGCTCGAAGCAGGAACAGTACCCAGTAGTTAGGTGCGAAGCCGCAACTTACACCCGTTGTCAGACTTACGAATATCGCGAAGCAAATCACCTGAAACAATCAAGATGCAAATGTATTGCGGATTCGTAATTAACATGAAAATTCAGAACAATAATTCATAGTTTAATAAAGCTCTGTAACCTATTGAGAGAATTAATTCATAAATTATTTCTGAGATCTTCGACATTTATAAAGCTGTATGAGAACAAATTATGGTCTACATGTCTATCCAGAAATTCTTAAAAAAAACGAAATTTCAATCAAACTGTTTTTGTCAGCTTGAGTCACGTGATTCTTCAATGAAATGGTAAGTTATTTTACTATCTTAACGAGGGATTTTTTGCGGCCCAATTTACAAACCAGCTTTCGTCCCCAACGATCGGCAGCGATACCTAATGTCAGTGCACCAACAGCTGCAAAAAATAAATTTGTAAAGAACATGATCGAACGAAGCTCAATAATAACATTTTAAGGAATCACTATCACTAAAACAGTGATACATATCACACTACTGGAATCTGGGATTATCTACGTAAATGATGGATTTACTGAACACTAGGTCTCGATTTATGACGATTTTTGAGAGTACGAAAAACTTGTCTTTTTCTAATCCTGTTTTTCTGTGTGATTTAATCTAAAACTTTAAGTTAGACGACGATCAGGTAAACTGCTGATGATGACTGAAAAATTGATCAAGCTTTCTGTATTCCTTGCCTCCTATCCTGAAGTCTGATATTGTATAGGCTTTTTATTAATTGATTTACTTCTCTTCAGAGCCTCTGATTCTCTAACCAGCCGTGATGCCGAATACTGTATTGAGCCAGGCCACATCGTTGGTCGTCAACGCCCACGCCTGATCGCACGGCAGCAAATACACCAGATATCGACCGACGTCCAATTGTGAGATTTCAGCTATCTGATCAGAACAAGCTACGCGAAAAAATTTAATAATGAAGAAAATTAGTTCCATAAAAATATTACAATAAAAAAATTTGTTGTTCGTACGGTACTAAATACCGGTCTCACATCATTATCAAGCCACATCAACCACGACTACTTGGGAAATCATTGTCGGGTAATTTCAACCGTTGGTATGCATACTAGTAAATAGACAAACTCAACCAAGAAGAATTAGAAACACTTCCGGGAACAAAATAGTATAAAAAAATTACAATGAAATACAAAAAGAATAGACCACCACATTGTGTTTTAGAAAAATGTTTCGCTGATTTCCTTCTCCGAACTAACATAAGCAAGAGCTGCGACCGCAACGATCAGAGCTTGATTCCATCCAAACCCAATCTCTGTTAATATGGCATCAAGTCTGTTGGCTTCGTCATCGTTATTATTATTCTCGTTGTCGATGTCGTTATCGTTTTTGTTGTCGTTTGGTAGATCGTCGCCGGGTATTGGTTCGTACTCCATGATTATTTCTCATTCTCCATGCTCCAAAAGTTTTTTATGCTTACTATCATTTCTCGATTTTGATATTTATCGAAAGATGTGGCTAGTTTTCCATATAGTTTATGGCTTAAAAGAAGAGAGCAAACGTAACGATTCAAAATATGTGATTCACGTTTAGATGCGTTCCTAATAGACTCAGCTAGATAGAGCGCTAAACGCTTTTCTACATAGTTATTCTATTCCTGAAGTTTGTAGAAACAGTTTTTCAGTTGCTCTTGATTAGACTGTTTTCAGAGAACGCAAAATTCGACAGGACGAGAACGATTTTTTCAACCCACTTTACAAATTAATTAAATCAACTGTAAGCGTTCTAGGCGCTAGTCATAGTAGTATTTTGCGCGTATTGCTCTTTTATGACTGTTTTTACCGGCTTCACATCGAAAAAAAGTAAAAAACGAAAAAGCGATCATTTGAAAAAAAACAATCATTTCGACGGGAGAAAGCTTAACAACGAAAATCAGACAGAACACATGAACACCGAATCAATTGCGTAAAATAAACCTGTTTATAACACGGGATGCATAAACAAGCGGTCAGGTTTTATTTAAGTATTACGCCGCATTAAATGCAACGCTGAATAAATCGATACTTGGCTGTCAATAATTTCAATCCCACAGAACACATTTATGTGCAGGAAAAAGAAAAACAGACACAGTGGATAAATCATTGTTTATGCATGTTTGGTAGTATATTTGTACACAGTTAGTTGAATACGAAGCTCGTGTTTATCTTCAGGTATCCTGAAAACGAACCCAGTTACATTATAACTTTTTATAGCAATGAATAAAACGTATATTGCTTTGGTTTTTGGCAAGTGAAATAAGTCGTTGTAGCAAATGTCAGCCTGCTTTTCTTACCTGTAGTATTTGATTTTTAGTTTCCGTTTGCAACAGTAATGTTATAAATACGGAGAATGCAACAAAAAGTATGTTAACAATGCTCGTCGTCCAATAACCATGGTGATATGTGGCCTGCAAAACAAATCAGTATTCACATACATCCGCTTTCTTTGGTACATTAACACTCATTCCCTACCAACTCTTTCAGCCTATATTCAAGTACTTTCTCAACTATCTCACCGAGCCATTAGCTCACGAACCTCAACCAACAACGGAGCGAGACCCGACCCTATCCGATCACCACTGAAAACCATTCCAGCGGCAACACCTCTGTGCGTAGTGGGATAGAACTGTAAATGAACATCATTGAGGTAGTCAGTCTGTGAGTAAGTCTGCTAGTTTGGGAGCCAATCAGTTTGTGAGTCATTCAGTAAGTAAATCCGATAACCTCTCCCACATAAACACCTAGTATTATGTCACGTGCTGTGCCGGCAACTACTGTTAATCCAGAAGCCAGCGACATCGTGAACCTGTAAGCATTTTTAAAAGATCTTTCATCTCTTCTTTAGCGGTAAGGATGGTGGTGTACTAAAAACTTACGTGAAATGTGGAATACTAAAACATAAGAGTTCGCAAAAATGATCCGACCTCTATTCAACTAACACTGTTTGCTCGCCGATCACGACGAACATTTGCAGGTAAACGATGATTAGCGCAGACCAATGTAAAGCGGCTTTTCGTGAACAGTAGACAGCTAAGATGTAGGCGATTGCGATGGTGCCTGAATTGTTTTCTACAATTGTGGAGATACGTAATTCAGAGATGATTGTTACAGTATGATCATGAACCTGTTGGTTTAGGTTGATCTACACACTGGGGATGAGCTAACCATCTAAAGGGAGGAGAATTGGAAAGTTTTCAGGCTCATTTACTATACCTAAAGGAACAAACTCTACGTTTTGAAACCGCCAAATTTCACTTTTCTCTTCCTTTCTCGTCTGCTAGTGGATACGTGTAGTAATTACGGTATCCGCTGTTTGGTAAGTACAAAAAACTTGCCAAATGATGGAAAAATTTGCTTAAGTTAGCCAACGAACCAACAATCGCGATAATACTCTGCAGTAGAATCGGCTGAAAATCGATTAGGAAACCATCATCGCAATTTATCATAGTGTTCGTCTGATTGCCTACAGTGGTTGAGGAAATGTAGTAAGCCAACTGATAATTAGCTGTGCCAACGGACATGGTACTGATTATCCTGTAAGGCGGAATAATAATCATTAAGCAAAAGTCTCTAGTCCTCAGTCTTTAGCGAAACGGTGTTAATCAGTTACATACCATGTTATCAAGATGCATATGGATGTTACGCGGAAACGTTCCTGAGCAAACAGTTCTACTAAGCTTCCCCGCTGACCTGCCTGAAAACAATAAACTCAACTTAATCTGATGTATAAAGTGAATGACCTTTAACCATGGAAACACTGCGTGAACATGAATTCGATTTTCGCATAACTTTTTTTGATAATTTTCTCATCAGATTATGACTTTTCTCAATTATGAAATAAATGCACGTTAAGCACTATGAGCAGCTTAAAGAAAAAGTGTTAATTATCTCCAACCGTTCTTTAGAGTACAATCGGTATCTGTTGAACATAAATCTGTGAAAATGAATGAAAACTTAGTCTAAAGTTTTCTCTCACACATTATATATCTGGATAAAATCTGCTGATAAACTAAATAAAAAGAACCAAAGATTGCATAACCTCATGTAAACGTAAACTAGTCACTTCTTCAATGCCATCAGCCAACGGGCTGGTTAGTTTTCCATTAGTTTCCGCCAGCTTGCACAGAACACCAGCGGCAGCGTCTCTCTGACCGTGCAGAATGAGCAGCCGTGGGCTCTCGGGAACAACAAACTGAACATAGCTATGTGTTTTGATCATGCATAAGGTTCAACCCTCTATAAAAAAATTAAGGCTAAATCAAAATTTTGAAATCGATACATTAAATCCTGAAAATTTTGAAGCTGTAAAACCGTTTACCCCGTTTATGTGTGTAGCAAGCAAATGAAGTGTAATTGAAATGATCCCAACTGCATAAAATCTATAAGCTACGTCTAATTTGTTGGACATTTAGTATCTCCTATTCATTTCATTTAATTTACTAAGTAACCTTACCAACACTACTACCGTAACTAACGTAAAAGACGACCAAAATGGGCAGCATGAACAGCGAAACGGCAACGGAAAACGGTTGCCACTGATGTCCGTGAATCATTAGCAGTGCTATCAGGACATTCACCAAATGGCCTAGCATCATGGAGCCCTGAAAACAAAGCACAAGAGGTGCCACGTGGTGCAAAGCTTCAGTAAAAGGTTTAGAGCACAACCAACCGATAAGCATAAGTTATTTACCTATGTAGGCTACACAATAGACAGCACTGATTTTGGTCCTGTCAAACATTTAATCAGTCATCGAGGCACCAGTCAAGGAAAACAAAAATAACATAATAAAATAGGGGTTTCAACTTCTGTTAATAAACTGCAACGGGCCTATCAAACTTCTTCGGGTTAAATTTGAGATGATACAGGGAAAAATCAAGCCAGCCTACTTTGATTGCCACGGTGACTCTGTCTCTCACCGCTCGATGAGTAAGTTCGATGGCAAGAATATAGGTCTGCAGCGAGACACCGGATGCGGCGCCGACCATCATACGAAGGATGAAGAGCATCCAGAAGTACGGCACCAGGCCGACGGCCACACCGGCGACAACGCTGAATGCCATCGAACCGCAGATCACCTGCATCGATGTCAAAATACGAAAAATAACCACATTTTCAAACTTAAATTAGAAGTTTGAAATTTCAAATTTCAACGGCAGCAATTGGAATGAAATTTTACAGATGAGTTTTTCACTTGGTTTTATTATTTTCCATCGACGTCTAGCATTACATAGAGCTTAACTTTGAAGACTAGGTTTTGTTTCATATAGCAAATAACAAAATGATAAATGGGGATTCACGCAATTTACGTCAGAACTTCGATGAACGGAGATAATTTTACTTTTTGACCAACCGTTTTGCGGCCGCATCGGTCCGCCATAATGCCCAGCGTGAGGGCGCCGACGCCTGGAAGCGACTGATGACTTGGAGATCAAATATATTCAATTTGTCATGAATCTTAAAACTACATCTAAGAAACTTTTGATGAGTAAATAAAACATGTTAAGTGAAAATATAGTAGATAACCAGCGGCCGCCCCCGCCATAGCATTCAGCCAGGCCACTTCCTGCGTGGTTGGCGATAGCTTGACGTCGCACGGCACCAACATTGCCAGATACCTGCCTAGATCCATTTGCGAAAGCTCGGTTATCTAAAAAAAAATTTAGTCAGTCAGTCCGTCAGTCAGTCAGTCAGTCAGTCAGTCAATCAGTCAGTCAGTCAGTCAGTCAGTCAGTCAGTCAGCCAGCCAGTCCGTCAGTCAGTCAGTTAATCAGTCAGTCAGCCAACATAAGCCATCGCGGCAGTCATCACAATAACAGCATGAAACCAGCCGAAACCGATCTGAGTTAAAATGACATCCAGTCGACTCGCTTCTTCCTCATTGACGTGACAGTTGTCATTGACATTGTCATTATCATTATCATTGTCATTGTCATTATCATTTTCATTGTCATTGTCATTATCATTTTCATTGTCAATGTCATTATCATTGTTTTCAGTCTCATAGTTGTCATTGTAGCTGTTGTTATTGTTGTAGTTG
Source organism: Daptonema setosum (assembly GCA_964036265.1). Taxonomy (NCBI): domain Eukaryota; kingdom Metazoa; phylum Nematoda; class Chromadorea; order Monhysterida; family Xyalidae; genus Daptonema; species Daptonema setosum. The sequence goes on from OZ038448.1 coordinate 19,836,645, forward strand.
ACGTTGTTTTTGAAGACAGAATTCTTTCCCGGTATTTGTTGATAATCCATGGCGAGAAGCTGGAAAACTGTTTTCAAAATTAAATGAAAGATGCGTAAGCATTTATATTTTTTATCGCAGGTTCAACTCGAATAACAGTTAATGTTACAGGAAAATGTTTGATCATCGTAATATTTGTATGATTTTGCAATCTCTTTATTGAGCACTTTCTTACTCATATTTTATTGAGTAAGTTAAAAAGTGCTGTTAATCATGAATTAACAAATTACACAAATTTTTTTTCCTATCACAAAAAAGACTGTTATTGGATGCAGTATACTTTAAAACGTAAAAAAGCACGTACATAAATGTGGTTTTATGTAATGCATGCAAACAGAACCGGTTCTCTAACGTGCGCACATATAATCTAGGGTTTTGCGTTTCTTGTTATACGGACAACTTTATTACACATGGCGTGACCAGAAGATGAAGTGTTTAATAAAACAATATATATTTTCTTGAAAATCATGCTGAAGACTTTTTTTAAGCAGCCTCAATCGCGAGACAGCGATTCGATAACCGAAAGATGTTGTTAAGAAATGAATTTCGCAAGCATATCTCCGGAAAGCGCATAAATCGAATAAAACAAGCACAAAACGCATAACTCGGAATTAGTCTATTAAGTTGAGAAAAGACTAATTTTTATCGCTATTAATGAAAATAATAACGAATAAGAATGTCAACTAGTTTGTTCGCATGCATGAAACGGTACCAAAGAATGGCCGCCAAGTCAAGTAACCGAATTTTTTCAAGATTAATGTTTATCAATGCTGTACCATTAACATCAAACGACACACTGTTTCTTAAATCTTGACAAAACAATTAATACTTTTTTTGTTACCTCAAACAACTCAGTTTGTACCATAGTTTATTTAATTCAAACATCGTGTAGGTATTTATGTAACCAATTATTTATTAACAATTCAGAGGTATTCGTTAATGGCATTCATAAGCTTTTGTAAAAATACTTTGGAATAAATATAATTAAATGGCGTAAAATGAAGTACAACGTCGTGATGTTGCTGTCAAACGTCCTGAAACGAAAAATAATTTAACCAACCACAACAACAACAACAACAACAACAACAACAACAACAACAACAACAACAACAACAACAACAACAACAACAACAACAACAACAACAACAACAACAACAACAACAACAACAACAACAACAACAACAACAACCAACAACAACAACAACAACAACAACAACAACAACAACTGCAACAACAACAACAACAACAACAACAACAACAACAACAACAACAACAACAACAACAACAACAACAACAACAACAACAACAACAACAACAACAACAACAACAACAACAACAACAACAACAACAACAACAACAACAACAACAACAACAACAACAACAACAACAACAACAACAACAACAACAACAACAACAACAACAACAACAACAACAACAACAACAACAACAACAACAACAACAACAACAACAACAACAACAACAACAACAACAACAACAACAACAACAACAACAACAACAACAACAACAACAACAACAACAACAACAACAACAACAACAACAACAACAACAACAACAACAACAACAACAACAACAACAACAACAACAACAACAACAACAACAACAACAACAACAACAACAACAACAACAACAACAACAACAACAACAACAACAACAACAACAACAACAACAACAACAACAACAACAACAACAACAACAACAACAACAACAACAACAACAACAACAACAACAACAACAACAACAACAACAACAACAACAACAACAACAACAACAACAACAACAACAACAACAACAACAACAACAACAACAACAACAACAACAACAACAACAACAACAACAACAACAACAACAACAACAACAACAACAACAACAACAACAACAACAACAACAACAACAACAACAACAACAACAACAACAACAACAACAACAACAACAACAACAACAACAACAACAACAACAACAACAACAACAACAACAACAACAGCAACAACAACAACAACAACAACAGCAACAACAACAACAAAAAAACAACAACAACAACAACAACAACAACAACAACAACAACAACAACAACAACAACAACAACAACAATAACAACAACAACAACAACAACAACAACAACAACAACAACAACAACAACAACAACAACAACAACAACAACAACAACAACAACAACAACAACAACAACAACAACAACAACAACAACAACAACAACAACAACAACAACAACAACAACAACAACAACAACAACAACAACAACAACAACAACAACAACAACAACAACAACAACAACAACAACAACAACAACAACAACAACAACAACAACAACAACAACAACAACAACAACAACAACAACAACAACAACAACAACAACAACGACATGAGATAAAATTACATGCTTCACCTGAAGTATTCGATTCTTTGTATCCTCGGCCAACAACCGAGTGGTGCCGATCGATACGGCGATCACAATCAGATTCACAGTGCTCGTTAACCAGACGGAGTGTCTGAACGTGGCCTGCAACTTTCACTTACTCAGCATCTCACTACTCACTCATTTACTCACTCACTCACTCACTCACGCAGATTTCCATGAGCTACTCTTTTTTCATTTTCAAGTTTTTCAAATTGGTTTTATG
>OZ038448.1:19839540-19844540 GCA_964036265.1 Daptonema setosum
CTAGATAGAGCGCTAAACGCTTTTCTACATAGTTATTCTATTCCTGAAGTTTGTAGAAACAGTTTTTCAGTTGCTCTTGATTAGACTGTTTTCAGAGAACGCAAAATTCGACAGGACGAGAACGATTTTTTCAACCCACTTTACAAATTAATTAAATCAACTGTAAGCGTTCTAGGCGCTAGTCATAGTAGTATTTTGCGCGTATTGCTCTTTTATGACTGTTTTTACCGGCTTCACATCGAAAAAAAGTAAAAAACGAAAAAGCGATCATTTGAAAAAAAACAATCATTTCGACGGGAGAAAGCTTAACAACGAAAATCAGACAGAACACATGAACACCGAATCAATTGCGTAAAATAAACCTGTTTATAACACGGGATGCATAAACAAGCGGTCAGGTTTTATTTAAGTATTACGCCGCATTAAATGCAACGCTGAATAAATCGATACTTGGCTGTCAATAATTTCAATCCCACAGAACACATTTATGTGCAGGAAAAAGAAAAACAGACACAGTGGATAAATCATTGTTTATGCATGTTTGGTAGTATATTTGTACACAGTTAGTTGAATACGAAGCTCGTGTTTATCTTCAGGTATCCTGAAAACGAACCCAGTTACATTATAACTTTTTATAGCAATGAATAAAACGTATATTGCTTTGGTTTTTGGCAAGTGAAATAAGTCGTTGTAGCAAATGTCAGCCTGCTTTTCTTACCTGTAGTATTTGATTTTTAGTTTCCGTTTGCAACAGTAATGTTATAAATACGGAGAATGCAACAAAAAGTATGTTAACAATGCTCGTCGTCCAATAACCATGGTGATATGTGGCCTGCAAAACAAATCAGTATTCACATACATCCGCTTTCTTTGGTACATTAACACTCATTCCCTACCAACTCTTTCAGCCTATATTCAAGTACTTTCTCAACTATCTCACCGAGCCATTAGCTCACGAACCTCAACCAACAACGGAGCGAGACCCGACCCTATCCGATCACCACTGAAAACCATTCCAGCGGCAACACCTCTGTGCGTAGTGGGATAGAACTGTAAATGAACATCATTGAGGTAGTCAGTCTGTGAGTAAGTCTGCTAGTTTGGGAGCCAATCAGTTTGTGAGTCATTCAGTAAGTAAATCCGATAACCTCTCCCACATAAACACCTAGTATTATGTCACGTGCTGTGCCGGCAACTACTGTTAATCCAGAAGCCAGCGACATCGTGAACCTGTAAGCATTTTTAAAAGATCTTTCATCTCTTCTTTAGCGGTAAGGATGGTGGTGTACTAAAAACTTACGTGAAATGTGGAATACTAAAACATAAGAGTTCGCAAAAATGATCCGACCTCTATTCAACTAACACTGTTTGCTCGCCGATCACGACGAACATTTGCAGGTAAACGATGATTAGCGCAGACCAATGTAAAGCGGCTTTTCGTGAACAGTAGACAGCTAAGATGTAGGCGATTGCGATGGTGCCTGAATTGTTTTCTACAATTGTGGAGATACGTAATTCAGAGATGATTGTTACAGTATGATCATGAACCTGTTGGTTTAGGTTGATCTACACACTGGGGATGAGCTAACCATCTAAAGGGAGGAGAATTGGAAAGTTTTCAGGCTCATTTACTATACCTAAAGGAACAAACTCTACGTTTTGAAACCGCCAAATTTCACTTTTCTCTTCCTTTCTCGTCTGCTAGTGGATACGTGTAGTAATTACGGTATCCGCTGTTTGGTAAGTACAAAAAACTTGCCAAATGATGGAAAAATTTGCTTAAGTTAGCCAACGAACCAACAATCGCGATAATACTCTGCAGTAGAATCGGCTGAAAATCGATTAGGAAACCATCATCGCAATTTATCATAGTGTTCGTCTGATTGCCTACAGTGGTTGAGGAAATGTAGTAAGCCAACTGATAATTAGCTGTGCCAACGGACATGGTACTGATTATCCTGTAAGGCGGAATAATAATCATTAAGCAAAAGTCTCTAGTCCTCAGTCTTTAGCGAAACGGTGTTAATCAGTTACATACCATGTTATCAAGATGCATATGGATGTTACGCGGAAACGTTCCTGAGCAAACAGTTCTACTAAGCTTCCCCGCTGACCTGCCTGAAAACAATAAACTCAACTTAATCTGATGTATAAAGTGAATGACCTTTAACCATGGAAACACTGCGTGAACATGAATTCGATTTTCGCATAACTTTTTTTGATAATTTTCTCATCAGATTATGACTTTTCTCAATTATGAAATAAATGCACGTTAAGCACTATGAGCAGCTTAAAGAAAAAGTGTTAATTATCTCCAACCGTTCTTTAGAGTACAATCGGTATCTGTTGAACATAAATCTGTGAAAATGAATGAAAACTTAGTCTAAAGTTTTCTCTCACACATTATATATCTGGATAAAATCTGCTGATAAACTAAATAAAAAGAACCAAAGATTGCATAACCTCATGTAAACGTAAACTAGTCACTTCTTCAATGCCATCAGCCAACGGGCTGGTTAGTTTTCCATTAGTTTCCGCCAGCTTGCACAGAACACCAGTGGCAGCGTCTCTCTGACCGTGCAGAATGAGCAGCCGTGGGCTCTCGGGAACAACAAACTGAACATAGCTATGTGTTTTGATCATGCATAAGGTTCAACCCTCTATAAAAAAATTAAGGCTAAATCAAAATTTTGAAATCGATACATTAAATCCTGAAAATTTTGAAGCTGTAAAACCGTTTACCCCGTTTATGTGTGTAGCAAGCAAATGGAAGTGTAATTGAAATGATCCCAACTGCATAAAATCTATAAGCTACGTCTAATTTGTTGGATATTTTAGTATCTCCTATTCATTTCATTTAATTTACTAAGTAACCTTACCAACACTACTACCGTAACTAACGTAAAGACGACCAAAATGGGCAGCATGAACAGCGAAACGGCAACGGAAAACGGTTGCCACTGATGTCCGTGAATCATTAGCAGTGCTATCAGGACATTCACCAAATGGCCTAGCATCATGGAGCCCTGAAAACAAAGCACAAGAGGTGCCACGTGGTGCAAAGCTTCAGTAAAAGGTTTAGAGCACAACCAACCGATAAGCATAAGTTATTTTACCTATGTAGGCTACACAATAGACAGCACTGATTTTGGTCCTGTCAAACATTTAATCAGTCATCGAGGCACCAGTCAAGGAAACAAAAATAACATAATAAAATAGGGGTTTCAACTTCTGTTAATAAACTGCAACGGGCCTATCAAACTTCTTCGGGTTAAATTTGAGATGATACAGGGAAAAATCAAGCCAGCCTACTTTGATTGCCACGGTGACTCCTGTCTCTCACCGCTCGATGAGTAAGTTCGATGGCAAGAATATAGGTCTGCAGCGAGACACCGGATGCGGCGCCGACCATCATACGAAGGATGAAGAGCATCCAGAAGTACGGCACCAGGCCGACGGCCACACCGGCGACAACGCTGAATGCCATCGAACCGCAGATCACCTGCATCGATGTCAAAATACGAAAAATAACCACATTTTCAAACTTAAATTAGAAGTTTGAAATTTCAAATTTCAACGGCAGCAATTGGAATGAAATTTTACAGATGAGTTTTTTCACTTGGTTTTATTATTTTCCATCGACGTCTAGCATTACATAGAGCTTAACTTTGAAGACTAGGTTTTGTTTCATATAGCAAATAACAAAATGATAAATGGGGATTCACGCAATTTACGTCAGAACTTCGATGAACGGAGATAATTTTACTTTTTGACCAACCGTTTTGCGGCCGCATCGGTCCGCCATAATGCCCAGGCGTGAGGGCGCCGACGCCTGGAAGCGACTGATGACTTGGAGATCAAATATATTCAATTTGTCATGAATCTTAAAACTACATCTAAGAAACTTTTGATGAGTAAATAAAAACATGTTAAGTGAAAATATAGTAGATAACCAGCGGCCGCCCCCGCCATAGCATTCAGCCAGGCCACTTCCTGCGTGGTTGGCGATAGCTTGACGTCGCACGGCACCAACATTGCCAGATACCTGCCTAGATCCATTTGCGAAAACTCGGTTATCTAAAAAAAATTTAGTCAGTCAGTCCGTCAGTCAGTCAGTCAGTCAGTCAGTCAATCAGTCAGTCAGTCAGTCAGTCAGTCAGTCAGTCAGCCAGCCAGTCCGTCAGTCAGTCAGTTAATCAGTCAGTCAGCCAACATAAGCCATCGCGGCAGTCATCACAATAACAGCATGAAACCAGCCGAAACCGATCTGAGTTAAAATGACATCCAGTCGACTCGCTTCTTCCTCATTGACGTGACAGTTGTCATTGACATTGTCATTATCATTATCATTGTCATTGTCATTATCATTTTCATTGTCATTGTCATTATCATTTTCATTGTCAATGTCATTATCATTGTTTTCAGTCTCATAGTTGTCATTGTAGCTGTTGTTATTGTTGTAGTTGACGTTGTTTTTGAAGACAGAATTCTTTCCCGGTATTTGTTGATAATCCATGGCGAGAAGCTGGAAAACTGTTTTCAAAATTAAATGAAAGATGCGTAAGCATTTATATTTTTTATCGCAGGTTCAACTCGAATAACAGTTAATGTTACAGGAAAATGTTTGATCATCGTAATATTTGTATGATTTTGCAATCTCTTTATTGAGCACTTTCTTACTCATATTTTATTGAGTAAGTTAAAAAGTGCTGTTAATCATGAATTAACAAATTACACAAATTTTTTTTCCCTATCACAAAAAAAGACTGTTATTGGATGCAGTATACTTTAAAAACGTAAAAAAGCACGTACATAAATGTGGTTTTATGTAATGCATGCAAACAGAACCGGTTCTCTAACGTGCGCACATATAATCTAGGGTTTTGCGTTTCTTGTTATACGGACAACTTTATTACACATGGCGTGACCAGAAGATGAAGTGTTTAATAAAACCAATATATATTTTCTTGAAAATCATGCTGAAGACTTTTTTTAAGCAG
>OZ038448.1:19847040-19862040 GCA_964036265.1 Daptonema setosum
GTAAACTACCTCTTGATTAGGCTTTAATCTTAGGATTTTGTAATTGTTTTTTTCAACGCAGTTTTTTTCTCAAAAAACCGCTTATTTTCACTGAATCATATTAGAATAGTTTGCGAATTCCAACCCAATATAGCACGACAGCCGGCAGGATGAACACGGTAGCGATGGCGACGAACATTCGCCAGCCAAAGTTCGATATCGTCAAGACAGCCAGCAGCGAGTCCATAACCATCGAGATTTGACCAAGCCCCTGAAAATTTTCATGTTCGATGCCTAGTTTTATGCGCAGTTTCATTTTAGATGGATAGTTTTAGAAACGGATAGTCCGGTCTAACAAATCTGTGAGATGATACAGAACCCAACGCTTTGGGGAACTTTTTCTGACTCTGCCTGTCTTTTCATTTGGCTCTCTCGCTCCAAAAAAACCACAACAATACGTTCTGCCATAAAAAGACTTTCTCAATAAAAAGAGTTTCCTTTGAGGCTGAAGCATGGCCATTCGATGTTATTTGTACTCGAAGCTGAAGTATTTCCTTGGGTTGGTCGTAATAAAACGAAATCAAGAAGAATCCAACCTTGACTATGACGGTCATCCGTTCGCGGACACTGCGTGACGTTACCTCCATGGCATGGATGAACGGCTGGAGGGCGGCACCGGTGGCCACGCCGACCACCAGACGAAACACGGCGAACAGCCAGAACATCGGCACAGCCGCGCATCCCAGACCACAAACTAGACAGACGCTTAGTGAAGCGCAAACCATCTGCTAAGATGATGAAATGAATGGCTAACTTGTCAAAGTCCGGAACTTGAGCTAATCTGCAGTATATACATACTGCGTTTACAGTAAGTTATCCAATAACATTTTGAAGCACACTTTTTCATGCGAGAGTTCTCCACAAAGTACAAAGACTGATGAGCTTTTAAGACCACCGAAAACTTGCCAATTCCATTTTGCATGATTTCAAAGATCTATAGAAAGTAACTATTCAAGTAACATAGAAGACAATTCAATTGTTTGGCCTTATATTTTTTTTTTCGATAGTTAGATCAATGTGTGTGAGTGAATGAGTGAGTGAGTGAGTGAGTGAGGGAAAAATTAGTGAGTGAGTTAGTGAGAGAGTGAGTGAGTGAGTGAGTGATTGAGTGATTGAGTGAGTGAGTGAGTGAGTGAGTGAGTGAGTGAGTGAGTGAGTGAGTGAGTGAGTGAGTGAGTGAGTGAGTGAGTGAGTGAGTGAGTGAGTGAGTGAGTGAGTGAGTGAGTGAGTGAGGGAGGGAGTGAATGAGTGAGTGAGTGAGTGAGAGAGTGAGTGAGTGAGTGAGTGAGTGAGTGAGTGAGTGAAAAATTAGTGAGTAAGTAAGTGAGTGAGTGAGCGAGTGAATGAGTGAGTGAGTGAGTGAGTGAGTGAGTGAGTGAGTGAATGAGTGAGTGAGTGAGTGAGTGAGTTAGTGAGAGAGTGAGTGAGTGAATGAGTGAGTGAATGAGTTAGTTAGTGAGTGAATGAATGAGTGAGCAGGGGAGTGAGTAAGTGACTTTCTGAGTTCGTGAGTTCGTGAGTTCATGAGTTCGTGGGCTCGTGAATTTATCAGTTCGTGAGTGCGTTCACAAACTAACATATGCCAACGTTGCTATCACCACGATGCTCGCCTGATACCATCCGAATCCGATCTTTGTCAAGATATCATCATGTTGGACGGCTGCATTGTCTATCGGATTCAGTTCCGCAAACGACGGCAGACTATCGTATTTTTTTGACATTGTACAGTGACAATTGACTTAAATGTATCTTTGCTTACTAGCGGTTGTATTAGAAAATTTGGAATACATTTTGACTGAAGTAATGAACTGTTTTTTTATATTAATTGTTTCATTTAGATAAAAAAACTAATTCTTCTATGCTTTTCCTTCTTAGAACGAACGAGAACACCAATTGCACGAAATTCGTGGCAATCAAATCAACAGCAAAAAGTGTTCCGTGTTCGTCGTTTGTTTCTGTAATTGATTAATTGACATTAAAACTAGATAACGCTTCATTCTCAATTGATTAGAAAAAGAACTCCACTATTCATAAAAAAAGTATTCTTAACTGTGATATCAACTACTTGTAACCGTATAATTTGCTTACAATAAAGCATCCAGGGACGATCTGGGCATGTAACTGGTTTTACGACTTCTGAACACACTTGCTCTAATGAAAAAGCGAAAAAATACAAAAAACATTATGTAACATTGACATGATATTAACTATTTTATCGCAAGAAGTTTAGCAAATAGAAGACAGTTTGATAAAGCCATCCTTTGCGTTTTGATCAATATGTATAAACGTTCGTCAGGGAACATTATTGTTCAAAATGCGTTCAAACGGGTTTTTCCGCAATTATTTACTACAAGGACATGCAACATGGCGAGATCATTTAACAGTGTTAATGCCAGTTCTTTGCATGCTGTCCGGTCGGACTATATTTTTTTCATGTATGCACGTCTGAAAAATCCGTACTGCTTATATGGCTTTTTGCCCGTTGAAATTTTGAATTTGAACAAATACTGTTGAAATTACCCCTACATATCCTTTTTTTAGTTGTATACATATAATAAATGAAAATTACTGATTAGGCAGAAGCGAATTGCTAATGAATCAATGATGTTTTGCCGTAGTTATGTGTTCATTTTATGTTCACAACATTTCAAGTTCGAATATAACTATTGCAAAAGAGAATAATATAGAAATCTACATTATATCATATATAAGATACCAATGAACACGATATCATTGACAAAAAATGCGTCACATATGTCGTGTAGCGCATTCAGTCACATTTGACAGTGTGCCTTTTCTTTGATGTTGTCAAGATGAGTGAACCAGATGGTGATGACTATGGATGGACCATGACGAAGACCAGTGTCAAGTGCGAACATGGAATTTTTCTTGTTTCTTCTTAAACCATGTTAGTTAACAGTGGCATGGACACATATCACTCAAAGGATTGTCGATTGCCGGTACGGGGGTCAGCACTTTCATTGATCGTGGTTGTGAATCCTTAATGTAAGTTGATATTTGATGTGGATTCAGTTTTCTACACTCTGTAATGTGTATTTCTATAAAGTTTTTTGATGTAAAGTTACAATTATTAGAATTAATTATGTCGTGCAGTTAAATATTTGTCGTTTGATTACTAATAAAGTTTATTTACGTTCAACATTTAACCAACAGGTATTTTGCCGTTAAACTGCCACTCGCTGTTGATTTCAACAATTCTAGCATGGGCCGTATCGCCCAGATCCGTGAACGTTTTTGGATACTGAAGATAACATCAACATAGGAACTTTTTCAATATGAAGTTTTATGAAACACATTATTTATAGGTCCTATCATTAAAGTGCTGATTCGGATGAAGTCATTTAAATTGGTTTGGGGATTCGATCTTCTCATTTGATAACTCTATTAAAGGGAGAAACCAACCCGAACTTCGTAGTGTGGCTGCCAGAACGAGACATAGTATGTGGTCAGGCAGAGTGCGGGCGATGAAACGGCCAAGAGATACCCGAATACAGTTATCAGACGTAGCCACCTAAATATTTTTATACATTTGTTTTTGTTTTTTATTATTTTACTAATTTATTTTTTATAAACAACTTATAACACCGTTGTAACATGTTGGAAAGGTAAATGTAGTTTTTTTGAACGACTTACAATATAATTGTAGAAAGACTTTTCAAATGAAATCATTTCATAACCTAAAGACATTTGTTAACAGATAATTCCATTTATGTACATAGCTGTGACTATTTTTGAGAAACACATGAATACCCAAGAAATTTATTAACTTGCTGGATTCGGTATTGTAGTACGAATATCTTCGATCGCGCTCGTTATAATATTGCGGCCGCAGATGTGTTTCGCAGAAATTATTTCGTTTTAATAAGTTGGCACTGGCGAGCCGTGCCTGGGCGAACATGTTGAAATTTCCAGATGATCAAATCGGTGATTGTCAGGTGCCGAATTTTCAGGAACCAAATACTAATGTTTTCTTATGTATAATCTTAATTCATTTTGAAATAACAGCTGGACTAAGTTAAGATTACTGCGGTTAATGGTGACAATAATTTCATAATTTCAGTGAAAAAGTTTTGGAGCGAAAAAAGGCAGGAGTTTTTTTTATAAGAACCTTCAGTGTTCCACGGAATAACTGTTATTTTTTACTCTTCCATGTTACTCTGTGCGCTTTTCTAACTATTTTATCTATTGGAAACGGGAAATAAACGCAAGCGTAATTCAACAATAATATAGGAACCGCGTTACAAATAGAGCCAGTTGAATGAATGCTCATCAGCTGTTGGAGTGCGATCAGTAATTGCGAGCATCCGCTCAGGGCCGCCGCAGTAAATGAGAAACTGTAAAATTTAAGGCTGGGTCAAACGGCCCAGATTATCAAACGATATAATATGACACAGAAGATACACATTCAGATTTCATCTGAAATATCTATAGACGAAAGGTAGACTTCACTCGGCGAAGCAACAAAAATAATCGACTGAACTCGTATGTACAAACAGTAGTTACAAATGTATTTGCATGTGATAGATTTTAAGGTAAGCGGTATTTTATTCCAAGCGGCAATTCCTAAAACATTTATACAAATTGAATATCATATTTCAGATTAATATGCATCAGATTACAAAGTCATGAATTGTGGAGAAACGCATAAACCTTTAGAATAGACAGTGGCCCATGGCGCATGTATAAATCATGCATCGACTTGCTTGTGTCCAAATACAGCCTGTCGGGCCACCTATGCTGCTTTCGGGCACTGTTGTCAATTTGAGGAAAAACGAATTATTTTAAGATTCAAAACCAAGTTTCAATCTGGTTTCTCACTCGTTTCTCAGCGAGTTCGAAGATGTCATCGAATTCTTAAATAGTGTGTTAAACATGGCACTGCTGAGCAAGGGGTTCTAGCACGAAGTAACAGCGTCTCAAATCTGATTAAAATGTCCAACTACAAATAATCATATACATGGGTGGATTTCAGAGATGCCAACATCAGCACTGGAACGAAAGAATAAGGTTATAAATGTTGCAAAAAAATTAATCTATCCATTCATCAATGAAGAAGTTTCTCAAACCAGGGAAACCAGTGACTTTTTCTATCAGTTCGTCCGCCATACTGAATCGGGCCTGCGGGGATTCGTGTCGTATATAGAGAGGGTACCAGCTGGCGGGGGTTCCAACCAAACCAGAGAGCCGATAAAAGTTACACACTGTCGATCAAAAACTTTTTGTTATTTTGGTGTTCGTAGCCGGTAAAAAATGTCTGCACTTAACAAAGGATTTTTTTGCAAAACTTCAGGTGTAAACATCGCTTACTTTAATGATATTATAACGGCTTTCGAGCTCGGAAGAATCACCGCAGGGCAAATCGATAGTGCTTTGCTTTTACCTTGCATATTGTACGTTTGAGAATAGACGTGAGATAACTTTTAACAGACTTTTGTAAATAAAATGAAATGAATTTTTTTCGACTTCTCTTCTCGCAGTGTACTGTACAAAACGTAAAAGCCCATAACTTTAATTTTTTATGGGCTGTCACACGTCAACATATCATGCTCTTAGGTTTTTATTGGCACCTAAACAACTTTAATGAGAAAATTGGCGTCAAAGAGTTCAATTTTCGACATATCTTTTTATCATGTACCATGAGTGAAAGCAAAGAATGTTCCTTTAATATGTGCGACGAAACACAGTCGGTGTCAGTCAACAAGGATACAAAATGATATGTTCACGCTTAGGCGCACCGAACAGCAGAAATTAGTGAATGACAGCGAGTGATATGCTGTGTGGCCTAGTATTCCTTTTAGTGCCGACGTACATAATGCCACATGAGTCTGAATTTGACGTCTGTAATTTTTTCTTGGAATCAGAGATTTTTTCGTTTATAACTTTCAGGAACTGATCATATAAAATTTTTATGCCGTGGAGGCCTTTTTGCTGTGTGTGTGTGTACGACTTGGCATCGACTTTTTTTATTCCTCGATAAGTTCGTCTAGAATTTGGCTTTCAATAGAATCATTATCATACATATGTAATCAAGGTAGCGTGTATAAGATGTTACAAACAATATGCATGATTAGCTACATAGTTACAAGCATACAGATACAAATGGAATACTGTACAATCTGAAGAATATAAACATGCGTTTGAATTACAGAAGCAGTGATTATATAACTGGTTATTTCATATCACAGTCACGAAATGCGTCATTGAAAATCATAAATACATACATATGAGTAAGTATGTACATAACTTAAAGTTAATGAAGTTAATAACCTAATATAGTTTTTTAGCGTTGATATGTTCGATCAAAAAAAACTAACGAAGCTAAAAAGAGTCAATTACAATTGTTAAATATTCATTTCTACTTTAATAAACAATGCAGAAAAGCATGATTATAAAAACGAGCGAATGCATATGTAAGAACTGGAATGAATTTATACAGTTAATAAACTGGAATATAATCTTCTATAATAAACCTCACTGACTTTTGTAACAGAACACTTTAACCGTTACTCACTTGTTGAATTCCTGCAGGTACATCGATAAAAAGATGTGAAGAAAGTTGTCAATGCATTTTGATGCCTTTCCATACCAGTTGTAGGGAAACAGGCATTTAGAAAATTCATAATCCCTAATCAAATGAGAAATCCGCCATTCTTTCAATCAGCAGCAGTCACAACCATCACAGTCACAACCACCACAGTCGCCGCACGCATCGCAACAGTTCGAGTCACCGCAACAGCAGTCGCAGTCATGTTCACCGCAGTGTCGACAGCACTGTAGACAGGTGATGAAGCAACATATATTTACGCAATCGCAATCGTTCGGTCCCGAGCTATCACAGCAAACGAGGCATAGCGAGTCTCCATGAGCATGCTTTCGGCGCTTTTTCTCTTCGCGCTGTCTGTAATTACCATGGAATGAGTGAATGAGATTTTGAGTGAAAGAGTTCGAAATTTTGAGTGAAAGAATTCAATATTTCATCGACAGGCAAACTTTTTGCTTGTAAACATGTCGGACAACATACAATACTTTGTGAGTACTTCTTCGCAATACGCGGAAAACCTTAAATAATTTGAGCGGTTTCGAACCTGTTAAATAATACAATAAAAAACGTCGACTGCCGTAATTTTACATATCTGTCTTCACTTATGATTGCATGAAGTACATGTTCCAATGAACTGTAAGAATGTTCAGAAATTTATATCAGTTAATTACTTAACATTCGTACCAATTTTAAATATCAGTCTGATTCAATTTATGCTAACATAATTTTCATACTAAATAACTGACCACCAACGGACTAATTGACTGACTGACTCAGTAACGAACACCCACCTTCTCAACTCTTCCAGCTTGTCCACCTCATCCAGTGCGGTGAAGCTACTCCGCGGCTGCTTGAACACGACCGGATGTGAGCCGGAATCGTTCGATCGTCGAAACGACAGATTATCCTTATTGTTGGTTAACGGTTGAGTGGTAATGAAGGTCGGCAGTGTGTTATCACCCACGGATTGCGTCTTGTGGATGGATATCGTTGAGATCTTCTTTTGATGCCAAGAGTTTGTTGATGATTGTTGACTCAGATTGTTTCTAGAACCGACGACATCCTGCTGGGTCGACTGGGACACAGATGGGGATATCGTGGGATCATGTTTGGATGTGTTCATAATGTGGTGATTATTGAGCTGTGTCTGAAGATAAATTTGAGATTTATGTATTGACCGGTGTGAAATGGGATTTTGGGTGTATCTGGGAGTACATATGTAGATGTGAAATATTTTATTGATCAATCAAGTGTTCCATAAGAATGTTTAACACCTGTGGACCAAGTCAAGGATGGCACATGACCATTGAACAAGAGTTAAACGGAGTTCTTCATAGTGAGAATAAACAATTGGCGTTCACTACATACTTAAATTTGAATCATTGTTGTTAAAAATATATTTATTCAAACATGGTTTACAAAAACCTGGGATACAAATAACTTTTCGGAATGGTGTCCGAGTCAACTACTGTATGGCACATGAACTATGTATGCAGTATGGAGGAGTTAAACGGAGTTCGTCATGGTATTACAATTGTCTAGCGTGGCATTCGAGGAAAAACTAAGCCAGGCTAGACTGGTACATTGTCCATTTATTGTAACTCATGCATATCTAATAGTCGTAGACTATTTTTAGAAGAGCGCCTTTTAACCGCGTGGCATAAAAAATAGGGAATTGTTCTTCTGGAGGCCCATGCACGCAACTCCGACTAAATGAAAGTTATTCATAGGTAAACGATAAAGACCTTGCAGTTAAAGTTACGAAAATCTTTCCTTAAACGGTGTCGAAGGTGACGATGGAAGACCCTTAGCTCCAAACTGTATTCTAGTATGTAATGCACGTGAGCCGTAATGTTTCATTGAAGCCGTTCGCTTGTTAACTGTGCGCAACAGATGCCAGCCCGGATAAACTACATACAAAAACTGATGATGAAGTTCCAATTAAACATTGGGCTCGTTGGGGGGATTTTAAACAAAGTATCGCAAAAACAGTATTGAATAAAAAATAATTACAATGTTATTCACTTGTTATAAGCGGTTCATGTTGAAAACCAAGAAAGAGGTGTAGAGCCAAATTGACAAGTCTCTTAGCTGTATGCAAACATGATCAATAATTCACCATTTCTGATACCGTACAAAAGTGGGGCTCGGTTGTTGTTGGCACCAGGTTTACATAATATATGACTATTGAAAACCAACTTTTTCGCTGCAACCAAGTTCGTAGATTTTCAGGTAAAACGTCACAAGAAAGAAATGATACTTTTCGAGTTATTGAACTGAACCAGTCACATACCAAATGATTTTAGACCCTTATAATTCCGGTTGGTAAAAACCGTGGCTGCATAACATTCTCAAAAACGTTCAGAAGAAAAGTCTCCAACCTATTGTATGCAACTACTGAATAGTTTCAGCTCCAGTCTTGTTACAAGTAGTAAAGTGACTTACATACATAAGTGGTGAAAGTGATACTCAAGTACAGGGTTTCCCATTTAAAAATGAACGTTTGTAATTGCCCTAAAAACCGCAATTTTCATTTGAAATTTGAAAATTTGGCGCCAAGTTGTAGACAATTCTTGGAAATTTTGTTTAATTTTTTACTTTTGAAAATCGGAATCGCGAATCGGTATTTATGGCAAATTTCCTAACATCCCTGTTTTTGGCGTTTTCATATCAGTTAGTAGACGTTTCAATGTGCAGCATGGTAACGCAGGTTCAATCATTTTGGTTCTATCGAGACAAATAAAGGTAACTAACTATATTATTAAAATATAGAAAACGTGAAAACCAAATTTTTGAGAACATAACATAACCAACTGCAGCCTGCCAGTACCCTCCGTTGCACGGCTGCACACAGCCTGCAGTTCAACAGGTCCACCGTTAGTTAACGTTTCTGACGAGAAGTCTGCTGATGAGAAGTCTGACTATTCCAAAGCTTTTTATTTGACTTTAATCATTCTTTGAGTGATTAACACACACCTTTTAGTTTCTCAGTAATAAAACACGCTACCCGGGTTGCCTACGCGAGCGCCTCCCTGCGGTTGCGGTGTTGAACTGCGCTGTTGTGTGCTGCCACGCAGCGGAGGGTACTGGTATGTAGGCTGCAGTTGGCTATGTTAGGTTTGAATCGACTTGTTTTTCATGTTTTCCTCGTCAAAACAATAAAGTCAGTTACTTTATTTGTCTCGAAACATAAACAAATGGTTGCACTTGCGTTTGTTGTGGTCATGCTGCACATTGAGAAGTCAACTAACTGATATAAAAAGCCAAAACAGGGATGTTAGGATATCCGCTACAAATACCGATTCGTAACTCCGATTTTCAAAAGTAAAAAAAATAAACAAAAATTCCAAAAATTGTCTACAACTTGGAGCAAAAATTTTGCAAATCGAACAAAACTTGGGGTTTTTATGGCAAATACAAACGTTCATTTTTAAATGGGACACCCTGTACATATAATAACAAGTAACTATGAACCAGCTACATACTCTGAAAGTAGATCGCTTAATGTGATAGTTCGGAGACCAGTACGGTGCCAAGCCATGCTGGCACATGGAACGACATGCATACCAAACTTGTATAGTTGGTTTAGCTCTTATCACCTCTCAGGAGTTTTTTACATTTTACTCTGGAATTTTTATATTCCTTTTTTATTATCTTTTACTATTTTTAGGTTGTGTGAGAGAGGTAAATTAACTGTTTAGGCAACCTGCATAATTTCACGCAATGAAAAACAATATGATGAAACAGTTTTTTAGCCGTTCGTTTTCATAGTTATATCTTGGCCGAATACTTATTATTAAATGATTGTTAATTATAAGGACTGTTGCCATAATTACAATGAATGAAACGCAATGTTCGTGTTTTCTCCATGTGTCATGGGAAATTAATAAAAATTATCGATAATGTAAAGCAGGTTTGAATTCAAATTGCGCGCCAAAATCTTTTTGAGTAAAATGAAACCCTTGATAGACTGATGGCATGAACATCGAAATTAAATGGCATAAAAACGTTTAACCAGACATGCAAATAGGTTTTACGATTACTGTAGCAACAGTCACATGGATATACACTGTTCAGGGTTTCATGTTGTCAACAATTATCTTTACGGAACCGTTACCTGATCTGCCATGAATGCGGCGCACCGTTTTTATGTTGCTAAAAAATTACCCTGAACGCGCGCCGAAATCAGATTTGAATTCAAACTGCACGCTGAAACGTGCGTAACAATTAACCCTGGCTAGATCATATCATCATATTAAGAGTGTAGACTAGAGGTTGGAAAAGTGAAACTCTGTTGAGTGAAAATACAACCAAGATTAGGGTGAAAATGAATTCGGAAACACCTGTTTTCTTGCGAAATCTGACTAAAAATGACTGACTAACACGCAAAAGTGCAATTGACTGACTTTGACATTTCAACCACGAGGCCGAAAATGCAACTTAATTGAAAACTTTTGATGTGTCTATTAATTTGACTAACTTCAAATTAGTTGGACAGTTTCTGTTTTTTATGCAATAATACATTTTTGAATTTGAATTCGTTTGTCTTTTTCAAAATCTTTTTTCTTAATAATTCTATATATAGTACAGTTCTATCCATTTATACTGTCAAACCCATATGACTGGTATCCGCATCGGGACCACAGGAAAAACTGAACTTGTCGTAAAAATATCTACATATGACGGACATGGTATTGTGAGCATTTTAATCAATGGAACATTTGGAATTGCAAGAATGAAGGGAAAAGTTGAAACGCAAGTGTTATTATCTATTCGTTTTTTGGTTTTCTGAAAAGACAAATCATTAAAGCAGGCTTATCGGTATCAATCTTTCCTAAAAATAGTTAAATCTTGCGTTTGATGGGGTCTATAAACAGTGATCTAATCCTGTCCTTTAATCTGCCGAGCCCTAGAAATTATAACAAGACAAATCAACGTAAGACAAATCATAACAACACTAATCATGTATGACGTCTAGTTTCTGCAGAAAAATCTTCTAAGTTGCAATTAGTGTTCAACTAAATAGAAAAGGTTTCGTGAATTGCGATGCAAAAACTTGAGAGAGTTCAACTATTCGAGAGAATTTCGGTATGTACTAGTTATCCATAAATAGCACAGTTATATCTATTTAAGATATGTAGTTGAACTCGTGTGACCTCTAAGGGAATTGACCGGTGGCCGGACAACTGAATTGGGCCATAAAACTGAAAATATGTACACATCTATAGCTGCAATTTTGTCATTTGGAATCAGGTCAGAAGATATTTTATCAACAACTGTAGTTTTAGTAAGTTGGAGAGGAATCATTTTTGTGCAGACATAATTTTTCTGAGAATGAGGAGATCTGAAAATTTCTCATGATACTCAACAATGGAAATGGAATAAAAGGGATTACGTTTCATATATGTATATGTTAACATTGAATGAAACGAGTTAAGTAAACCAGTTATTCAGAACGCTTGTGACGAATATCATAAATGATGCACCACCGTGTTTTATCCATTTATGTTGTTGTGACGGGCAAACTGAATTTGGTATAAAAAATAACTGCGTTGCCAGACAGCCCTCTCTTCATACGTGCACCGAAAAGCTGTTCAGTTTAGCTCAGTTGAAATGGATAACAAGAACATCAAGTGAGAGACATCGGGGAAATGTTTTGTTGAATTTGAGAAATTTACGAAATGATATCATTAATTAAAATTCTGATGAAGTCATCATTCCGCTCCTGCGATCATGACTGATCAACGGCGCACGAGTCAAACCTCCAAAGGGAGGGGAATCTCTCCAAAGAGAGGGGGATTGGCAGAAATGAGGCTTTTTACCTACTCCTTTAGGAACAAACTCACTTTTTGAAATTACCAAAGAGGTGGGAATTCCACTCTTCTTTCCCCTTCTCGTCCGCTATAGTGTGACTGATTGACGCTCACATGGCTTTCATTAAGCCTGGTCCCACACCGAAATGACTGGTGGACAAAAAGTTGGGAGAATGGGGAATTCTTCCCTCGTTGGCGCTTTAAAAAAGTTGGTTTTCTTCGTTGAGGTGAATGTAAAATGTTTTCAAATCAACAAATCCCCCTCTTTGAGGAATTCCCTTTATTTCGTTTCGACCGATTTACTCGTCCGCCAGTCACCGCAACAATTATTGGCAAACGGCCCTGGCGGACTACCCAATCCACCAAAGTGAAGGGAATTCGCCGTTTTCAAGCCCTTTCACCTCCACCTTAGGGAACAAATTCTACTTTTTGAAAACGCCTAAAAGGAAAAATTCCACTTTTCCCACCCTTTCTCGTCCGCTAGTGGCAGACGGGATGGGAAAAAGGGATGGCATTGCGAACATCTGTTTGACTGCAGGAAAACTTATGAAAAACGGGCAAAAAAAACTGTTTTTTTTAGTAAATGAAACACCGCTCGTTGATTAGGTCATATGGCAAATATATGTCTAAAAACAGCTGAGTTTTAGCGGAATTTTTTTTATCGTAACAAAGGCACATCGTGACTGTAACAATTTTGCGTTTATTGTAGATAGCGTTCATCATTTGATTGGGATTCTAGTTTCTTATGTATGTCAAATGCCAATAAATACCGTCACAAAGAAACGTGAAAAGAAAACCCGGTGATGGTATTTTCCAATAACAATTTTTCTATAAACATTCCATAAAAACCCAATGAGTAAACGTAGTTTTTTTTTCGCATGAGCCTCAAAAACAATTTCGCGTGTGGAAAAAGTTATACACCAAAAAACTTCGAGTGACAAGAAATACTGATCAGACTATACAAAAGCTTGGAAAAGCGGGCGCAATTTCAAATTAAATGTCCAAAGCCCTTTGATTGCTTTTATGGATACCCACAAAGTATTGGAATTGTATGTGGGGCATGTCAAACGATGGGTTTAGTGAAATCAATACAATGAGGCCAACTTTGATGGGTGAGTAATATGGTATGTAAATACATACATACTGTAGCTGGTTCGAGGTATTTTGTTATAACTTTTTATTTCTATGTATCTGCTCGCTTTTGGTCATTTATTTTGAAAATATGGTAACACAGCAAGTGACGTTTGTTAGAAAGTTTCACCGTAATATGTTCTGTGACAAGGAACCCTGGTTGTACTATAACAAAACAACATGATAATGACACCGTTTTTTTCTGGGTAATTCAAAGCATATGAACACTTTGCATATGTAGTTTGTTCACTTTTCATACATGCATATGTACGTTGTTACTAGAAACTTCTAGTGTTTCAGCTTTTCCCACGGTCTTGGCAAGTATTCGAAAGAATACATATATGCCGATGAATTTATATAAATTTGATTCAGAAATCAGAATGCATATATGAAAATGCATTTTAACCAAGATATGCACAAAGTATAGGCTACGGTTTCCACCCTGAGCTACATAAACATACTGAATGCTGAGTATTTTCACCCTGTACACAATCAGCAACCTGAATTTGTAGAACAATGTAAAACTGTCATTATCAATCAAGTTGCCATAAATGTAATTTCATTAGATCTACTTCATACGTACATAGTACAACTGTACATACTAACATACGTGTGTATGCATTACCTAGGCTAGATAATAAAAAGGCTAGATAGGCTAGATAATAAAAAGAAGTGCAGAACAAAATAGATCATGGGCTATAGCTTGGTCAGGGTTTCTTGTTATCAAACTTTCATTTTGCGTGTCGGTTATGCACGTAGGCAATGAATTACGGGCAATTTTCGTTTGCTGTCCAAATGCTATGTGAAAAAGTTTTTATTTCTCGAATTTTTGAAAGCGCGCCAAAAAAGAGATTTCAATTCAAAATGTGCGCCAATTTTTTTTTGACTAAGAAGAAACCCTGGATAGGCTTTATTAAGTTGGTAGAGAAAAAATCAACTTCGTATAAAGCGCTAGTGGGCTTGTCCGTCCTTTATTTTCATACAGTATGTATATCACTCTAGCCAA
Organism: Daptonema setosum; assembly: GCA_964036265.1. Lineage (NCBI taxonomy): Eukaryota > Metazoa > Nematoda > Chromadorea > Monhysterida > Xyalidae > Daptonema > Daptonema setosum. Next base: position 19,861,592 of record OZ038448.1, read on the forward strand.
TGAGCCAAGTCGAACTTACAAATAATGGGATGCATAAAGTATATACATATACCACAAAAGCAAAACATATGTATACCGTATAATAGCGAACAGTCATATTTATTGAGGAATGGAATTAAAACAGTTTTTTATACGATAAGTGAAGCAAAAACTAAAGTAAATTTAAAAAACAAAAACTACTATTAAGTAAATATGTTTTTATTTGTAAAAAAATAAAAATCTAGTATATTTTCTGTAAAATTTTGTTTGCTAACTTATAAAAGATGTACCTCTGTACAAACGGAGAAAAACTGTCCAAAGAGGGTGAATCAGCCGAGTTTTAGGTCATTTAAGCGAGTGAATTCGCCGAACAGAGTTGAATTCCAGTATTTCCTTATTTATCTTCTCCGCCTTACACAATAGATCTGCAAACATCTCGTAAATAGAATGCTTGACTGTAAATTGTTGTT
>OZ038448.1:19864540-20197040 GCA_964036265.1 Daptonema setosum
CCCTTTACTTAGGCATGGAAAAAACCTATATATACAGTAAGTACATAATGAACTCTTTTAATGAAACATGGACAATCAGTCTTAACACGCACACCAATGTTCATCACCACATGCTATACTATGTTCAACTATGGTGTCAATTCAGTTGAGTTGAGGCTGGTGATGTTTCATTGTCACACGTTTTGAGCAACATTTTCGCTTTCAGAAACAACATACGGGTTTCACCTACGCATCTGCATGACGCCGGAAATGCCTCTTTATAATCAACCACTAGCGGACGAGAATGGGTGGGAAAAGTGGAATCCCCCCGTCTTTGGCATTTTCAAAAAGTTGAATTTGTTCCATAAGGTGTAGGCAAAATGACTTGAAAACTGCCAATTCCCCCCTCTTTGACCAAATTCCCCTCCTCTTCGAGGGTTGACTCGTCCGCGAGTGTAATCAACAATGAATATAATACTTGTACATTACAGCCCAAACAATTTGATTGGTCACCGGGGGGCAGTTGGTGACAATGATGAGAAAATGAAAATGGTAAACATGTAAGGAAGAAGAAGCTATTTTCGTATTGCCAAGTGATGTTTCAGTGGTGACAATTGTGGAACTACCGATGTTTCCTGGTACAGTACAAAACTCAGTTCAGATGGTAGGTGAAGAGCTTCTGGAGATTCAAGTGAAAACACGACACGTAAAAGGTACGCTTATAGTCTTCCCTAGACTTTCCCTGGACTTTCCTAGGAAACTGTTGTCATAAGCAGCGACCAATGTGGCTGCTATAGCAAAGCATATTAAATTGTGAAACCTCACGTTTTCCGGGAAAGTCCAGGGAAAACTATAAACGTACCCTAACGTGTCCAACCCAGTGTACCACTCACTGAACATGATGGTTGAATGTTATATCATACAACTGTTGGGTTGAGTTCAGTCGGACAACCTACAATTGTGCATCATCTTCTCTTACATTTGATGCAGCTAACACTTCACAAGTTGGAGTAAAGCCCGTATGTTATTTCTGCAAGCAAACGTACTGCACAAGCATCTGATAATGAAACATCAGTAGCCTTAACTCAACTCAGTTGACACCATAGTTTAACACCAGAGCATGGGGTGATGATGATTGATGTGCGTGTTAAAACTGATTGTCTGACGTTTCATTATCAGAAGTTTTGAGCACGATTTTTGTTCGCAGAAACAACATACGGGCTTTAGTTAACACTACAACTTTTCACTTGAATCCCAGGCAACCCTTACATCATTTTCAATGTGATAATGAATATATATTGTATAGCTTATTCAGGGTTTCTCGTAAGCCGAAAAAAAATTTGGCGCGCAATTTGAATTCAAATCTGTTTTTTTGGCGCGTGATAGGATTTCAAAATAAACAAATTATTATTCACTCAACATTTGGACCACAAACTAAAACTACATAGCTCTAGTTCATTGCAATTGTGCGTTTTGATAAAGAATAGTTTTTGATAGCAAGATGCCTTGACCAAGCTATAATGGTCAGATAATGGTGCAATACGTTCCTATATAGCTTGGTCAGAGTTTCTTGTTATCAAAAATAAAACTTGTGGATCGAAATTGGCGGTCGGAAGCAGCAATTTGGGGTTGATGAAAAGGTTTTACACAAAAAAGTTCTTTAAAATATGATTACGACTCTTATTCGTACGCTGCTTTCGAGCGCCATTTTCGGGGTGAGGAAAAGGTTTTACACCAAAAAATTCGACTATATGCAATGAACTAAGCGCATTTGTCGTAAGTTGTCCAGATGTTATGTGAAAAACATTTAATCTCGAAAATTCCAGTCCCAAAAACATATTCGAATATAGAATGTGCGCCAAAAAGTTCTTGGCTAACAATAAACCTTGGATCGGCTAATATAATCATCGGATTTCAAACCAAATACCACCAATTCTCTCGACTGGCGTCTAAGCAACTGGATTAGACGGGGGTTAAATCTCGTTAGTGGGAATATCCCAACGCTATAAAAAGAAAAGTTCTGCAAAACCACTTTTAAACACCATCGTACATGTTTGTCTTTATGTACATTAAAAAACTCTAAGAGTCGATAATAGTGGAAGAATACATACAGTCGGTTCAGCGGGTTATGTCTTGTAAAACTGTTGCCATTCACATCCTAAAATTGAGTTTTTCCCTGATTATAACGGGAATATGATGATAAAAATTGGTGGGGATGTGAAATAGGATCTGGCGCACCTTTTCAGTTCGACAGATTGTTACAAAAAATAAATCTCATACCGAAAAAATGACGAAAACGTACACGGATCATAAATTTATAGTAAAGGTGATGTTTCATGAGTAGGGACGACTTTTTTTATATTCTTGCTGACTGAAAAGGTGCGCCAAATCCTATTCTATATCTCCGCCAATTTTCATCATTATATTCCGGTTATAATCAGAGAAAAAAGCAATTTTAGGATGTGAATGGCAACAGTTTTACAAGACATAACCCGCTGCGCCGACTGTATGTCGAACAAGAGAAAAAAATCATAATTATTTTGGTCTGTTCAAATGGTATGAGAATGAGAAGAAATACTTATTTAAGTAAAATGAAGAAGTATATAGGGGAGGAAAAATTTATAAACCGTCTCGCGCATTGGCGACTGATAAATCTTCAGTATTTTCTTATCAGTGCAAACACACGATTCTAGCCTAGCCAGCTTGTCTTGTTACTCACAAAAGTTTTTGGTGCTCAATTTTTTTAGTTCAAAACTGAAATTGCCACTCGTAAATATCTAATATTACGGGAACAGATCACATTTTCATGTTCCATTCGGATAACATACGAAAGGTGTTATTAGTTCATTGTATATGGTAACGAAGCCATCAACGTAATTTTAGATAACAAGACACCCTAAGCAAGGTTATGAACCTGGCGGATTCTGTTCCATTGTCACACCATCTTTTACAGTACGTTCATAAGTATTTTGCTCAAAAATGGTAGATTGTAATTTTACTTCCCAGTAAAAAGTTGTTTCGCCATATCTAACTTGAAAACCTGTAAATGCGAAATAAAAAAAAATCTTGAAACCAGAATGGTGTTGAAAAAAAGTTAACGGAATTTTTTTCACGCCTAAATCGTTTTGCTTAACATGAAGTTTTGCCATATTCTGTAAAAATATTCTGGAAAACTCACGATTTTCAAAACTACGTTGACTGAAATATTATGAAAACTTACGTATTCTGATATATTATGGACCCCGAAGCTCACAACTGAATAAATTAATAAATTCATGAAAAATAATTTTTAATCCATTCGAACTGTGTTCAGTAGAGTGAATTTCCTATGAATTCTCATTCTGTCGATAAAATTTGAAAACAAAGAACAACTTTTGTATCGCAACATCGTTCTTTATACATACAGCTGTATATAGCGTTAATAACAGCGAAATTAACGATTTTGGAAAATCTGAGTAAAACAGCCCAGACGGCTGTTTTTCTCTGGCATCAACTCATAAACATTTTTTACATAATATAATATAAATCTCCTGAACGAACTCATCGTAAATGTCATCATTACATTTGGAATGTGAATGGGGACGACGCTAACCAACAATATGTTTAACATCAGAGTGAGTCATTGGACACGTTGCGAAAATACCTGATAAAGTGACAAATCGGAGATGACGCGATCAACTTTTATTGAAACTGTGCTTTGGTGATTGTGCTAACAGTTGATTGCTTACGTGATTTGATAACCGTTTGAACTTGATATTTTCAGCCCAACAGACAACATTGTAGGCTTTGAAAAAATTGTATTCGGTCCTGGGATGTTCATAAGCGTAGTGCCAGAAAATTTCCATACCCCCAAAAAATGTTCCTACATTTTACCCCATACAAAAAACTTTATGTGGGCGTACTAAGGCGGGTAATCACTGAAATACCACCGCTGCGCGGTCCTAACGCGATTGTCCTCGCTCCCGCTCGGATAAGCCAGCCTTACGATAGGTAATCGGGGGAGGGGTTACGGAATATTTTTTTGGTGACACAAAAGTTTGGCGTTTAGTAAAAACTCTAGGATAACTTATTAGGGAATTTGAATTTCGCGTAGTCACGACTGGATTTCACCAACTGGACTCAACTAGCTTGAACTTTCGACCCTCAGTCGTTCGTGGCACTTGTGGTACACTGGTCACGCACATATCTCGCAATAGGACACTAGGATCGGCTAAAACTCAACTGCATCGTGTAGAGCATGTCCGAATCGACCTAGAAACATGTTCAAATTGCCAAAAAAGTGTTTTCTCTAATACCGTAATTTTCAGTGGTCTGCAGGGCACGAGCCTGGAAACATTTTTTCAGTAAATTCTAATACCTCCGAGTTGCGAATCACCAACTGGACCCAACTAGCTTGAATTTTCGACCCTCAGTCGTTCGCGATAGAAATTTTGGATCGTCGAAAACTCACTTCCATCGTTTAGAGCGTGTCCGAATTGACCTAGAATCATTTTCAAATTACCGAAAAGTTTTTTTTAATGGAACCCTTTTAATGGCACATGCCAGTTTTAGGGTCCAAATACCGTAATTTTCAGTCGTCCTCAGGGCACGAGCCTGGAAACGTTTTTTTCGCTAAATTCTATCACATCCTAGTTGCAAACCACCAACGGGACCCAACTAGCATGAATTTTCGACCCAAGTCTTTCGTGGCACCTGTGGTACACTGGTCACGGGTTCCACGGAAATGGCTCAAAATTAGCCAAAAACAGCCTTTATTGGCTTATAACTCGCGATAGAAAACACGGATCGTCGAAAACTCACTTCCATCGTGTAGAGCGTGTCCGAATTGACCTAGAAACATGTTCAAATTACCGAAAAGTTTTTTTAATGGAACCCATTTAATGGCACATGCCAGTTTTAGGGTCCCAAATACCGTAATTTTCAGTCGTCCTCAGGGCACGAGCCTGGAAACGTTTTTTCTTTAAATTCTATTACATCCTAGTTGCAAACCACCAACTGAACCCAACTAGCATGAATTTTCGACCCCAAGTCTTTCGTGGCACCTGTGGTACACTGGTCACGGGTTCCACGTAACTGGCTCAAAATTAGCCCAAAAACAGCCTTTATTGGCTTATAACTCGCGATAGAAAACTCGGATCGTCGAAAACACAATTCTATCGTGTAGAGCGTATCCGAATTGACCTAGAAACATGTTCAAATTACCGAAAAGTGTTTTAATGGAACCCATTTAATGGCACATGCCAGTTTTAGGGTTCCAAATACCGTAATTTTCAGTTGTCCTCAGGGCACGAGCCTGGAAACGTTTTTTTTGCTAAATTCTATTACATCCTAGTTGCAAACCACCAACTGGACCCAACTAGCATGAATTTTCGACCCCAAGTCTTTCGTGACACCTGTGGTAGACTGGTGACGGGTTCCAAGGAAATGGCTCAAAATTAGCCAAAAACAGCCTTTATTGGCTTATAACTCGCGATAGAAAATTCGGATCGTCGAAAACTCACTTACATCGTTTAGAGCGTGTCCGAATTGACCAAGAAACATGTTCAAATTACCGAAAAGTTGTTTTAATGGATCCCATTTAATGGCACATGCCAGTTTTATGGTCCCAAATACCGTAATTTTCAGTCGTCCTCAGGGCACGAGCCTGGAAACGTTTTTTTCGCTAAATTCTAATATATCCTAGTTGCAAACCACCAACTGAACCTAACTAGCATGAATTTTCGACCCCAAGTCTTTCGTGGCACCTGTGGTACACTGGTCACGGGTTCCACGGAAATGGCTCAAAATTAGCCAAAAACAGTATTTATTGGCTTATAACTCGCGATAGAAAACTCGGATCGTCGAAAACTCACTTCCATCGTGTAGAGCGTGTCCGAACTGTCCTAGAAACATGTTCAAATTACCGAAAAGTTTTTTAATGGAACCCATTCAATGGCACATGCCAGTTTTAGGGTCCCAAATACCGTAATTTTCAGTCGTCCTCAGGGCACGAGCCTGGAAACGTTTTTCGCTAAATTATATTATCTCCTAGTTGCAAACCACCAACTGAACCCAACTAGCATGAATTTTCGACCCCAAGTCTTTCGTGGCACCTGTGGTACACTGGTCACGGGTTCCACGGAAAGGGCTCAAAATTAGCCAAAAACAGTGTTTATTGGCTTATAACTCGCGATAGAAAACTCGGATCGTCGAAAACTCACTTCTATCGTGTAGAGCGTGTCCGAATTGACCTAGAAACATGTTCAAATTACCGAATTTTTTTTTTAATGGAACCCATTTGATGGCACATGTCAGTTTTAGGGTCCCAAATACCGTAATTTTCAGTCGTCCTCAGGGCACGAGCCTGGAAACGTTTTTTTTCGCTAAATTCTACTACATCCTAGTTGCAAACCACCAACTGAACCCAACTAGCATGAATTTTCGACACCAAGTCTTTCGTGGCACCTGCGGTACACTGGTCATGGGTTCCACGGAAATGGCTCAAAATTGGCCAAAAACAGCCTTTATTGGCTTATAACTCGCGATAGAAAATTCGGATCGTCGAAAACTCACTTCCATCGTGTAGAGCGTGTCCGAGTTGACCTAGATACAGGTTCAAATTACCGAAAAGTTTTTTTAATGGAACCCATTTAATGGCACATGCCAGTTTAAGGGTCCCAAATACCGTAATTTTCAGTCGTCCTCAGGGCACGAGCCTGGAAACGTTTTTTCGCTAAATTCTAATACATCCTAGTTGCAAACCACCAACTGGACCCAACTAGCATGAATTTTCGACCCCAAGTCTTTCGTGGCACCTGTGGTACACTGGTCACGGGTTCCACGGAAATGGCTCAAAATTAGCCAAAAACAGCCTTTATTGGCTTATAACTCGCGATAGAAAACTCGGATCGTCGAAAACTCACTTCCATCGTGTAGAGCGTGTCCGAATTGACATTGAAACATGTTCAAATTACCGAAAAGTTTTTTTAATGGAACCCATTTAATGGCACATGCCAGTTTTAGGGTCCCAAATACCGTAATTTTCAGTCGTCCTCAGGGCACGAGCCTGGAAACGTTTTTTTCGCTAAATTCTATTACATCCTAGTTGCAAACCACCAACTGGACCCAACTAGCATGAATTTTCGACCCCAAGTCTTTCGTGGCACCTGTGGTACACTGGTCATGGGTTCCACGGAAATGGCTCAAAATTGGCCAAAAACAGCCTTTATTGGCTTATAACTCGCGATAGAAAACTCGGATCGTCGAAAACTCACTTCCATCGTGTAGAGCGTGTCCGAATTGACCTAGAAACAGGTTCAAATTACCGAAAAGTTTTTTTAATGGAACCCATTCAATGGCACATGCCAGTTCAAGGGTCCCAAATACCGTATTTTTCAGTCGTCCTCAGGGCACGAGCCTGGAAACGTTTTTTCGCTAAATTCTATTATATCCTAGTTGCAAACCACCAACTGGACCCAACTAGCATGAATTTTCGACCCCGAGTCTTTCGTGGCACCTGTGGTACACTGGTCACGGGTTCCACGGAAATGGCTCAAAATTAGCCAAAAACAGCCTTTATTGGCTTATAACTCGCGATAGAAAACTCGAATCGTCTAAAACTCACTTCCATCGTGTAGAGCGTGTCCGAATTGACCTAGAAACATGTTCAAGTTACCGAAACGTTTTTTTAATGGAACCCATTTAATGGCACATGCCAGTTTCAGGGTCCCAAATACCGTAATTTTAAGTCGTCCTCAGGGCACGAGCCTGGAAACGTTTTTTCGCTAAATTCTATTATATCCTATTTGCAAACCACCAACTGAACCCAACTAGCATGAATTTTCGACCCCAAGTCTTTCGTGGCACCTGTGGTACACTGGTCATGGGTTCCACGGAAATGGCTCAAAATTGGCCAAAAACAGCCTTTATTGGCTTATAACTCGCGATAGAAAACTCGGATCGTCGAAAACTCACTTCCATCGTGTAGAGCGTGTCCGAATTGACCTAGAAACAGGTTCAAATTACCGAAAAGTTTTTTTAATGGAACCCATTCAATGGCACATGCCAGTTCAAGGGTCCCAAATACCGTATTTTTCAGTCGTCCTCAGGGCACGAGCCTGGAAACGTTTTTTCGCTAAATTCTATTATATCCTAGTTGCAAACCACCAACTGGACCCAACTAGCATGAATTTTCGACCCCGAGTCTTTCGTGGCACCTGTGGTACACTGGTCACGGGTTCCACGGAAATGGCTCAAAATTAGCCAAAAACAGCCTTTATTGGCTTATAACTCGCGATAGAAAACTCGAATCGTCTAAAACTCACTTCCATCGTGTAGAGCGTGTCCGAATTGACCTAGAAACATGTTCAAATTACCGAAAAGTTTTTTTAATGGAACCCATTTAATGGCACATGCCAGTTTTAGGGTCCCAAATACCGTAATTTTCAGTCGTCCTCAGGGCACGAGCCTGGAAACGTTTTTTCGCTAAATTCTATTATATCCTAGTTGCAAACCACCAACTGAACCCAACTAGCATGAATTTTCGACCCCAAGTCTTTCGTGGCATCTGTGGTACACTGGCAACGGGTTCCACGTGAAAGGGCTAAAAATTAGCCAAAAACAGGCTTTATTGGCTTATAACTCGCGATAGAAAACTCGGATCGTCGAAAACTCACTTCCATCGTGTAGAGCGTGTCCGAATTGACCTAGAAACAGGTTCAAATTACCGAAAAGTTTTTTTAATGGAACCCATTTAATGGCACATGCCAGTTTTAGGATCCCAAATACCGTAATTTTCAGTCGTCCTCAGGGCACGAACCTGGAAACGTTTTTTTGGCTAAAGTATATTACATCCTAGTTGCAAACCACCAACTGGACTCAACTAGCATGAATTTTTGACCCCAAGTCTTTCGTGGCACCTGTGGTACACTGGTCACGGGTTCCACGGAAATGGCTCAAAATTAGCCAAAAACAGCCTTTATTGGCTTATAACTCGCGATAGCAAACTCGGATCGTCGAAAACTCACTTCCATCGTGTAGAGCGTGGTCGAATTGACCTAGAAATATGTTCAAACTGCCGAAAAGTTTTTTTAATGGAACCCATTTAATGGCACATGCCAGTTTTAGGGTTCCAAATACCGTAATTATCAGTCGTCTGCAGGGCACGAGCCTGGAAACGTTTCTTCGCTAAATTCTATTACATCCTAGTTGCAAACCACCAACTGGACCCAACTAGCATGAATTTTCGACCCCAAGTCTTTCGTGGCACCTGTGGTACACTGGTCACGGGTTCCACGGAATTGGCTCAAAATTAGCCAAAAACAGGCTTTATCCGCTTATAACTCGCGATAGCAAACTCGGATGGTCGAAAACTCACTTCCATCGTGTAGAGCGTGGTCGAATTGACCTAGAAGCATGTTCAAATTGCCGAAAAGTTTTTTTAATGGAACCCATTTAATGGCACATGCCAGTTGTAGGGTCCCAAATACCGTAATTTTCAGTCGTCTGCAGGGCACGAGCCTGGAAACGTTTCTTCGCTAAATTCTATTACATCCTAGTTGCAAACAACCAACTGGACCCAACTAGCATGAATTTTCGACCCCAAGTCTTTCGTGGCACCTGTGGTACACTGGTCACGGGTTCCACGGAAATGGCTCAACATTAGCCAAAAACAGGCTTTATCCGCTTATAACTCGCGATAGCAAACTCGGATCGTCGAAAACTCACTTCCATCGTGTAGAGCGTGGTCGAATTGACCTAGAAACATGTTCAAATTGCCGAAAAGTTTTTTTAATGGAACCCATTTAATGGCACATCCCAGTTTTAGGGTCCCAAATACCGTAATTTTCAGTCGTCTGCAGGGCACGAGCCCGGAAACGTTTCTTCGCTAAATTAAATTACATCCTAGTTGCAAACCACCAACTGGACCCAACTAGCATGAATTTTCGACCCCAAGACTTTCGTGGCACCTGTGGTACACTGGTCACGGGTTCCACGGAAATGGCTCAAAATTAGCCAAAAACAGGATTTATCCGCTTATAACTCGCGATAGCAAATTCGGATCGTCGAAAACTCACTTCCATCGTGTAGAGCGTGGTCGAATTGACCTAGAAACATGTTCAAATTGCCGAAAAGTTTTTTTAATGGAATACCATTTAATGGCACATGCCAGTTTTAGGGTCCCAAATACCGTAATTTTCAGTCGTCTGCAGGGCACGAGCCTGGAAACGTTTTTTCGCTAAATTCTATTACATCCTACTTGCAAACCACCAACTGGACCCAACTAGCATGAATTTTCGACCCCAAGTCTTTCGTGGCACCTGTGGTACACTGGTCACGGGTTCCATGGAAATGGCTCAAAATTAGCCAAAAACAGGCTTTATCCGCTTATAACTCGCGATAGCAAACTCGGATCGTCAAAAACTCACTTCCATCGTGTAGAGCGTGGTCGAATTGACCTAGAAACATGTTCAAATTGCCGAAAAGTTTTTTTAATGGAACCCATTTAATGGCACATGCCAGTTTTAGGGTCCCAAATACCGTAATTTTCAGTCGTCTGCAGGGCACGAGCCTGAAAACGTTTCTTCGCTAAATTCTATTACATCCTAGTTGCAAACCACCAACTGGACCCAACTAGCATGAATTTTCGACCCCAAGTCTTTCGTGGCACCTGTGGTACACTGGTCACGGGTTCCATGGAAATGGCTCAAAATTAGCCAAAAACAGGCTTTATCCGCTTATAACTCGCGATAGCAAACTCGGATCGTCAAAAACTCACTTCCATCGTGTAGAGCGTGGTCGAATTGACCTAGAAACATGTTCAAATTGCCGAAAAGTTTTTTTAATGGAACCCTTTTAATGGCACATGCCAGTTTTAGGGTCCCAAATACCGTAATTTTCAGTCGTCTGCAGGGCACGAGCCTGGAAACGTTTCTTCGCTAAATTCTATTACATCCTAGTTGCAAACCACCAACTGGACCCAACTAGCATGAATTTTCGACCCCAAGTCTTTCGTGGCACCTGTGGTACACTGGTCACGGGTTCCACGGAAATGGCTCAAAATTAGCCAAAAACAGGCTTTATCCGCTTATAACTCGCGATAGCAAACTCGGATCGTCGAAAACTCACTTCCATCGTGTAGAGCGTGGTCGAATTGACCTAGAAACATGTTCAAATTGCCGAAAGGTTTTTTTAATGGAACCCATTTAATGGCACATGCCAGTTTTAGGGTCCCAAATACCGTAATTTTCAGTCGTCTGCAGGGCACGAGCCCGGAAACGTTTCTTCGCTAAATTCTATTACATCCTAGTTGCAAACCTTCAACTGGACCCAACTAGCATGAATTTTCGACCCCAAGTCTTTCGTGGCACCTGTGGTACACTGGTCACGGGTTCCATGGAAATGGCTCAAAATTAGCCAAAAACAGGCTTTATCCGCTTATAACTCGCGATAGCAAACTCGGATCGTCAAAAACTCACTTCCATCGTGTAGAGCGTGGTCGAATTGACCTAGAAACATGTTCAAATTGCCGAAAGGTTTTTTTAATGGAACCCATTTAATGGCACATGCCAGTTTTAGGGTCCCAAATACCGTAATTTTCAGTCGTCTGCAGGGCACGAGCCTGAAAACGTTTCTTCGCTAAATTCTATTACATCCTAGTTGCAAACCACCAACTGGACCCAACTAGCATGAATTTTCGACCCCAAGTCTTTCGTGGCACCTGTGGTACACTGGTCACGGGTTCCATGGAAATGGCTCAAAATTAGCTAAAAACAGGCTTTATCCGCTTATAACTCGCGATAGCAAACTCGGATCGTCAAAAACTCACTTCCATCGTGTAGAGCGTGGTCGAATTGACCTAGAAACATGTTCAAATTGCCGAAAAGTTTTTTTAATGGAACCCATTTAATGGCACATGCCAGTTTTAGGGTCCCAAATACCGTAATTTTCAGTCGTCTGCAGGGCACGAGCCTGGAAACGTTTCTTCGCTAAATTCTATTACATCCTAGTTGCAAACCACCAACTGGACCCAACTAGCATGAATTTTCGACCCCAAGTCTTTCGTGGCACCTGTGGTACACTGGTCACGGGTTCCACGGAAATGGCTCAAAATTAGCCAAAAACAGGCTTTATCCGCTTATAACTCGCGATAGCAAACTCGGATCGTCGAAAACTCACTTCCATCGTGTAGAGCGTGGTCGAATTGACCTAGAAACATGTTCAAATTGCCGAAAGGTTTTTTAATGGAACCCATTTAATGGCACATGCCAGTTTTAGGGTCCCAAATACCGTAATTTTCAGTCGTCTGCAGGGCACGAGCCCGGAAACGTTTCTTCGCTAAATTCTATTACATCCTAGTTGCAAACCTTCAACTGGACCCAACTAGCATGAATTTTCGACCCCAAGTCTTTCGTGGCACCTGTGGTACACTGGTCACGGGTTCCATGGAAATGGCTCAAAATTAGCCAAAAACAGGCTTTATCCGCTTATAACTCGCGATAGCAAACTCGGATCGTCAAAAACTCACTTCCATCGTGTAGAGCGTGGTCGAATTGACCTAGACACATGTTCAAATTGCCGAAAAGTTTTTTTAATGGAACCCATTTAATGGCACATGCCAGTTTTAGGGTCCCAAATACCGTAATTTTCAGTCGTCTGCAGGGCACGAGCCTGGAAACGTTTCTTCGCTAAATTCTATTACATCCTAGTTGCAAACCACCAACTGGACCCAACTAGCATGAATTTTCGACCCCAAGTCTTTCGTGGCACCTGTGGTACACTGGTCACGGGTTCCACGGAAATGGCTCAAAAATAGCCAAAACAGGCTTTATCCGCTTATAACTCGCGATAGCAAACTCGGATCGTCGAAAACTCACTTCCATCGTGTAGAGCGTGGTCGAATTGACCTAGAAACATGTTCAAATGGCCGAAAAGTTTTTTTAATGGAACCCATTTAATGGCACATGCCAGTTTTAGGGTCCCAAATACCGTAATTTTCAGTCGTCTGCTGGGCACGAGCCCGGAAACGTTTCTTCGCTAAATTCTATTACATCCTAGTTGCAAACCACCAACTGGACCCAACTAGCATGAATTTTCGACCCCAAGTCTTTCATGGCACCTGTGGTACACTGGTCACGGGTTCCACGGAAATGGCTCAAAATTAGCCAAAAACAGGCTTTATCCGCTTATAACTCGCGATAGCAAACTCGGATCGTCGAAAACTCACTTCCATCGTGTAGAGCGTGGTCGAATTGACCTAGAAACACGTTCAAATTGCTGAAAAGTTTTTTTAATGGAACCCATTTAATGGCACATGCCAGTTTTAGGGTCCCAAATACCGTAATTTTCAGTCGTCTGCAGGGCACGAGCCCGGAAACGTTTCTTCGCTAAATTCTATTACATCCTAGTTGCAAACCACCAACTGGACCCAACTAGCATGAATTTTCGACCCCAAGTCTTTCGTGGCACCTGTGGTACACTGGTCACGGGTTCCACGGAAATGGCTCAAAATTAGCCAAAAACAGGCTTTATCCGCTTATAACTCGCGATAGCAAACTCGGATCGTCGAAAACTCACTTCCATCGTGTAGAGCGTGGTCGAATTGACCTAGAAACATGTTCAAATTGCCGAAAAGTTTTTTTAATGGAACCCATTTAATGGCACATGCCAGTTTCAGGGTCCCAAATACCGTAACTTTCAGTCGTCTGCAGGGCACGAGCCTGGAAATGTTTCTTCGCTAAATTATATTACATCCTAGTTGCAAACCACCAACTGGACCCAACTAGCATAAATTTTCGACCCCAAGTCTTTCGTGGCACCTGTGGTACACTGGTCACGGGTTCCACGGAAATGGCTCAAAATTAGCCAAAAACAGGCTTTATCCGCTTATAACTCGCGATAGCAAACTCGGATCGTCGAAAACTCACTTCCATCGTGTAGAGCGTGGTCGAATTGACCTAGAAACATGTTCAAATTGCCGAAAAGTTTTTTTAATGGAACCCATTTAATGGCACATGCCAGTTTTAGGGTCCCAAATACCGTAATTTTCAGTCGTCTGCAGGGCACGAGCCCGGAAACGTTTCTTCGCTAAATTCTATTACATCCTAGTTGCAAACCACCAACTGGACCCAACTAGCATGAATTTTCGACCCCAAGTCTTTCGTGGCACCTGTGGTACACTGGTCACGGGTTCCACGGAAATGGCTCAAAATTAGCCAAAAACAGGCTTTATCCGCTTATAACTCGGGATAGCAAACTCGGATCGTCGAAAACTCACTTCCATCGTGTAGAGCGTGGTCGAATTGACCTAGAAACATGCTCAAATTGCCGAAAAGTTTTTTTAATGGAACCCATTTAATGGCACATGCCAGTTTTAGGGTCCCAAATACCGTAATTTTCAGTCGTCTGCAGGGCACGAGCCTGGAAACGTTTCTTCGCTAAATTCTATTACATCCTAGTTGCAAACCACCAACTGGACCCAACTAGCATGAATTTTCGACCCCAAGTCTTTCGTGGCACCTGTGGTACACTGGTCACGGGTTCCACGGAAATGGCTCAAAATTAGCCAAAAACAGGCTTTATCCGCTTATAACTTGCGATAGCAAACTCGGATCGTCGAAAACTCACTTCTATCGTGTAGAGCGTGGTCGAATTGACCTAGAAACATGTTCAAATTGCCGAAAAGTTTTTTTAATGGAACCCATTTAATGGCACATGCCAGTTTTAGGGTCCCAAATATCGTAATTTTCAGTCGTCTGCAGGGCACGAGCCTGGAAACGTTTCTTCGCTAAATTCTATTACATCCTAGTTGCAAACCACCAACTGGACCCAACTAGCATGAATTTTCAACCCCAAGTCTTTCGTGGCACCTGTGGTACACTGGTCACGGGTTCCACGGAAATGGCTCAAAATTAGCCAAAAACAGGCTTTATCCGCTTATAACTCGCGATAGCAAACTCGGATCGTCGAAAACTCACTTCTATCGTGTAGAGCGTGGTCGAATTGACCTAGAAACATGTTCAAATTGCCGAAAAGTTTTTTAATGGAACCCATTTAATGGCACATGCCAGTTTTAGGGTCCCAAATATCGTAATTTTCAGTCGTCTGCAGGGCACGAGCCTGGAAACGTTTCTTCGCTAAATTCTATTACATCCTAGTTGCAAACCACCAACTGGACCCAACTAGCATGAATTTTCAACCCCAAGTCTTTCGTGGCACCTGTGGTACACTGGTCACGGGTTCCACGGAAATGGCTCAAAATTAGTCAAAAACAGGCTTTATCCGCTTATAACTCGCGATAGCAAATCGGATCGTCGAAAACTCACTTCCATCGTGTAGAGCGTGGTCGAATTGACCTAGAAACATGTTCAAATTGCCGAAAAGTTTTTTTAATGGAACCCATTTAATGGCACATGCCAGTTTTAGGGTCCCAAATACCGTAATTTTCAGTCGTCTGCAGGGCACGAGCCTGGAAACGTTTCTTCGCTAAATTCTATTACATCCTAGTTGCAAACCACCAACTGGACCCAACTAGCATGAATTTTCGACCCCAAGTCTTTCGTGGCACCTGTGGTACACTGGTCACGGGTTCCACGGAAATGGCTCAAAATTAGCCAAAAACAGGCTTTATCCGCTTATAACTCGCGATAGCAAATTCGGATCGTCGAAAACTCACTTCCATCGTGTAGAGCGTGGTCGAATTGACCTAGAAACATGTTCAAATTGCCGAAAAGTTTTTTTAATGGAACCCATTTAATGGCACATGCCAGTTTTAGGGTCCCAAATATCGTAATTTTCAGTCGTCTGCAGGGCACGAGCCTGGAAACGTTTCTTCGCTAAATTCTATTACATCCTAGTTGCAAACCACCAACTGGACCCAACTAGCATGAATTTTCAACCCCAAGTCTTTCGTGGCACCTGTGGTACACTGGTCACGGGTTCCACGGAAATGGCTCAAAATTAGTCAAAAACAGGCTTTATCCGCTTATAACTCGCGATAGCAAACTCGGATCGTCGAAAACTCACTTCCATCGTGTAGAGCGTGGTCGAATTGACCTAGAAACATGTTCAAATTACCGAAAAGTTTTTTTAATGGAACCCATTTAATGGCACATGCCAGTTTTAGGGTCCCAAATACCGTAATTTTCAGTCGTCTGCAGGGCACGAGCCTGGAAACGTTTCTTCGCTAAATTCTATTACATCCTAGTTGCAAACCACCAACTGGACCCAACTAGCATGAATTTTCGACCCCAAGTCTTTCGTGGCACCTGTGGTACACTGGTCACGGGTTCCACGGAAATGGCTCAAAATTAGCCAAAAACAGGCTTTATCCGCTTATAACTCGCGATAGCAAACTCGGATCGTCGAAAACTCACTTCCATCGTGTAGAGCGTGGTCGAATTGACCTAGAAAAATGTTCAAATTGCCGAAAAGTTTTCTTAATGGAACCCATTTAATGGCACATGCCAGTTTTAGGGTACCAAATACCGTAATTTTCAGTCGTCTGCAGGGCACGAGCCTGGAAACGTTTCTTCGCTAAATTCTATTACATCCTAGTTGCAAACCACCAACTGGACCCAACTAGCATGAATTTTCGACCCCAAGTCTTTCGTGGCACCTGTGGTACACTGGTCACGGGTTCCACGGAAATGGCTCAAAATTAGCCAAAAACAGGCTTTATCCGCTTATAACTCGCGATAGCAAACTCGGATCGTCGAAAACTCACTTTCATCGTGTAGAGCGTGATCGAATTGACCTAGAAACATGTTCAAATTGCCGAAAAGTTTTTTTAATGGAACCCCTTAATGGCACATGCCAGTTTTAGGGTCCCAAATACCGTAATTTTCAGTCGTCTGCAGGGCACGAGCCCGGAAACGTTTCTTCGCTAAATTCTATTACATCCTAGTTGCAAACCACCAACTGGACCCAACTAGCATGAATTTTCGACCCCAAGTCTTTCGTGGCACCTGTGGTACACTGGTCACGGGTTCCACGGAAATGGCTCAAAATTAGCCAAAAACAGGCTTTATCCGCTTATAACTCGCGATAGCAAACTCGGATCGTCGAAAACTCACGTCCATCGTGTAGAGCGTGGTCGAATTGACCTAGAAACATGTTCAAATTGCCGAAAGGTTTTTTTAATGGAACCCATTTAATGGCACATGCCAGTTTTAGGGTCCCAAATACCGTAATTTTCAGTCGTCTGCAGGGCACGAGCCCGGAAACGTTTCTTCGCTAAATTCTATTACATCCTAGTTGCAAACCTTCAACTGGACCCAACTAGCATGAATTTTCGACCCCAAGTCTTTCGTGGCACCTGTGGTACACTGGTCACGGGTTCCATGGAAATGGCTTAAAATTAGCCAAAAACAGGCTTTATCCGCTTATAACTCGCGATAGCAAACTCGGATCGTCAAAAACTCACTTCCATCGTGTAGAGCGTGGTCGAATTGACCTAGAAACATGTTCAAATTGCCGAAAAGTTTTTTTAATGGAACCCATTTAATGGCACATGCCAGTTTTAGGGTCCCAAATACCGTAATTTTCAGTCGTCTGCAGGGCACGAGCCTGGAAACGTTTCTTCGCTAAATTCTATTACATCCTAGTTGCAAACCACCAACTGGACCCAACTAGCATGAATTTTCGATCCCAAGTCTTTCGTGGCACCTGTGGTACACTGGTCACGGGTTCCATGGAAATGGCTCAAAATTAGCCAAAAACAGGCTTTATCCGCTTATAACTCGCGATAGCAAACTCGGATCGTCAAAAACTCACTTCCATCGTGTAGAGCGTGGTCGAATTGACCTAGAAACATGTTCAAATTGCCGAAAAGTTTTTTTAATGGAACCCATTTAATGGCACATGCCAGTTTTAGGGTCCCAAATACCGTAATTTTCAGTCGTCTGCAGGGCACGAGCCTGGAAACGTTTCTTCGCTAAATTCTATTACATCCTAGTTGCAAACCACCAACTGGACCCAACTAGCATGAATTTTCGACCCCAAGTCTTTCGTGGCACCTGTGGTACACTGGTCACGGGTTCCACGGAAATGGCTCAAAATTAGCCAAAAACAGGCTTTATCCGCTTATAACTCGCGATAGCAAACTCGGATCGTCGAAAACTCACTTCCATCGTGTAGAGCGTGGTCGAATTGACCTAGAAAAATGTTCAAATTGCCGAAAAGTTTTCTTAATGGAACCCATTTAATGGCACATGCCAGTTTTAGGGTACCAAATACCGTAATTTTCAGTCGTCTGCAGGGCACGAGCCTGGAAACGTTTCTTCGCTAAATTCTATTACATCCTAGTTGCAAACCACCAACTGGACCCAACTAGCATGAATTTTCGACCCCAAGTCTTTCGTGGCACCTGTGGTACACTGGTCACGGGTTCCACGGAAATGGCTCAAAATTAGCCAAAAACAGGCTTTATCCGCTTATAACTCGCGATAGCAAACTCGGATCGTCAAAAACTCACTTCCATCGTGTAGAGCGTGGTCGAATTGACCTAGAAGCATGTTCAAATTGCCGAAAAGTTTTTTTAATGGAACCCATTTAATGGCACATGCCAGTTTTAGGGTCCCAAATACCGTAATTTTCAGTCGTCTGCAGGGCACGAGCCTGGAAACGTTTCTTCGCTAAATTCTATTACATCCTAGTTGCAAACCACCAACTGGACCCAACTAGCATGAATTTTCGACCCCAAGTCTTTCGTGGCACCTGTGGTACACTGGTCACGGGTTCCACGGAAATGGCTAAAAAAATAGCCAAAAACAGGCTTTATCCGCTTATAACTCGCGATAGCAAACTCGGATCGTCGAAAACTCACTTCCATCGTGTAGAGCGTGGTCGAATTGACCTAGAAACATGTTCAAATGGCCGAAAAGTTTTTTTAATGGAACCCATTTAATGGCACATGCCAGTTTTAGGGTCCCAAATACCGTAATTTTCAGTCGTCTGCAGGGCACGAGCCCGGAAACGTTTCTTCGCTAAATTCTATTACATCCTAGTTGCAAACCACCAACTGGACCCAACTAGCATGAATTTTCGACCCCAAGTCTTTCGTGGCACCTGTGGTACACTGGTCACGGGTTCCATGGAAATGGCTCAAAATTAGCCAAAAACAGGCTTTATCCGCTTATAACTCGCGATAGCAAACTCGGATCGTCAAAAACTCACTTCCATCGTGTAGAGCGTGGTCGAATTGACCTAGAAACATGTTCAAATTGCCGAAAAGTTTTTTTAATGGAACCCATTTAATGGCACATGCCAGTTTTAGGGTCCCAAATACGGTAATTTTCAGTCGTCTGCAGGGCACGAGCCTGGAAACGTTTCTTCGCTAAATTCTATTACATCCTAGTTGCAAACCACCAACTGGACCCAACTAGCATGAATTTTCGACCCCAAGTCTTTCGTGGCACCTGTGGTACACTGGTCACGGGTTCCACGGAAAAGGTTCAAAATTAGCCAAAAACAGGCTTTATCCGCTTATAACTCGCGATAGCAAACTCGGATCGTCGAAAACTCACTTCCATCGTGTAGAGCGTAGTCGAATTGACCTAGAAACATGTTCAAATTGCCGAAAGGTTTTTTTAATGGAACCCATTTAATGGCACATGCCAGTTTTAGGGTCCCAAATACCGTAATTTTCAGTCGTCTGCAGGGCACGAGCCCGGAAACGTTTCTTCGCTAAATTCTATTACATCCTAGTTGCAAACCACCAACTGGACCCAACTAGCATGAATTTTCGACCCCAAGTCTTTCGTGGCACCTGTGGTACACTGGTCACGGGTTCCACGGAAATGGCTCAAAATTAGCCAAAAACAGGCTTTATCCGCTTATAACTCGCGATAGCAAACTCGGATCGTCGAAAACTCACTTCCATCGTGTAGAGCGTGGTCGAATTGACCTAGAAACATGTTCAAATTGCCGAAAAGTTTTTTTAATGGAACCCATTTAATGGCACATGCCAGTTTTAGGGTCCCAAATACCGTAATTTTCAGTCGTCTGCAGGGCACGAGCCCGGAAACGTTTCTTCGCTAAATTCTATTACATCCTAGTTGCAAACCACCAACTGGACCCAACTAGCATGAATTTTCGACCCCAAGTCTTTCGTGGCACCTGTGGTACACTGGTCACGGGTTCCACGGAAATGGCTCAAAATTAGCCAAAAACAGGCTTTATCCGCTTATAACTCGCGATAGCAAACTCGGATCGTCGAAAACTCACTTTCATCGTGTAGAGCGTGATCGAATTGACCTAGAAACATGTTCAAATTGCCGAAAAGTTTTTTTAATGGAACCCCTTAATGGCACATGCCAGTTTTAGGGTCCCAAATACCGTAAATTTCAGTCGTCTGCAGGGCACGAGCCCGGAAACGTTTCTTCGCTAAATTCTATTACATCCTAGTTGCAAACCACCAACTGGACCCAACTAGCATGAATTTTCGACCCCAAGTCTTTCGTGGCACCTGTGGTACACTGGTCACGGGTTCCATGGAAATGGCTCAAAATTAGCCAAAAACAGGCTTTATCCGCTTATAACTCGCGATAGCAAACTCGGATCGTCAAAAACTCACTTCCATCGTGTAGAGCGTGGTCGAATTGACCTAGAAACATGTTCAAATTGCCGAAAAGTTTTTTTAATGGAACCCATTTAATGGCACATGCCAGTTTTAGGGTCCCAAATACCGTAATTTTCAGTCGTCTGCAGGGCACGAGCCTGGAAACGTTTCTTCGAAAATCCTATTACATCCTAGTTGCAAACCACCAACTGGACCCAACTAGCATGAATTTTCGACCCCAAGTCTTTCGTGGCACCTGTGGTACACTGGTCACGGGTTCCACGGAAATGGCTCAAAATTAGCCAAAAACAGGCTTTATCCGCTTATAACTCGCGATAGCAAACTCGGATCGTCGAAAACTCACTTCCATCGTGTAGAGCGTGGTCGAATTGACCTAGAAACATGTTCAAATTGCCGAAAAGTTTTTTTAATGGAACCCATTTAATGGCACATGCCAGTTTTAGGGTCCCAAAGACCGTAATTTTCAGTCGTCTGCAGGGCACGAGCCCGGAAACGTTTCTTCGCTAAATTCTATTACATCCTAGTTGCAAACCACCAACTGGACCCAACTAGCATGAATTTTCGACCCCAAGTCTTTCGTGGCACCTGTGGTACACTGGTCACGGGTTCCACGGAAATGGCTCAAAATTAGCCAAAAACAGGCTTTATCCGCTTATAACTCGCGATAGCAAACTCGGATCGTCGAAAACTCACTTCCATCGTGTAGAGCGTGGTCGAATTAGCCTAGAAACATGTTCAAATTGCCGAAAAGTTTTTTTAATGGAACCCATTTAATGGCACATGCCAGTTTTAGGGTCCCAAATACCGTAATTTTCAGTCGTCTGCAGGGCACGAGCCCGGAAACGTTTCTTCGCTAAATTCTATTACATCCTAGTTGCAAACCACCAACTGGACCCAACTAGCTTGAATTTTCGACCCCAAGTCTTTCGTGGCACCTGTGGTACACTGGTCACGGGTTCCACGGAAATGGCTCAAAATTAGCCAAAAACAGGCTTTATCCGCTTATAACTCGCGATAGCAAACTCGGATCGTCGAAAACTCACTTCCATCGTGTAGAGCGTGGTCGAATTGACCTAGAACCATGTTCAAATTGCCAAAAAGTTTTTTTTAATGGAACCCCTTAATGGCACATGCCAGTTTTAGGGTCCCAAATACCGTAATTTTCAGTCGTCTGCAGGGCACGAGCCTGGAAACGTTTCTTCGCTGAATTCTATTACATACTAGTTGCAAACCACCAACTGGACCCAACTATAATGAATTTTCGACCCCAAGTCTTTCGTGGCACCTGTGGTACACTGGTCACGGGTTCCACGGAAATGGCTCAAAATTAGCCAAAAACAGGCTTTATCCGCTTATAACTCGCGATAGCAAATTCGGATCGTCGAAAACTCACTTCCATCGTGTAGAGCGTGGTCGAATTGACCTAGAAACATGTTCAAATTGCCGAAAAGTTTTTTTAATGGAACCCATTTAATGGCACATGCCAGTTTCAGGGTCCCAAATACCGTAATTTTCAGTCGTCTGCAGGGCACGAGCCTGGAAACGTTTCTTCGCTAAATTCTATTACATCCTAGTTGCAAACCACCAACTGGACCCAACTAGCATAAATTTTCGACCCCAAGTCTTTCGTGGCACCTGTGGTACACTGGTCACGGGTTCCACGGAAATGGCTCAAAATTAGCCAAAAACAGGCTTTATCCGCTTATAACTCGCGATAGCAAACTCGGATCGTCGAAAACTCACTTCCATCGTGTAGAGCGTGGTCAAATTGACCTAGAAACATGTTCAAATTGCCGAAAAGTTTTTTTAATGGAACCCATTTAATGGCACATGCCAGTTTTAGGGTCCCAAATACCGTAATTTTCAGTCGTCTGCAGGGCACGAGCCCGGAAACGTTTCTTCGCTAAATTCTATTACATCCTAGTTGCAAACCACCAACTGGACCCAACTAGCATGAATTTTCGACCCCAAGTCTTTCGTGGCACCTGTGGTACACTGGTCACGGGTTCCACGGAAATGGCTCAAAATTTGCCAAAAACAGGCTTTATCCGCTTATTACTTGCGATAGCAAACTCGGATCGTCGAAAACTCACTTCCATCGTGTAGAGCGTGGTCGAATTGACCTAGAAACATGTTCAAATTGCCGAAAAGTTTTTTTAATGGAACCCATTTAATGGCACATGCCCGTTTTAGGGTCCCAAATACCGTAATTTTCAGTCGTCTGCAGGGCACGAGCCCGGAAACGTTTCTTCGCTAAATTCTATTACATCCTAGTTGCAAACCACCAACTGGACCCAACTAGCATGAATTTTCGACCCCAAGTCTTTCGTGGCACCTGTGGTACACTGGTCACGGGTTCCACGGAAATGGCTCAAAATTAGCCAAAAACAGGCTTTATCCGCTTATAACTCGCGATAGCAAACTCGGATCGTCGAAAACTCACTTCTATCGTGTAGATCGTGGTCGAATTGACCTAGAAACATGTTCAAATTGCCGAAAAGTTTTTTTAATGGAACCCATTTAATGGCACATGCCAGTTTTAGTGTCCCAAATATCGTAATTTTCAGTCGTCTGCAGGGCACGAGCCTGGAAACGTTTCTTCGCTAAATTCTATTACATCCTAGTTGCAAACCACCAACTGGACCCAACTAGCATGAATTTTCGACCCCAAGTCTTTCGTGGCACCTGTGGTACACTGGTCACGGGTTCCACGGAAATGGCTCAAAATTAGCCAAAAACAGGCTTTATCCGCTTATAACTCGCGATAGCAAACTCGGATCGTCGAAAACTCACTTCCATCGTGTAGAGCGTGGTCGAATTGACCTAGAAACATGTTCAAATTGCCGAAAAGTTTTTTTAATGGAACCCCTTAATAGCACATGCCAGTTTTAGGGTCCCAAATACCGTAATTTTCAGTCGTCTGCAGGGCACGAGCCCGGAAACGTTTCTTCGCTAAATTCTATTACATCCTAGTTGCAAACCACCAACTGGACCCAACTAGCATGAATTTTCGACCCCAAGTCTTTCGTGGCACCTGTGGTACACTGGTCACGGGTTCCACGGAAATGGCTCAAAATTAGCCAAAAACAGGCTTTATCCGCTTATAACTCGCGATAGCAAACTCGGATCGTCGAAAACTCACTTCCATCGTGTAGAGCGTGGTCGAATTGACCTAGAAACATGTTCAAATTGCCGAAAAGTTTTTTTAATCGAACCCATTTAATGGCACATGCCAGTTTTAGGGTCCCGAATACCGTAATTTTCAGTCGTCTGCAGGGCACGAGCCCGGAAACGTTTCTTTGCTAAATTCTATTACATCCTAGTTGCAAACCACCAACTGGACCCAACTAGCATGAATTTTTGACCCCAAGTCTTTCGTGGCACCTGTGGTACACTGGTCACGGGTTCCACGGAAATGGCTCAAAATTAGCCAAAAACAGGCTTTATCTGCTTATAACTCGCGATAGCAAACTCGGATCGTCGAAAACTCACTTCCATCGTGTAGAGCGTGGTCGAATTGACCTAGAATCATGTTCAAATTGCCGACTTTTTTAATGGAACCCATTTAATGGCACATGTCAGTTTTAGGGTCCCAAATACCGTAATTTTCAGTCGTCTGCAGGGCACGAGCCCGGAAACGTTTCTTCGCTAAATTCTATTACATCCTAGTTGCAAACCACCAACTGGACCCAACTAGCATGAATTTTCGACCCCAAGTCTTTCGTGGCACCTGTGGTACACTGGTCACGGGTTCCACGGAAATGGCTCAAAATTAGCCAAAAACAGGATTTATCCGCTTATAACTCGCGATAGCAAACTCGGATCGTCGAAAACTCACTTCCATCGTGTAGAGCGTGGTCGAATTGACTTAGAAACATGTTCAAATTGCCGAAAAGTTTTTGTTTAATGGAACCCATTTAATGGCACATGACAGTTTTAGGGTCCCAAATACCGTAATTTTCAGTCGTCTGCAGGGCACGAGCCCGGAAACGTTTCTTCGCTAAACTCTATTACATCCTAGTTGCAAACCACCAACTGGACCCAACTAGCATGAATTTTCGACCCAAGTCTTTCGTGGCACCTGTGGTACACTGGTAACGGGTTCCACGGAAATGGCGTAAAAAATTACCCAAAAACAGGCTTTATCCGCTTATAACTCGCGATAGCAAACTCGGATCGTCGAAAACTCACTTCCATCGTGTAGAGCGTGGTCGAATTGACCTAGAAACATGTTCAAATTGCCGAAAAGTTTTTTTAATGGAACCCATTTAATGGCACATGCCAGTTTTAGGGTCCCAAATACCGTAATTTTCAGTCGTCTGCAGGGCACGAGCCTGGAAACGTTTCTTCGCTAAATTCTATTACATCCTAGTTGCAAACCACCAACTGGACCCAACTAGCATGAATTTTCGACCCAAAGTCTTTCGTGGCACCTGTGGTACACTGGTCACGGGTTCCACGGAAATGGCTCAAAATTAGCCAAAAACAGGCTTTATCCGCTTATAACTCGCGATAGCAAACTCGGATCGTCGAAAACTCACTTCCATCGTGTAGAGCGTGGTCGAATTGACCTAGAAACATGTTCAAATTACCGAAAAGTTTTTTTAATGGAACCCATTTAATGGCACATGCCAACTTTAGGGTCCCAAATACCGTAATTTTCAGTCGTCTGCAGGGCACGAGCCCGGAAACGTTTCTTCGCTAAATTCTATTACATCCTAGTTGCAAACCACCAACTGGACCCAACTAGCATTAATTTTCGACCCCAAGTCTTTCGTGGCACCTGTGGTACACTGGTCACGGGTTCCACGGAAATGGCTCAAAATTAGCCAAAAACAGGCTTTATCCGCTTATAACTCGCGATAGCAAACTCGGATCGTCGAAAACTCACTTCTATCGTGTAGAGCGTGGTCGAATTGACCTAGAATCATGTTCAAATTGCCGAAAAGTTTTTTTAATGGAACCCATTTAATGGCACATGCCCGTTTTAGGGTCCCAAATATCGTAATTTTCAGTCGTCTGCAGGGCACGAGCCTGGAAACGTTTCTTCGCTAAATTCTATTACATCCTAGTTGCAAACCACCAACTGGACCCAACTAGCATGAATTTTCAACCCCAAGTCTTTCGTGGCACCTGTGGTACACTGGTCACGGGTTCCACGGAAATGGCTCAAAATTAGTCAAAAACAGGCTTTATCCGCTTATAACTCGCGATAGCAAACTCGGATCGTCGAAAACTCACTTCCATCGTGTAGAGCGTGGTCGAATTGACCTAGAAACATGTTCAAATTGCCGAAAAGTTTTTTTAATGGAACCCATTTAATGGCACATGCCAGTTTTAGGGTCCCAAATACCGTAATTTTCAGTCGTCTGCAGGGCACGAGCCTGGAAACGTTTCTTCGCTAAATTCTATTACATCCTAGTTGCAAACCACCAACTGGAACCAACTAGCATGAATTTTCGACCCCAAGTCTTTCGTGGCACCTGTGGTACACTGGTCACGGGTTCCACGGAAATGGCTCAAAATTAGCCAAAAACTGGCTTTATCCGCTTATAACTCGCGATAGCAAACTCGGATCGTCGAAAACTCACTTCCATCGTGTAGAGCGTGGTCGAATTGACCTAGAAACATGTTCAAATTGCCGAAAAGTTTTTTTAATGGAACCCCTTAATGGCACATGCCAGTTTTAGGGTCCCAAATACCGTAATTTGCAGTCGTCTGCAGGGCACGAGCCCGGAAACGTTTCTTCGCTAAATTCTATTACATCCTAGTTGCAAACCATCAACTGGACCCAACTAGCATGAATTTTCGACCCCAAGTCTTTCGTGGCACCTGTGGTACACTGGTCACGGGTTCCACGGAAATGGCTCAAAATTAGCCAAAAACAGGCTTTATCCGCTTATAACTCGCGATAGCAAACTCGGATCGTCGAAAACTCACTTCCATCGTGTAGAGCGTGGTCGAATTGACTTAGGAACAAGTTCAAATTGCCGAAAAGTTTTTTTAATGCAACCCATTTAATGGCACATGCCAGTTTTAGGGTCCCAAATACCGTAATTTTCAGTCGTCTGCAGGGCACGAGCCCGGAAACGTTTCTTCGCTAAATTCTATTACATCCTAGTTGCAAACCACCAACTGGACCCAACTAGCATGAATTTTCGACCCCAAGTCTTTCGTGGCACCTGTGGTACACTGGTCACGGGTTCCACGGAAATGGCTCAAAATTAGCCAAAAACAGGCTTTATCCGCTTATAACTCGCGATAGCAAACTCGGATCGTCGAAAACTCACTTCCATCGTGTAGAGCGTGGTCGAATTGACCTAGAAACAAGTTCAAATTGCCGAAAAGTTTTTTTAATGGAACCCATTTAATGGCACATGCCAGTTTTAGGGTCCCAAATACCGTAATTTTCAGTCGTCTGCAGGGCACGAGCCCGGAAACGTTTCTTCGCTAAATTCTATTACATCCTAGTTGCAAACCACCAACTGGACCCAACTAGCATGAATTTTCGACCCCAAGTCTTTCGTGGCACCTGTGGTACACTGGTCACGGGTTCCACGGAAATGGCTCAAAATTAGCCAAAAACAGGCTTTATCCGCTTATAACTCGCGATAGCAAACTCGGATCGTCGAAAACTCACTTCCATCGTGTAGAGCGTGGTCGAATTGACCTAGAAACATGTTCAAATTGCCGAAAAGTTTTTTTAATGGAACCCCTTAATGGCACATGCCAGTTTTAGGGTCCCAAATACCGTAATTTTCAGTCGTCTGCAGGGCACGAGCCCGGAAACGTTTCTTCGCTAAATTCTATTACATCCTAGTTGCAAACCACCAACTGGACCCAACTAGCATGAATTTTCGACCCCAAGTCTTTCGTGGCACCTGTGGTACACTGGTCACGGGTTCCACGGAAATGGCTCAAAATTAGCCAAAAACAGGCTTTATCCGCTTATAACTCGCGATAGCAAACTCGGATCGTCGAAAACTCACTTCCATCGTGTAGAGCGTGGTCGAATTGACCTAGAAACATGTTCAAATTGCCGAAAAGTTTTTTTAATGGAACCCATTTAATGGCACATGCCAGTTTTAGGGTCCCAAATACCGTAATTTTCAGTCGTCTGCAGGGCACGAGCCCGGAAACGTTTCTTCGCTAAATTCTATTACATCCTAGTTGCAAACCACCAACTGGACCCAACTAGCTTGAATTTTCGACCCCAAGTCTTTCGTGGCACCTGTGGTACACTGGTCACGGGTTCCACGGAAATGGCTCAAAATTAGCCAAAAACAGGCTTTATCCGCTTATAACTCGCGATAGCAAACTCGGATCGTCGAAAACTCACTTCCATCGTGTAGAGCGTAGTCGAATTGACCTAGAAACATGTTCAAATTGCTGAAAAGTTTTTTTAATGGAACCCATTTAATGGCACATGCCAGTTTTAGGGTCCCAAATACCGTAATTTTCAGTCGTCTGCAGGGCACGAGCCCGGAAACGTTTCTTCGCTAAATTCTATTACATCCTAGTTGCAAACCACCAACTGGACCCAACTAGCATGAATTTTCGACCCCAAGTCTTTCGTGGCACCTGTGGTACACTGGTCACGGGTTCCACGGAAATGGCTCAAAATTAGCCAAAAACAGGCTTTATCCGCTTATAACTCGCGATAGCAAACTCGGATCGTCGAAAACTCACTTCCATCGTGTAGAGCGTGGTCGAATTGACCTAGAATCATGTTCAAATTGCCGACTTTTTTAATGGAACCCATTTAATGGCACATGTCAGTTTTAGGGTCCCAAATACCGTAATTTTCAGTCGTCTGCAGGGCACGAGCCCGGAAACGTTTCTTCGCTAAATTCTATTACATCCTAGTTGCAAACCACCAACTGGACCCAACTAGCATGAATTTTCGACCCCAAGTCTTTCGTGGCACCTGTGGTACACTGGTCACGGGTTCCACGGAAATGGCTCAAAATTAGCCAAAAACAGGATTTATCCGCTTATAACTCGCGATAGCAAACTCGGATCGTCGAAAACTCACTTCCATCGTGTAGAGCGTGGTCGAATTGACTTAGAAACATGTTCAAATTGCCGAAAAGTTTTTGTTTAATGGAACCCATTTAATGGCACATGACAGTTTTAGGGTCCCAAATACCGTAATTTTCAGTCGTCTGCAGGGCACGAGCCCGGAAACGTTTCTTCGCTAAACTCTATTACATCCTAATTGCAAACCACCAACTGGACCCAACTAGCATGAATTTTCGACCCAAGTCTTTCGTGGCACCTGTGGTACACTGGTAACGGGTTCCACGGAAATGGCGTAAAAAATTACCCAAAAACAGGCTTTATCCGCTTATAACTCGCGATAGCAAACTCGGATCGTCGAAAACTCACTTCCATCGTGTAGAGCGTGGTCGAATTGACCTAGAAACATGTTCAAATTGCCGAAAAGTTTTTTTTAATGGAACCCATTTAATGGCACATGCCAGTTTTAGGGTCCCAAATACCGTAATTTTCAGTCGTCTGCAGGGCACGAGCCTGGAAACGTTTCTTCGCTAAATTCTATTACATCCTAGTTGCAAACCACCAACTGGACCCAACTAGCATGAATTTTCGACCCAAAGTCTTTCGTGGCACCTGTGGTACACTGGTCACGGGTTCCACGGAAATGGCTCAAAATTAGCCAAAAACAGGCTTTATCCGCTTATAACTCGCGATAGCAAACTCGGATCGTCGAAAACTCACTTCCATCGTGTAGAGCGTGGTCGAATTGACCTAGAAACATGTTCAAATTACCGAAAAGTTTTTTTAATGGAACCCATTTAATGGCACATGCCAACTTTAGGGTCCCAAATACCGTAATTTTCAGTCGTCTGCAGGGCACGAGCCCGGAAACGTTTCTTCGCTAAATTCTATTACATCCTAGTTGCAAACCACCAACTGGACCCAACTAGCATTAATTTTCGACCCCAAGTCTTTCGTGGCACCTGTGGTACACTGGTCACGGGTTCCACGGAAATGGCTCAAAATTAGCCAAAAACAGGCTTTATCCGCTTATAACTCGCGATAGCAAACTCGGATCGTCGAAAACTCACTTCTATCGTGTAGAGCGTGGTCGAATTGACCTAGAATCTTGTTCAAATTGCCGAAAAGTTTTTTTAATGGAACCCATTTAATGGCACATGCCCGTTTTAGGGTCCCAAATATCGTAATTTTCAGTCGTCTGCAGGGCACGAGCCTGGAAACGTTTCTTCGCTAAATTCTATTACATCCTAGTTGCAAACCACCAACTGGACCCAACTAGCATGAATTTTCAACCCCAAGTCTTTCGTGGCACCTGTGGTACACTGGTCACGGGTTCCACGGAAATGGCTCAAAATTAGTCAAAAACAGGCTTTATCCGCTTATAACTCGCGATAGCAAACTCGGATCGTCGAAAACTCACTTCCATCGTGTAGAGCGTGGTCGAATTGACCTAGAAACATGTTCAAATTGCCGAAAAGTTTTTTTAATGGAACCCATTTAATGGCACATGCCAGTTTTAGGGTCCCAAATACCGTAATTTTCAGTCGTCTGCAGGGCACGAGCCTGGAAACGTTTCTTCGCTAAATTCTATTACATCCTAGTTGCAAACCACCAACTGGACCCAACTAGCAAGAATTTTCGACCCCAAGTCTTTCGTGGCACCTGTGGTACACTGGTCACGGGTTCCACGGAAATGGCTCAAAATTAGCCAAAAACAGGCTTTATCCGCTTATAACTCGCGATAGCAAACTCGGATCGTCGAAAACTCACTTCCATCGTGTAGAGCGTGGTCGAATTGACCTAGAAAAATGTTCAAACTGCCGAAAAGTTTTCTTAATGGAACCCATTTAATGGCACATGCCAGTTTTAGGGTCCCAAATACCGTAATTTTCAGTCGTCTGCAGGGCACGAGCCTGGAAACGTTTCTTCGCTAAATTCTATTACATCCTAGTTGCAAACC
Source organism: Daptonema setosum (assembly GCA_964036265.1). Classification (NCBI taxonomy): domain Eukaryota; kingdom Metazoa; phylum Nematoda; class Chromadorea; order Monhysterida; family Xyalidae; genus Daptonema; species Daptonema setosum. The sequence continues at coordinate 19,895,056 of OZ038448.1, forward strand.
ACCAACTGGAACCAACTAGCATGAATTTTCGACCCCAAGTCTTTCGTGGCACCTGTGGTACACTGGTCACGGGTTCCACGGAAATGGCTCAAAATTAGCCAAAAACTGGCTTTATCCGCTTATAACTCGCGATAGCAAACTCGGATCGTCGAAAACTCACTTCCATCGTGTAGAGCGTGGTCGAATTGACCTAGAAACATGTTCAAATTGCCGAAAAGTTTTTTTAATGGAACCCCTTAATGGCACATGCCAGTTTTAGGGTCCCAAATACCGTAATTTGCAGTCGTCTGCAGGGCACGAGCCCGGAAACGTTTCTTCGCTAAATTCTATTACATCCTAGTTGCAAACCACCAACTGGACCCAACTAGCATGAATTTTCGACCCCAAGTCTTTCGTGGCACCTGTGGTACACTGGTCACGGGTTCCACGGAAATGGCTCAAAATTAGCCAAAAACAGGCTTTATCCGCTTATAACTCGCGATAGCAAACTCGGATCGTCGAAAACTCACTTCCATCGTGTAGAGCGTGGTCGAATTGACTTAGAAACATGTTCAAATTGCCGAAAAGTTTTTGTTTAATGGAACCCATTTAATGGCACATGACAGTTTTAGGGTCCCAAATACCGTAATTTTCAGTCGTCTGCAGGGCACGAGCCCGGAAACGTTTCTTCGCTAAACTCTATTACATCCTAGTTGCAAACCACCAACTGGACCCAACTAGCATGAATTTTCGACCCAAGTCTTTCGTGGCACCTGTGGTACACTGGTAACGGGTTCCACGGAAATGGCGTAAAAAATTACCCAAAAACAGGCTTTATCCGCTTATAACTCGCGATAGCAAACTCGGATCGTCGAAAACTCACTTCCATCGTGTAGAGCGTGGTCGAATTGACCTAGAAACATGTTCAAATTGCCGAAAAGTTTTTTTTAATGGAACCCATTTAATGGCACATGCCAGTTTTAGGGTCCCAAATACCGTAATTTTCAGTCGTCTGCAGGGCACGAGCCTGGAAACGTTTCTTCGCTAAATTCTATTACATCCTAGTTGCAAACCACCAACTGGACCCAACTAGCATGAATTTTCGACCCAAAGTCTTTCGTGGCACCTGTGGTACACTGGTCACGGGTTCCACGGAAATGGCTCAAAATTAGCCAAAAACAGGCTTTATCCGCTTATAACTCGCGATAGCAAACTCGGATCGTCGAAAACTCACTTCCATCGTGTAGAGCGTGGTCGAATTGACCTAGAAACATGTTCAAATTACCGAAAAGTTTTTTTAATGGAACCCATTTAATGGCACATGCCAACTTTAGGGTCCCAAATACCGTAATTTTCAGTCGTCTGCAGGGCACGAGCCCGGAAACGTTTCTTCGCTAAATTCTATTACATCCTAGTTGCAAACCACCAACTGGACCCAACTAGCATTAATTTTCGACCCCAAGTCTTTCGTGGCACCTGTGGTACACTGGTCACGGGTTCCACGGAAATGGCTCAAAATTAGCCAAAAACAGGCTTTATCCGCTTATAACTCGCGATAGCAAACTCGGATCGTCGAAAACTCACTTCTATCGTGTAGAGCGTGGTCGAATTGACCTAGAATCTTGTTCAAATTGCCGAAAAGTTTTTTTAATGGAACCCATTTAATGGCACATGCCCGTTTTAGGGTCCCAAATATCGTAATTTTCAGTCGTCTGCAGGGCACGAGCCTGGAAACGTTTCTTCGCTAAATTCTATTACATCCTAGTTGCAAACCACCAACTGGACCCAACTAGCATGAATTTTCAACCCCAAGTCTTTCGTGGCACCTGTGGTACACTGGTCACGGGTTCCACGGAAATGGCTCAAAATTAGTCAAAAACAGGCTTTATCCGCTTATAACTCGCGATAGCAAACTCGGATCGTCGAAAACTCACTTCCATCGTGTAGAGCGTGGTCGAATTGACCTAGAAACATGTTCAAATTGCCGAAAAGTTTTTTTAATGGAACCCATTTAATGGCACATGCCAGTTTTAGGGTCCCAAATACCGTAATTTTCAGTCGTCTGCAGGGCACGAGCCTGGAAACGTTTCTTCGCTAAATTCTATTACATCCTAGTTGCAAACCACCAACTGGACCCAACTAGCAAGAATTTTCGACCCCAAGTCTTTCGTGGCACCTGTGGTACACTGGTCACGGGTTCCACGGAAATGGCTCAAAATTAGCCAAAAACAGGCTTTATCCGCTTATAACTCGCGATAGCAAACTCGGATCGTCGAAAACTCACTTCCATCGTGTAGAGCGTGGTCGAATTGACCTAGAAAAATGTTCAAACTGCCGAAAAGTTTTCTTAATGGAACCCATTTAATGGCACATGCCAGTTTTAGGGTCCCAAATACCGTAATTTTCAGTCGTCTGCAGGGCACGAGCCTGGAAACGTTTCTTCGCTAAATTCTATTACATCCTAGTTGCAAACCACCAACTGGAACCAACTAGCATGAATTTTCGACCCCAAGTCTTTCGTGGCACCTGTGGTACACTGGTCACGGGTTCCACGGAAATGGCTCAAAATTAGCCAAAAACTGGCTTTATCCGCTTATAACTCGCGATAGCAAACTCGGATCGTCGAAAACTCACTTCCATCGTGTAGAGCGTGGTCGAATTGACCTAGAAACATGTTCAAATTGCCGAAAAGTTTTTTTAATGGAACCCCTTAATGGCACATGCCAGTTTTAGGGTCCCAAATACCGTAATTTGCAGTCGTCTGCAGGGCACGAGCCCGGAAACGTTTCTTCGCTAAATTCTATTACATCCTAGTTGCAAACCACCAACTGGACCCAACTAGCATGAATTTTCGACCCCAAGTCTTTCGTGGCACCTGTGGTACACTGGTCACGGGTTCCACGGAAATGGCTCAAAATTAGCCAAAAACAGGCTTTATCCGCTTATAACTCGCGATAGCAAACTCGGATCGTCGAAAACTCACTTCCATCGTGTAGAGCGTGGTCGAATTGACTTAGGAACAAGTTCAAATTGCCGAAAAGTTTTTTTAATGGAACCCATTTAATGGCACATGCCAGTTTTAGGGTCCCAAATACCGTAATTTTCAGTCGTCTGCAGGGCACGAGCCCGGAAACGTTTCTTCGCTAAATTCTATTACATCCTAGTTGCAAACCACCAACTGGACCCAACTAGCATGAATTTTCGACCCCAAGTCTTTCGTGGCACCTGTGGTACACTGGTCACGGGTTCCACGGAAATGGCTCAAAATTAGCCAAAAACAGGCTTTATCCGCTTATAACTCGCGATAGCAAACTCGGATCGTCGAAAACTCACTTCCATCGTGTAGAGCGTGGTCGAATTGACCTAGAAACAAGTTCAAATTGCCGAAAAGTTTTTTTAATGGAACCCATTTAATGGCACATGCCAGTTTTAGGGTCCCAAATACCGTAATTTTCAGTCGTCTGCAGGGCACGAGCCCGGAAACGTTTCTTCGCTAAATTCTATTACATCCTAGTTGCAAACCACCAACTGGACCCAACTAGCATGAATTTTCGACCCCAAGTCTTTCGTGGCACCTGTGGTACACTGGTCACGGGTTCCACGGAAATGGCTCAAAATTAGCCAAAAACAGGCTTTATCCGCTTATAACTCGCGATAGCAAACTCGGATCGTCGAAAACTCACTTCCATCGTGTAGAGCGTGGTCGAATTGACCTAGAAACATGTTCAAATTGCCGAAAAGTTTTTTTAATGGAACCCCTTAATGGCACATGCCAGTTTTAGGGTCCCAAATACCGTAATTTTCAGTCGTCTGCAGGGCACGAGCCCGGAAACGTTTCTTCGCTAAATTCTATTACATCCTAGTTGCAAACCACCAACTGGACCCAACTAGCATGAATTTTCGACCCCAAGTCTTTCGTGGCACCTGTGGTACACTGGTCACGGGTTCCACGGAAATGGCTCAAAATTAGCCAAAAACAGGCTTTATCCGCTTATAACTCGCGATAGCGAACTCGGATCGTCGAAAACTCACTTCCATCGTGTAGAGCGTGGTCGAATTGACCTAGAAACATGTTCAAATTGCCGAAAAGTTTTTTTAATGGAACCCATTTAATGGCACATGCCAGTTTTAGGGTCCCAAATACCGTAATTTTCAGTCGTCTGCAGGGCACGAGCCCGGAAACGTTTCTTCGCTAAATTCTATTACATCCTAGTTGCAAACCACCAACTGGACCCAACTAGCTTGAATTTTCGACCCCAAGTCTTTCGTGGCACCTGTGGTACACTGGTCACGGGTTCCACGGAAATGGCTCAAAATTAGCCAAAAACAGGCTTTATCCGCTTATAACTCGCGATAGCAAACTCGGATCGTCGAAAACTCACTTCCATCGTGTAGAGCGTAGTCGAATTGACCTAGAAACATGTTCAAATTGCTGAAAAGTTTTTTTAATGGAACCCATTTAATGGCACATGCCAGTTTTAGGGTCCCAAATACCGTAATTTTCAGTCGTCTGCAGGGCACGAGCCCGGAAACGTTTCTTCGCTAAATTCTATTACATCCTAGTTGCAAACCACCAACTGGACCCAACTAGCATGAATTTTCGACCCCAAGTCTTTCGTGGCACCTGTGGTACACTGGTCACGTGTTCCACGGAAATGGCTCAAAATTAGCCAAAAACAGGCTTTATCCGCTTATAACTCGCGATAGCAAACTCGGATCGTCGAAAACTCACTTCCATCGTGTAGAGCGTGGTCGAATTGACCTAGAAACATGTTCAAATTGCTGAAAAGTTTTTTTAATGGAACCCATTTAATGGCACATGCCAGTTTTAGGGTCCCAAATACCGTAATTTTCAGTCGTCTGCAGGGCACGAGCCCGGAAACGTTTCTTCGCTAAATTCTATTACATCCTAGTTGCAAACCACCAACTGGATCCAACTAGCATGAATTTTCGACCCCAAGTCTTTCGTGGCACCTGTGGTACACTGGTCACGGGTTCCACGGAAATGGCTCAAAATTAGCCAAAAACAGGCTTTATCCGCTTATAACTCGCGATAGCAAACTCGGATCGTCGAAAACTCACTTCCATCGTGTAGAGCGTGGTCGAATTGACCTAGAAACATGTTCAAATTGCTGAAAAGTTTTTTTAATGGAACCCATTTAATGGCACATGCCAGTTTTAGGGTCCCAAATACCGTAATTTTCAGTCGTCTGCAGGGCACGAGCCCGGAAACGTTTCTTCGCTAAATTCTATTACATCCTAGTTGCAAACCACCAACTGGATCCAACTAGCATGAATTTTCGACCCCAAGTCTTTCGTGGCACCTGTGGTACACTGGTCACGGGTTCCACGGAAATGGCTCAAAATTAGCCAAAAACAGGCTTTATCCGCTTATAACTCGCGATAGCAAACTCGGATCGTCGAAAACTCACTTCCATCGTGTAGAGCGTGGTCGAATTGACCTAGAAACATGTTCAAATTGCCGAAAAGTTTTTTTAATGGAACCCATTTAATGGCACATGCCAGTTTTAGGGTCCCAAATACCGTAATTTTCAGTCGTCTGCAGGGCACGAGCCCGGAAACGTTTCTTCGCTAAATTCTATTACATCCTAGTTGCAAACCACCAACTGGACCCAACTAGCATGAATTTTCGGCCCCAAGTCTTTCGTGGCACCTGTGGTACACTGGTCACGGGTTCCACGGAAATGGCTCAAAATTAGCCAAAAACAGGCTTTATCCGCTTATAACTCGCGATAGCAAACTCGGATCGTCGAAAACTCATTTCTATCGTGTAGAGCGTGGTCGAATTGACCTAGAAACATGTTCAAAGTGCCGAAAAGTTTTTTTAATGGAACACATTGAATGGCACATGCCAGTTTTAGGGTCCCAAATACCGTAACTTTCAGTCGTCTGCAGGGCACGAGCCTGGAAACGTTTCTTCGCTAAGTTCTATTACATCATAGTTGCAAACCACCAACTGGACCCAACTAGCATGAATTTTCGACCCCAAGTCTTTCTTGGCACCTGTGGTACACTGGTCACGGGTTCCACGGAAATGGCTCAAAATTAGCCAAAAACAGGCTTTATCGGCTTATAACTCGGATAGCAAACTCGGATCGTCGAAAACTCACTTCCATCATGTAGAGCGTGGTCGAATTGACCTAGAACCATGTTCAAATTGCCAAAAAGTTGTTTTTAATGGAACCCATTTAATGGCACATGCCAGTTTTAGGGTCCCAAATACCGTAATTTTCAGTCGTCTGCAGGGCACGAGCCTGGAAACGTTTCTTCGCTAAATTCTATTACATCCTAGTTGCAAACCACCAACTGGACCCAACTAGCATGAATTTTCGACCCCAAGTCTTTCGTGGCACCTGTGGTACACTGGTCACGGGTTCCACGGAAACGGCTCAAAATTAGCCAAAAACAGGCTTTATCCGCTTATAACTCGCGATAGCAAACTTGGATCGTCGAAAACTCACTTCCATCGTGTAGAGCGTGGTCGAATTGACTTAGAAACATGTTCAAATTGCCGAAAAGTTTTTTTAATGGAACCCATTTAATGGCACATGCCAGTTTTAGGGTCCCAAATACCGTAATTTTCAATCGTCTGCAGGGCACGAGCCCGGAAACGTTTCTTCGCTAAAATCTATTACATCCTAGTTGCAAACCACCAACTGGACCCAACTAGCATGAATTTTCGACCCCAAGTCTTTCGTGGCACCTGTGGTACACTGGTCACGGGTTCCACGGAAATGGCTCAAAATTAGCCAAAAACAGGCTTTATCCGCTTATAACTCGCGATAGCAAACTCGGATCATCGAAAACTCACTTCCATCGTGTAGAGCGTGGTCGAATTGACCTAGAAACATGTTCAAATTGCTGAAAAGTTTTTTAATGGAACCCATTTAATGGCACATGCCAGTTTTAGGGTCCCAAATACCGTAATTTTCAGTCTTCTGCAGGGCACGAGCCCGGAAACGTTTCTTCGCTAAATTCTATTACATCCTAGTAGCAAACCACCAACTCGATCCAACTAGCATGAATTTTCGACCCCAAGTATTTCGTGGCACCTGTGGTACACTGGTCACGGGTTCCACGGAAATGGCTCAAAATTAGCCAAAAACAGGCTTTATCCGCTTATAACTCGCGATAGCAAACTCGGATCGTCGAAAACTCACTTCCATCGTGTAGAGCGTGGTCGAATTGACCTAGAAACATGTTCAAATTGCCGAAAAGTTTTTTTAATGGAACCCATTTAATGGCACATGCCAGTTTTAGGGTCCCAAATACCGTAATTTTCAGTCGTCTGCAGGGCACGAGCCTGGAAACGTTTCTTCGCTAAATTCTATTACATCCTAGTTGCAAATCACCAACTGGACCCAACTAGCATGAATTTTCGACCCCAAGTCTTTCGTGGCACCTGTGGTACACTGGTCACGGGTTCCACGGAAATGGCTCAAAATTAACCAAAAACATGTTTTATCGGCTTATAACTCGCGATAGCAAACTCGGATCGTCGAAAACTCACTTCCATCATGTAGAGCGTGGTCGAATTGACCTAGAACCATGTTCAAATTGCCGAAAAGTTTTTTTAATGGAACCCATTTAATGGCACATGCCCGTTTTAGGGTCCCAAATATCGTAATTTTCAGTCGTCTGCAGGGCACGAGCCTGGAAACGTTTCTTCGCTAAATTCTATTACATCCTAGTTGCAAACCACCAACTGGACCCAACTAGCATGAATTTTCAACCCCAAGTCTTTCGTGGCACCTGTGGTACACTGGTCACGGGTTCCACGGAAATGGCTCAAAATTAGTCAAAAACAGGCTTTATCCGCTTATAACTCGCGATAGCAAACTCCGATCGTCGAAAACTCACTTCCATCGTGTAGAGCGTGGTCGAATTGACCTAGAAACATGTTCAAATTGCCGAAAAGTTTTTTTAATGGAACCCATTTAATGGCACATGCCAGTTTTAGGGTCCCAAATACCGTAATTTTCAGTCGTCTGCAGGGCACGAGCCTGGAAACGTTTCTTCGCTAAATTCTATTACATCCTAGTTGCAAACCACCAACTGGACCCAACTAGCAAGAATTTTCGACCCCAAGTCTTTCGTGGCACCTGTGGTACACTGGTCACGGGTTCCACGGAAATGGCTCAAAATTAGCCAAAAACAGGCTTTATCCGCTTATAACTCGCGATAGCAAACTCGGATCGTCGAAAACTCACTTCCATCGTGTAGAGCGTGGTCGAATTGACCTAGAAAAGTGTTCAAACTGCCGAAAAGTTTTCTTAATGGAACCCATTTAATGGCACATGCCAGTTTTAGGGTCCCAAATACCGTAATTTTCAGTCGTCTGCAGGGCACGAGCCTGGAAACGTTTCTTCGCTAAATTCTATTACATCCTAGTTGCAAACCACCAACTGGAACCAACTAGCATGAATTTTCGACCCCAAGTCTTTCGTGGCACCTGTGGTACACTGGTCACGGGTTCCACGGAAATGGCTCAAAATTAGCCAAAAACTGGCTTTATCCGCTTATAACTCGCGATAGCAAACTCGGATCGTCGAAAACTCACTTCCATCGTGTAGAGCGTGGTCGAATTGACCTAGAAACATGTTCAAATTGCCGAAAAGTTTTTTTAATGGAACCCCTTAATGGCACATGCCAGTTTTAGGGTCCCAAATACCGTAATTTGCAGTCGTCTGCAGGGCACGAGCCCGGAAACGTTTCTTCGCTAAATTCTATTACATCCTACAGGGTGGTCCAAAAAAAATGACAACGCTTTGAAGCCGAATAACTCTCAGCACATACATCAGATTTGATTGAAATTTTCAGGTATTATCATCAACATACTAACTTAGAAAATTGTATAAAACCAAGGTGATCGGACAATCACAGCGGCCACCACGCATTAATGTTTGCAAAAATGCGCATGGGTCAAAAACCGAGCGATTCATACATGAACATTTAGGACATGGTTTAGCGTGGCTTGTAAAACAATAAACTGAGTTATTTAGCCTGTAATCAATCAAGAGTCTTTTTTACTTATTCTGAAGCATTTGTAGTTTTAATCTTCCGTATTTTATTTTTTATTCCATACAATCTTGTTTCAGAGGTGAAAACATCGTGTATCTTCTTCTGACATTGAAAAAGCGCTTAGTTAGCTCATTTAAATAAAAAAAATAAGAGACGATTGAACAAAATGCTTCAAAACCAACGATAAAATATCATTAAACGTGGAATTTTCACCAATGGCTAGCAAAATCTAATGTTTCATTTATTACGTGCATTATCATCCCTTGAATATGCATGCACGATTAGGCGGTTTTTGACCCATGCGCATTTTTTCAAACATTAATGCGTGGTGGCCGCTATGATTGTCCGATCGACTTGGTTGTATATATTGTTCTAAGTTAGTATGTTGATGATAATACCTGAAATTTTCAATCAAATCTGATCTTTGTGCCCAGAGTTATTCAGCTTCAAAGTGTTGTCATTTTTTTTGGACCACCCTGTAGTTGCAAACCACCAACTGGACCCAACTAGCATGAATTTTCGACCCCAAGTCTTTCGTGGCACCTGTGGTACACTGGTCACGGGTTCCACGGAAATGGCTCAAAATTAGCCAAAAACAGGCTTTATCCGCTTATAACTCGCGATAGCAAACTCGGATCGTCGAAAACTCACTTCCATCGTGTAGAGCGTGGTCGAATTGACTTAGGAACAAGTTCAAATTGCCGAAAAGTTTTTTTAATGGAACCCATTTAATGGCACATGCCAGTTTTAGGGTCCCAAATACCGTAATTTTCAGTCGTCTGCAGGGCACGAGCCCGGAAACGTTTCTTCGCTAAATTCTATTACATCCTAGTTGCAAACCACCAACTGGACCCAACTAGCATGAATTTTCGACCCCAAGTCTTTCGTGGCACCTGTGGTACACTGGTCACGGGTTCCACGGAAATGGCTCAAAATTAGCCAAAAACAGGCTTTATCCGCTTATAACTCGCGATAGCAAACTCGGATCGTCGAAAACTCACTTCCATCGTGTAGAGCGTGGTCGAATTGACCTAGAAACAAGTTCAAATTGCCGAAAAGTTTTTTTAATGGAACCCATTTAATGGCACATGCCAGTTTTAGGGTCCCAAATACCGTAATTTTCAGTCGTCTGCAGGGCACGAGCCCGGAAACGTTTCTTCGCTAAATTCTATTACATCCTAGTTGCAAACCACCAACTGGACCCAACTAGCATGAATTTTCGACCCCAAGTCTTTCGTGGCACCTGTGGTACACTGGTCACGGGTTCCACGGAAATGGCTCAAAATTAGCCAAAAACAGGCTTTATCCGCTTATAACTCGCGATAGCAAACTCGGATCGTCGAAAACTCACTTCCATCGTGTAGAGCGTGGTCGAATTGACCTAGAAACATGTTCAAATTACCGAAAAGTTTTTTTAATGGAACCCATTTAATGGCACATGCCAACTTTAGGGTCCCAAATACCGTAATTTTCAGTCGTCTGCAGGGCACGAGCCCGGAAACGTTTCTTCGCTAAATTCTATTACATCCTAGTTGCAAACCACCAACTGGACCCAACTAGCATGAATTTTCAACCCCAAGTCTTTCGTGGCACCTGTGGTACACTGGTCACGGGTTCCACGGAAATGGCTCAAAATTAGCCAAAAACATGTTTTATCGGCTTATAACTCGCGATAGCAAACTCGGATCGTCGAAAACTCACTTCCATCATGTAGAGCGTGGTCGAATTGACCTAGAACCATGTTCAAATTGCCGAAAAGTTTTTTTAATGGAACCCATTTAATGGCACATGCCCGTTTTAGGGTCCCAAATATCGTAATTTTCAGTCGTCTGCAGGGCACGAGCCTGGAAACGTTTCTTCGCTAAATTCTATTACATCCTAGTTGCAAACCACCAACTGGACCCAACTAGCATGAATTTTCAACCCCAAGTCTTTCGTGGCACCTGTGGTACACTGGTCACGGGTTCCACGGAAATGACTCAAAATTAGTCAAAAACAGGCTTTATCCGCTTATAACTCGCGATAGCAAACTCGGATCGTCGAAAACTCACTTCCATCGTGTAGAGCGTGGTCGAATTGACCTAGAAACATGTTCAAATTGCCGAAAAGTTTTTTTAATGGAACCCATTTAATGGCACATGCCAGTTTTAGGGTCCCAAATACCGTAATTTTCAGTCGTCTGCAGGGCACGAGCCTGGAAACGTTTCTTCGCTAAATTCTATTACATCCTAGTTGCAAACCACCAACTGGACCCAACTAGCAAGAATTTTCGACCCCAAGTCTTTCGTGGCACCTGTGGTACACTGGTCACGGGTTCCACGGAAATGGCTCAAAATTAGCCAAAAACAGGCTTTATCCGCTTATAACTCGCGATAGCAAACTCGGATCGTCGAAAACTCACTACCATCGTGTAGAGCGTGGTCGAATTGACCTAGAAAAGTGTTCAAACTGCCGAAAAGTTTTCTTAATGGAACCCATTTAATGGCACATGCCAGTTTTAGGGTCCCAAATACCGTAATTTTCAGTCGTCTGCAGGGCACGAGCCTGGAAACGTTTCTTCGCTAAATTCTATTACATCCTAGTTGCAAACCACCAACTGGAACCAACTAGCATGAATTTTCGACCCCAAGTCTTTCGTGGCACCTGTGGTACACTGGTCACGGGTTCCACGGAAATGGCTCAAAATTAGCCAAAAACTGGCTTTATCCGCTTATAACTCGCGATAGCAAACTCGGATCGTCGAAAACTCACTTCCATCGTGTAGAGCGTGGTCGAATTGACCTAGAAACATGTTCAAATTGCCGAAAAGTTTTTTTAATGGAACCCCTTAATGGCACATGCCAGTTTTAGGGTCCCAAATACCGTAATTTGCAGTCGTCTGCAGGGCACGAGCCCGGAAACGTTTCTTCGCTAAATTCTATTACATCCTAGTTGCAAACCACCAACTGGACCCAACTAGCATGAATTTTCGACCCCAAGTCTTTCGTGGCACCTGTGGTACACTGGTCACGGGTTCCACGGAAATGGCTCAAAATTAGCCAAAAACAGGCTTTATCCGCTTATAACTCGCGATAGCAAACTCGGATCGTCGAAAACTCACTTCCATCGTGTAGAGCGTGGTCGAATTGACCTAGAAACATGTTCAAATTACCGAAAAGTTTTTTTAATGGAACCCATTTAATGGCACATGCCAACTTTAGGGTCCCAAATACCGTAATTTTCAGTCGTCTGCAGGGCACGAGCCCGGAAACGTTTCTTCGCTAAATTCTATTACATCCTAGTTGCAAACCACCAACTGGACCCAACTAGCATTAATTTTCGACCCCAAGTCTTTCGTGGCACCTGTGGTACACTGGTCACGGGTTCCACGGAAATGGCTCAAAATTAGCCAAAAACAGGCTTTATCCGCTTATAACTCGCGATAGCAAACTCGGATCGTCGAAAACTCACTTCTATCGTGTAGAGCGTGGTCGAATTGACCTAGAATCATGTTCAAATTGCCGAAAAGTTTTTTTAATGGAACCCATTTAATGGCACATGCCCGTTTTAGGGTCCCAAATATCGTAATTTTCAGTCGTCTGCAGGGCACGAGCCCGGAAACGTTTCTTCGCTAAATTCTATTACATCCTAGTTGCAAACCACCAACTGGACCCAACTAGCATGAATTTTCGACCCCAAGTCTTTCGTGGCACCTGTGGTACACTGGTCACGGGTTCCACGGAAATGGCTCAAAATTAGCCAAAAACAGGCTTTATCCGCTTATAACTCGCGATAGCAAACTCGGATCGTCGAAAACTCACTTCCATCGTGTAGAGCGTGGTCGAATTGACCTAGAAACAAGTTCAAATTGCCGAAAAGCTTTTTTAATGGAACCCATTTAATGGCACATGCCAGTTTTAGGGTCCCAAATACCGTAATTTTCAGTCGTCTGCAGGGCACGAGCCCGGAAACGTTTCTTCGCTAAATTCTATTACATCCTAGTTGCAAACCACCAACTGGACCCAACTAGCATGAATTTTCGACCCCAAGTCTTTCGTGGCACCTGTGGTACACTGGTCACGGGTTCCACGGAAATGGCTCAAAATTAGCCAAAAACAGGCTTTATCCGCTTATAACTCGCGATAGCAAACTCGGATCGTCGAAAACTCACTTCCATCGTGTAGAGCGTGGTCGAATTGACCTAGAAACATGTTCAAATTGCCGAAATGTTTTTTTAATGGAACCCCTTAATGGCACATGCCAGTTTTAGGGTCCCAAATACCGTAATTTTCAGTCGTCTGCAGGGCACGAGCCCGGAAACGTTTCTTCGCTAAATTCTATTACATCCTAGTTGCAAACCACCAACTGGACCCAACTAGCATGAATTTTCGACCCCAAGTCTTTCGTGGCACCTGTGGTACACTGGTCACGGGTTCCACGGAAATGGCTCAAAATTAGCCAAAAACAGGCTTTATCCGCTTATAACTCGCGATAGCAAACTCGGATCGTCGAAAACTCACTTCCATCGTGTAGAGCGTGGTCGAATTGACCTAGAAACATGTTCAAATTGCCGAAAAGTTTTTTTAATGGAACCCATTTAATGGCACATGCCAGTTTTAGGGTCCCAAATACCGTAATTTTCAGTCGTCTGCAGGGCACGAGCCCGGAAACGTTTCTTCGCTAAATTCTATTACATCCTAGTTGCAAACCACCAACTGGACCCAACTAGCTTGAATTTTCGACCCCAAGTCTTTCGTGGCACCTGTGGTACACTGGTCACGGGTTCCACGGAAATGGCTCAAAATTAGCCAAAAACAGGCTTTATCCGCTTATAACTCGCGATAGCAAACTCGGATCGTCGAAAACTCACTTCCATCGTGTAGAGCGTAGTCGAATTGACCTAGAAACATGTTCAAATTGCTGAAAAGTTTTTTTAATGGAACCCATTTAATGGCACATGCCAGTTTTAGAGTCCCAAATACCGTAATTTTCAGTCGTCTGCAGGGCACGAGCCCGGAAACGTTTCTTCGCTAAATTCTATTACATCCTAGTTGCAAACCACCAACTGGACCCAACTAGCATGAATTTTCGACCCCAAGTCTTTCGTGGCACCTGTGGTACACTGGTCACGGGTTCCACGGAAATGGCTCAAAATTAGCCAAAAACAGGCTTTATCCGCTTATAACTCGCGATAGCAAACTCGGATCGTCGAAAACTCACTTCCATCGTGTAGAGCGTGGTCGAATTGACCTAGAAACATGTTCAAATTGCTGAAAAGTTTTTTTAATGGAACCCATTTAATGGCACATGCCAGTTTTAGGGTCCCAAATACCGTAATTTTCAGTCGTCTGCAGGGCACGAGCCCGGAAACGTTTCTTCGCTAAATTCTATTACATCCTAGTTGCAAACCACCAACTGGATCCAACTAGCATGAATTTTCGACCCCAAGTCTTTCGTGGCACCTGTGGTACACTGGTCACGGGTTCCACGGAAATGGCTCAAAATTAGCCAAAAACAGGCTTTATCCGCTTATAACTCGCGATAGCAAACTCGGATCGTCGAAAACTCACTTCCATCGTGTAGAGCGTGGTCGAATTGACCTAGAAACATGTTCAAATTGCTGAAAAGTTTTTTTAATGGAACCCATTTAATGGCACATGCCAGTTTTAGGGTCCCAAATACCGTAATTTTCAGTCGTCTGCAGGGCACGAGCCCGGAAACGTTTCTTCGCTAAATTCTATTACATCCTAGTTGCAAACCACCAACTGGATCCAACTAGCATGAATTTTCGACCCCAAGTCTTTCGTGGCACCTGTGGTACACTGGTCACGGGTTCCACGGAAATGGCTCAAAATTAGCCAAAAACAGGCTTTATCCGCTTATAACTCGCGATAGCAAACTCGGATCGTCGAAAACTCACTTCCATCGTGTAGAGCGTGGTCGAATTGACCTAGAAACATGTTCAAATTGCCGAAAAGTATTTTTAATGGAACCCATTTAATGGCACATGCCAGTTTTAGGGTCCCAAATACCGTAATTTTCAGTCGTCTGCAGGGCACGAGCCCGGAAACGTTTCTTCGCTAAATTCTATTACATCCTAGTTGCAAACCACCAACTGGACCCAACTAGCATGAATTTTCGGCCCCAAGTCTTTCGTGGCACCTGTGGTACACTGGTCACGGGTTCCACGGAAATGGCTCAAAATTAGCCAAAAACAGGCTTTATCCGCTTATAACTCGCGATAGCAAACTCGGATCGTCGAAAACTCACTTCTATCGTGTAGAGCGTGGTCGAATTGACCTAGAAACATGTTCAAAGTGCCGAAAAGTTTTTTTAATGGAACACATTGAATGGCACATGCCAGTTTTAGGGTCCCAAATACCGTAACTTTCAGTCGTCTGCAGGGCACGAGCCTGGAAACGTTTCTTCGCTAAATTCTATTACATCATAGTTGCAAACCACCAACTGGACCCAACTAGCATGAATTTTCGACCCCAAGTCTTTCGTGGCACCTGTGGTACACTGGTCACGGGTTCCACGGAAATGGCTCAAAATTAGCCAAAAACAGGCTTTATCGGCTTATAACTCGCGATAGCAAACTCGGATCGTCGAAAACTCACTTCCATCATGTAGAGCGTGGTCGAATTGACCTAGAACCATGTTCAAATTGCCAAAAAGTTGTTTTTAATGGAACCCATTTAATGGCACATGCCAGTTTTAGGGTCCCAAATACCGTAATTTTCAGTCGTCTGCAGGGCACGAGCCTGGAAACGTTTCTTCGCTAAATTCTATTACATCCTAGTTGCAAACCACCAACTGGACCCAACTAGCATGAATTTTCGACCCCAAGTCTTTCGTGGCACCTGTGGTACACTGGTCACGGGTTCCACGGAAACGGCTCAAAATTAGCCAAAAACAGGCTTTATCCGCTTATAACTCGCGATAGCAAACTCGGATCGTCGAAAACTCACTTCCATCGTGTAGAGCGTGGTCGAATTGACTTAGAAACATGTTCAAATTGCCGAAAAGTTTTTTTAATGGAACCCATTTAATGGCACATGCCAGTTTTAGGGTTCCAAATACCGTCATTTTCAATCGTCTGCAGGGCACGAGCCCGGAAACGTTTCTTCGCTAAAATCTATTACATCCTAGTTGCAAACCACCAACTGGACCCAACTAGCATGAATTTTCGACCCCAAGTCTTTCGTGGCACCTGTGGTACACTGGTCACGGGTTCCACGGAAATGGCTCAAAATTAGCCAAAAACAGGCTTTATCCGCTTATAACTCGCGATAGCAAACTCGGATCATCGAAAACTCACTTCCATCGTGTAGAGCGTGGTCGAATTGACCTAGAAACATGTTCAAATTGCTGAAAAGTTTTTTTAATGGAACCCATTTAATGGCACATGCCAGTTTTAGGGTCCCAAATACCGTAATTTTCAGTCTTCTGCAGGGCACGAGCCCGGAAACGTTTCTTCGCTAAATTCTATTACATCCTAGTAGCAAACCACCAACTGGATCCAACTAGCATGAATTTTCGACCCCAAGTATTTCGTGGCACCTGTGGTACACTGGTCACGGGTTCCACGGAAATGGCTCAAAATTAGCCAAAAACAGGCTTTATCCGCTTATAACTCGCGATAGCAAACTCGGATCGTCGAAAACTCACTTCCATCGTGTAGAGCGTGGTCGAATTGACCTAGAAACATGTTCAAATTGCCGAAAAGTTTTTTTAATGGAACCCATTTAATGGCACATGCCAGTTTTAGGGTCCCAAATACCGTAATTTTCAGTCGTCTGCAGGGCACGAGCCTGGAAACGTTTCTTCGCTAAATTCTATTACATCCTAGTTGCAAATCACCAACTGGACCCAACTAGCATGAATTTTCGACCCCAAGTCTTTCGTGGCACCTGTGGTACACTGGTCACGGGTTCCACGGAAATGGCTCAAAATTAGCCAAAAACATGTTTTATCGGCTTATAACTCGCGATAGCAAACTCGGATCGTCGAAAACTCACTTCCATCATGTAGAGCGTGGTCGAATTGACCTAGAACCATGTTCAAATTGCCAAAAAAGTTGTTTTTAATGGAACCCATTTAATGGCACATGCCAGTTTTAGGGTCCCAAATACCGTAATTTTCAGTCGTCTGCAGGGCACGAGCCTGGAAACGTTTCTTCGCTAAATTCTATTACATCCTAGTTGCAAACCACCAACTGGACCCAACTAGCATGAATTTTCGACCCCAAGTCTTTCGTGGCACCTGTGGTACACTGGTCACGGGTTCCACGGAAATGGCTCAAAATTAGCCAAAAACAGGCTTTATCCGCTTATAACTTGCGATAGCAAACTCGGATCGTCGAAAACTCACTTCCATCGTGTAGAGCGTGGTCGAATTGACCTAGAAACATGTTCAAATTGCCGAAAAGTTTTTTTAATGGAACCCATTTAATGGCACATGCCAGTTTTAGGGTCCCAAATACCGTAATTTTCAGTCGTCTGCAGGGCACGAGTCCGGAAACGTTTCTTCGCTAAATTCTATTACATCCTAGTTGCAAACCACCAACTGGACCCAACTAGCATGAATTTTCGACCCCAAGTCTTTCGTGGCACCTGTGGTACACTGGTCACGGGTTCCACGGAAATGGCTCAAAATTAGCCAAAAACAGGCTTTATCCGCTTATAACTCGCGATAGCAAACTCGGATCGTCGAAAACTCACTTCTATCGTGTAGAGCGTGGTCGAATTGACCTAGAAACATGTTCAAATTGCCGAAAAGTTTTTTAATGGAACCCATTTAATGGCACATGCCAGTTTTAGTGTCCCAAATATCGTAATTTTCAGTCGTCTGCAGGGCACGAGCCTGGAAACGTTTCTTCGCTAAATTCTATTACATCCTAGTTGCAAACCACCAACTGGACCCAACTAGCATGAATTTTCAACCCCAAGTCTTTCGTGGCACCTGTGGTACACTGGTCACGGGTTCCACGGAAATGGCTCAAAAGTAGTCAAAAACAGGCTTTATCCGCTTATAACTCGCGATAGCAAACTCGGATCGTCGAAAACTCACTTCCATCGTGTAGAGCGTGGTCGAATTGACCTAGATACATGTTCAAATTGCCGAAAAGTTTTTTAAATGGAACCCATTTAATGGCACATGCCAGTTTTAGGGTCCCAAATACCGTAATTTTCAGTCGTCTGCAGGGCACGAGCCTGGAAACGTTTCTTCGCTAAATTCTATTACATCCTAGTTGCAAACCACCAACTGGACCCAACTAGCATGAATTTTCGACCCCAAGTCTTTCGTGGCACCTGTGGTACACTGGTCACGGGTTCCACGGAAATGGCTCAAAATTAGCCAAAAACAGGCTTTATCAGCTTATAACTCGCGATAGCAAACTCGGATCGTCGAAAACTCACTTCCATCGTGTAGAGCGTGGTCGAATTGACCTAGAAACATGTTCAAATTGCCGAAAAGTTTTTTTAATGGAACCCCTTAATGGCACATGCCAGTTTTAGGGTCCCAAATACCGTAATTTTCAGTCGTCTGCAGGGCACGAGCCCGGAAACGTTTCTTCGCTAAATTCTATTACATCCTAGTTGCAAACCACCAACTGGACCCAACTAGCATGAATTTTCGACCCCAAGTCTTTCGTGGCACCTGTGGTACACTGGTCACGGGTTCCACGGAAATGGCTCAAAAATAGCCAAAAACAGGCTTTATCCGCTTATAACTCGCGATAGCAAACTCGGATCGTCGAAAACTCACTTCCATCGTGTAGAGCGTGGTCGAATTGACCTAGAAACATGTTCAAATTGCCGAAAAGTTTTTTTAATCGAACCCATTTAATGGCACATGCCAGTTTTAGGGTCCCGAATACCGTAATTTTCAGTCGTCTGCAGGGCACGAGCCCGGAAACGTTTCTTTGCTAAATTCTATTACATCCTAGTTGCAAACCACCAACTGGACCCAACTAGCATGAATTTTTGACCCCAAGTCTTTCGTGGCACCTGTGGTACACTGGTCACGGGTTCCACGGAAATGGCTCAAAATTAGCCAAAAACAGGCTTTATCTGCTTATAACTCGCGATAGCAAACTCGGATCGTCGAAAACTCACTTCCATCGTGTAGAGCGTGGTCGAATTGACCTAGAATCATGTTCAAATTGCCGACTTTTTTAATGGAACCCATTTAATGGCACATGTCAGTTTTAGGGTCCCAAATACCGTAATTTTCAGTCGTCTGCAGGGCACGAGCCCGGAAACGTTTCTTCGCTAAATTCTATTACATCCTAGTTGCAAACCACCAACTGGACCCAGCTAGCATGAATTTTCGACCCCAAGTCTTTCGTGGCACCTGTGGTACACTGGTCACGGGTTCCACGGAAATGGCTCAAAATTAGCCAAAAACAGGCTTTATCCGCGTATAACTCGCGATAGCAAACTCGGATCGTCGAAAACTCACTTCCATCGTGTAGAGCGTGGTCGAATTGACCTAGAAACGTGTTCAAATTGCCGAAAAGTTTTTTTAATGGAACCCATTTAATGGCACATGCCAGTTTTAGGGTCCCAAATACCGTAATTTTCAGTCGTCTGCAGGGCACGAGCCCGGAAACGTTTCTTCGCTAAATTCTATTACATCCTAGTTGCAAACCACCAACTGGACCCAACTAGCATGAATTTTCGACCCCAAGTCTTTCGTGGCACCTGTGGTACACTGGTCACGGGTTCCACGGAAACGGCTCAAAATTTGCCAAAAACAGGCTTTATCCGCTTATAACTCGCGATAGCAAACTCGGATCGTCGAAAACTCACTTCCATCGTGTAGAGCGTGGTCGAATTGACTTAGAAACATGTTCAAATTGTCGAAAAGTTTTTTTAATGGAACCCATTTAATGGCACATGCCAGTTTTAGGGTCCCAAATACCGTAATTTTCAGTCGTCTGCAGGGCACGAGCCCGGAAACGTTTCTTCGCTAAAATCTATTACATCCTAGTTGCAAACCACCAACTGGACCCAACTAGCATGAATTTTCGACCCCAAGTCTTTCGTGGCACCTGTGGTACACTGGTCACGGGTTCCACGGAAATGGCTCAAAATTAGCCAAAAACAGGCTTTATCCGCTTATAACTCGCGATAGCAAACTCGGATCATCGAAAACTCACTTCCATCGTGTAGAGCGTGGTCGAATTGACCTAGAAACATGTTCAAATTGCTGAAAAGTTTTTTTAATGGAACCCATTTAATGGCACATGCCAGTTTTAGGGTCCCAAATACCGTATTTTTCAGTCGTCTGCAGGGCACGAGCCCGGAAACGTTTCTTTGCTAAATTCTATTACATCCTAGTAGCAAACCACCAACTGGATCCAACTAGCATGAATTTTCGACCCCAAGTCTTTCGTGGCACCTGTGGTACACTGGTCACGGGTTCCACGGAAATGGCTCAAAATTAGCCAAAAACAGGCTTTATCCGCTTATAACTCGCGATAGCAAACTCGGATCGTCAAAAACTCACTTCCATCGTGTAGAGCGTGGTCGAATTGACCTAGAAACATGTTCAAATTGCCGAAAAGTTTTTTTAATGGAACCCATTTAATGGCACATGCCAGTTTTAGGGTCCCAAATACCGTAATTTTCATTCGTCTGCAGGGCACGAGCCTGGAAACGTTTCTTCGCTAAATTCTATTTAATCCTAGTTGCAAATCACCAACTGGACCCAACTAGCATGAATTTTCGATCCCAAGTCTTTCGTGGCACCTGTGGTACACTGGTCACGGGTTCCACGGAAATGGCTCAAAATTAGCCAAAAACATGCTTTATCGGCTTATAACTCGCGATAGCAAACTCGGATCGTCGAAAACTCACTTCCATCATGTAGAGCGTGGTCGAATTGACCTAGAACCATGTTCAAATTGCCAAAAAGTTGTTTTTAATGGAACCCATTTAATGGCACATGCCAGTTTTAGGGTCCCAAATACCGTAATTTTCAGTCGTCTGCAGGGCACGAGCCTGGAAACGTTTCTTCGCTAAATTCTATTACATCCTAGTTGCAAACCACCAACTGGACCCAACTAGCATGAATTTTCAACCCCAAGTCTTTCTTGGCACCTGTGGTACACTGGTCACGGGTTCCACGGAAATGGCTCAAAATTAGTCAAAAACAGGCTTTATCCGCTTATAACTCGCGATAGCAAACTCGGATCGTCGAAAACTCACTTCCATCGTGTAGAGCGTGGTCGAATTGACCTAGAAACATGTTCAAATTGCCGAAAAGTTTTTTTAATGGAACCCATTTAATGGCACATGCCAGTTTTAGGGTCCCAAATACCGTAATTTTCAGTCGTCTGCAGGGCACGAGCCTGGAAACGTTTCTTCGCTAAATTCTATTACATCCTAGTTGCAAACCACCAACTGGACCCAACTAGCATGAATTTTCGACCCCAAGTCTTTCGTGGCACCTGTGGTACACTGGTCACGGGTTCCACGGAAATGGCTCAAAATTAGCCAAAAACAGGCTTTATCCGCTTATAACTTGCGATAGCAAACTCGGATCGTCGAAAACTCACTTCCATCGTGTAGAGCGTGGTCGAATTGACCTAGAAACATGTTCAAATTGCCGAAAAGTTTTTTTAATGGAACCCATTTAATGGCACATGCCAGTTTTAGGGTCCCAAATACCGTAATTTTCAGTCGTCTGCAGGGCACGAGCCCGGAAACGTTTCTTCGCTAAATTCTATTACATCCTAGTTGCAAACCACCAAATGGACCCAACTAGCATGAATTTTCGATCCCAAGTCTTTCGTGGCACCTGTGGTACACTGGTCACGGGTTCCACGGAAATGGCTCAAAATTAGCCAAAAACAGGCTTTATCCGCTTATAACTCGCGATAGCAAACTCGGATCGTCGAAAACTCACTTCTATCGTGTAGAGCGTGGTCGAATTGACCTAGAAACATGTTCAAATTGCCGAAAAGTTTTTTTAATGGAACCCATTTAATGGCACATGCCAGTTTTAGTGTCCCAAATATCGTAATTTTCAGTCGTTTGCAGGGCACGAGCCTGGAAACGTTTCTTCGCTAAATTCTATTACATCCTAGTTGCAAACCACCAACTGGACCCAACTAGCATGAATTTTCAACCCAAGTCTTTCTTGGCACCTGTGGTACACTGGTCACGGGTTCCACGGAAATGGCTCAAAATTAGTCAAAAACAGGCTTTATCCGCTTATAACTCGCGATAGCAAACTCGGATCGTCGAAAACTCACTTCCATCGTGTAGAGCGTGGTCGAATTGACCTAGAAACATGTTCAAATTGCCGAAAAGTTTTTTTAATGGAACCCATTTAATGGCACATGCCAGTTTTAGGGTCCCAAATACCGTAATTTTCATTCGTCTGCAGGGCACGAGCCTGGAAACGTTTCTTCGCTAAATTCTATTACATCCTAGTTGCAAATCACCAACTGGACCCAACTAGCATGAATTTTCGACCCCAAGTCTTTCGTGGCACCTGTGGTACACTGGTCACGGGTTCCACGGAAATGGCTCAAAATTAGCCAAAAACATGCTTTATCGGCTTATAACTCGCGATAGCAAACTCGGATCGTCGAAAACTCACTTCCATCATGTAGAGCGTGGTCGAATTGACCTAGAACCATGTTCAAATTGCCAAAAAGTTGTTTTTAATGGAACCCATTTAATGGCACATGCCAGTTTTAGGGTCCCAAATACCGTAAATTTCAGTCGTCTGCAGGGCACGAGCCTGGAAACGTTTCTTCGCTAAATTCTATTACATCCTAGTTGCAAACCACCAACTGGACCCAACTAGCATGAATTTTCAACCCCAAGTCTTTCTTGGCACCTGTGGTACACTGGTCACGGGTTCCACGGAAATGGCTCAAAATTAGTCAAAAACAGGCTTTATCCGCTTATAACTCGCGATAGCAAACTCGGATCGTCGAAAACTCACTTCCATCGTGTAGAGCGTGGTCGAATTGACCTAGAAACATGTTCAAATTGCCGAAAAGTTTTTTTAATGGAACCCATTTAATGGCACATGCCAGTTTTAGGGTCCCAAATACCGTAATTTTCAGTCGTCTGCAGGGCACGAGCCTGGAAACGTTTCTTCGCTAAATTCTATTACATCCTAGTTGCAAACCACCAACTGGACCCAACTAGCATGAATTTTCAACCCCAAGTCTTTCTTGGCACCTGTGGTACACTGGTCACGGGTTCCACGGAAATGGCTCAAAATTAGTCAAAAACAGGCTTTATCCGCTTATAACTCGCGATAGCAAACTCGGATCGTCGAAAACTCACTTCCATCGTGTAGAGCGTGGTCGAATTGACCTAGAAACATGTTCAAATTGCCGAAAAGTTTTTTTAATGGAACCCATTTAATGGCACATGCCAGTTTTAGGGTCCCAAATACCGTAATTTTCATTCGTCTGCAGGGCACGAGCCTGGAAACGTTTCTTCGCTAAATTCTATTACATCCTAGTTGCAAATCACCAACTGGACCCAACTAGCATGAATTTTCGACCCCAAGTCTTTCGTGGCACCTGTGGTACACTGGTCACGGGTTCCACGGAAATTGCTCAAAATTAGCCAAAAACATGCTTTATCGGCTTATAACTCGCGATAGCAAACTCGGATCGTCGAAAACTCACTTCCATCATGTAGAGCGTGGTCGAATTGACCTAGAACCATGTTCAAATTGCCAAAAAGTTGTTTTTAATGGAACCCATTTAATGGCACATGCCAGTTTTAGGGTCCCAAATACCGTAAATTTCAGTCGTCTGCAGGGCACGAGCCTGGAAACGTTTCTTCGCTAAATTCTATTACATCCTAGTTGCAAACCACCAACTGGACCCAACTAGCATGAATTTTCAACCCCAAGTCTTTCTTGGCACCTGTGGTACACTGGTCACGGGTTCCACGGAAATGGCTCAAAATTAGTCAAAAACAGGCTTTATCCGCTTATAACTCGCGATAGCAAACTCGGATCGTCGAAAACTCACTTCCATCGTGTAGAGCGTGGTCGAATTGACCTAGAAACATGTTCAAATTGCCGAAAAGTTTTTTTAATGGAACCCATTTAATGGCACATGCCAGTTTTAGGGTCCCAAATACCGTAATTTTCAGTCGTCTGCAGGGCACGAGCCTGGAAACGTTTCTTCGCTAAATTCTATTACATCCTAGTTGCAAACCACCAACTGGACCCAACTAGCATGAATTTTCGACCCCAAGTCTTTCGTGGCACCTGTGGTACACTGGTCACGGGTTCCACGGAAATGGCTCAAAATTAGCCAAAAACAGGCTTTATCAGCTTATAACTCGCGATAGCAAACTCGGATCGTCGAAAACTCACTTCCATCGTGTAGAGCGTGGTCGAATTGACCTAGAAAAATGTTCAAATTGCCGAAAAGTTTTTTTAATGGAACCCATTTAATGGCACATGCCAGTTTTAGGGTCCCAAATACCGTAATTTTCAGTCGTCTGCAGGGCACGAGCCCGGAAACGTTTCTTCGCTAAATTCTATTACATCCTAGTTGCAAACCACCAAATGGACCCAACTAGCATGAATTTTCGATCCCAAGTCTTTCGTGGCACCTGTGGTACACTGGTCACGGGTTCCACGGAAATGGCTCAAAATTAGCCAAAAACAGGCTTTATCCGCTTATAACTCGCGATAGCAAACTCGGATCGTCGAAAACTCACTTCTATCGTGTAGAGCGTGGTCGAATTGACCTAGAAACATGTTCAAATTGCCGAAAAGTTTTTTTAATGGAACCCATTTAATGGCACATGCCAGTTTTAGTGTCCCAAATATCGTAATTTTCAGTCGTCTGCAGGGCACGAGCCTGGAAACGTTTCTTCGCTAAATTCTATTACATCCTAGTTGCAAACCACCAACTGGACCCAACTAGCATGAATTTTCGACCCCAAGTCTTTCGTGGCACCTGTGGTACACTGGTCACGGGTTCCACGGAAATGGCTCAAAATTAGCCAAAAACAGGCTTTATCCGCTTATAACTTGCGATAGCAAACTCGGATCGTCGAAAACTCACTTCCATCGTGTAGAGCGTGGTCGAATTGACCTAGAAACATGTTCAAATTGCCGAAAAGTTTTTTTAATGGAACCCATTTAATGGCACATGCCAGTTTTAGGGTCCCAAATACCGTAATTTTCAGTCGTCTGCAGGGCACGAGCCCGGAAACGTTTCTTCGCTAAATTCTATTACATCCTAGTTGCAAACCACCAAATGGACCCAACTAGCATGAATTTTCGACCCCAAGTCTTTCGTGGCACCTGTGGTACACTGGTCACGGGTTCCACGGAAATGGCTCAAAATTAGCCAAAAACAGGCTTTATCCGCTTATAACTCGCGATAGCAAACTCGGATCGTCGAAAACTCACTTCTATCGTGTAGAGCGTGGTCGAATTGACCTAGAAACAAGTTCAAATTGCCGAAAAGTTTTTTTAATGGAACCCATTTAATGGCACATGCCAGTTTTAGTGTCCCAAATATCGTAATTTTCAGTCGTCTGCAGGGCACGAGCCTGGAAACGTTTCTTCGCTAAATTCTATTACATCCTAGTTGCAAACCACCAACTGGACCCAACTAGCATGAATTTTCAACCCCAAGTCTTTCTTGGCACCTGTGGTACACTGGTCACGGGTTCCACGGAAATGGCTCAAAATTAGTCAAAAACAGGCTTTATCCGCTTATAACTCGCGATAGCAAACTCGGATCGTCGAAAACTCACTTCCATCGTGTAGAGCGTGGTCGAATTGACCTAGAAACATGTTCAAATTGCCGAAAAGTTTTTTTAATGGAACCCATTTAATGGCACATGCCAGTTTTAGGGTCCCAAATACCGTAATTTTCAGTCGTCTGCAGGGCACGAGCCTGGAAACGTTTCTTCGCTAAATTCTATTACATCCTAGTTGCAAACCACCAACTGGACCCAACTAGCATGAATTTTCGACCCCAAGTCTTTCGTGGCACCTGTGGTACACTGGTCACGGGTTCCACGGAAATGGCTCAAAATTAGCCAAAAACAAGCTTTATCAGCTTATAACTCGCGATAGCAAACTCGGATCGTCGAAAACTCACTTCCATCGTGTAGAGCGTGGTCGAATTGACCTAGAAAAATGTTCAAATTGCCGAAACGTTTTCTTAATGGAACCCATTTAATGGCACATGCCAGTTTTAGGGTCCCAAATACCGTAATTTTCAGTCGTCTGCAGGGCACGAGCCTGGAAACGTTTCTTCGCTAAATTCTATTACATCCTAGTTGCAAACCACCAACTGGACCCAACTAGCATGAATTTTCGACCCCAAGTCTTTCGTGGCACCTGTGGTACACTGGTCACGGGTTCCACGGAAATGGCTCAAAATTAGCCAAAAACAGGCTTTATCCGCTTATAACTCGCGATAGCAATCTCGGATCGTCGAAAACTCACTTCCATCGTGTAGAGCGTGGTCGAATTGACCTAGAAACATGTTCAAATTGCCGAAAAGTTTTTTTAATGGAACCCCTTAATGGCACATGCCAGTTTTAGGGTCCCAAATACCGTAATTTTCAGTCGTCTGCAGGGCACGAGCCCGGAAACGTTTCTTCGCTAAATTCTATTACATCCTAGTTGCAAACCACCAACTGGACCCAACTAGCAAGAATTTTCGACCCCAAGTCTTTTGTGGCACCTGTGGTACACTGGTCACGGGTTCCACGGAAATGGCTCAAAATTAGCCAAAAACAGGCTTTATCCGCTTATAACTCGCGATAGCAAACTCGGATCGTCGAAAACTCACTTCTATCGTGTAGAGCGTGGTCGAATTGACCTAGAAACATGTTCAAATTGCCGAAAAGTTTTTTTAATGGAACCCATTTAATGGCACATGCCAGTTTTAGTGTCCCAAATATCGTAATTTTCAGTCGTCTGCAGGGCACGAGCCTGGAAACGTTTCTTCGCTAAATTCTATTACATCCTAGTTGCAAACCACCAACTGGACCCAACTAGCATGAATTTTCGACCCCAAGTCTTTCGTGGCACCTGTGGTACACTGGTCACGGGTTCCACGGAAATGGCTCAAAATTAGCCAAAAACAGGCTTTATCCGCTTATAACTTGCGATAGCAAACTCGGATCGTCGAAAACTCACTTCCATCGTGTAGAGCGTGGTCGAATTGACCTAGAAACATGTTCAAATTGCCGAAAAGTTTTTTTAATGGAACCCATTTAATGGCACATGCCAGTTTTAGGGTCCCAAATACCGTAATTTTCAGTCGTCTGCAGGGCACGAGCCCGGAAACGTTTCTTCGCTAAATTCTATTACATCCTAGTTGCAAACCACCAAATGGACCCAACTAGCATGAATTTTCGACCCCAAGTCTTTCGTGGCACCTGTGGTACACTGGTCACGGGTTCCACGGAAATGGCTCAAAATTAGCCAAAAACAGGCTTTATCCGCTTATAACTCGCGATAGCAAACTCGGATCGTCGAAAACTCACTTCTATCGTGTAGAGCGTGGTCGAATTGACCTAGAAACAAGTTCAAATTGCCGAAAAGTTTTTTTAATGGAACCCATTTAATGGCACATGCCAGTTTTAGTGTCCCAAATATCGTAATTTTCAGTCGTCTGCAGGGCACGAGCCTGGAAACGTTTCTTCGCTAAATTCTATTACATCCTAGTTGCAAACCACCAACTGGACCCAACTAGCATGAATTTTCAACCCCAAGTCTTTCTTGGCACCTGTGGTACACTGGTCACGGGTTCCACGGAAATGGCTCAAAATTAGTCAAAAACAGGCTTTATCCGCTTATAACTCGCGATAGCAAACTCGGATCGTCGAAAACTCACTTCCATCGTGTAGAGCGTGGTCGAATTGACCTAGAAACATGTTCAAATTGCCGAAAAGTTTTTTTAATGGAACCCATTTAATGGCACATGCCAGTTTTAGGGTCCCAAATACCGTAATTTTCAGTCGTCTGCAGGGCACGAGCCTGGAAACGTTTCTTCGCTAAATTCTATTACATCCTAGTTGCAAACCACCAACTGGACCCAACTAGCATGAATTTTCGACCCCAAGTCTTTCGTGGCACCTGTGGTACACTGGTCACGGGTTCCACGGAAATGGCTCAAAATTAGCCAAAAACAAGCTTTATCAGCTTATAACTCGCGATAGCAAACTCGGATCGTCGAAAACTCACTTCCATCGTGTAGAGCGTGGTCGAATTGACCTAGAAAAATGTTCAAATTGCCGAAACGTTTTCTTAATGGAACCCATTTAATGGCACATGCCAGTTTTAGGGTCCCGAATACCGTAATTTTCAGTCGTCTGCAGGGCACGAGCCCGGAAACGTTTCTTTGCTAAATTCTATTACATCCTAGTTGCAAACCACCAACTGGACCCAACTAGCATGAATTTTTGACCCCAAGTCTTTCGTGGCACCTGTGGTACACTGGTCACGGGTTCCACGGAAATGGCTCAAAATTAGCCAAAAACAGGCTTTATCCGCTTATAACTCGCGATAGCAAACTCGGATCGTCGAAAACTTACTTCCATCGTGTAGAGCGTGGTCGAATTGACCTAGAAACATGTTCAAATTGCCGAAAAGTTTTTTTAATGGAACCCATTTAATGGCACATGCCAGTTTTAGGGTCCCAAATACCGTAATTTTCAGTCGTCTGCAGGGCACGAGCCTGGAAACGTTTCTTCGCTAAATTATATTACATCCTAGTTGCAAACCATTAACTGGACCCACCTAGCATGAATTTTCAACCCCAAGTCTTTCGTGGCACCTGTGGTACACTGGTCACGGGTTCCACGGAAATGGCTCAAAATTAGTCAAAAACAGGCTTTATCCGCTTATAACTCGCGATAGCAAACTCGGATCGTCGAAAACTCACTTCCATCGTGTAGAGCGTGGTCGATTTGACCTAGAAACATGTTCAAATTGCCGAAAAGTTTTTTTAATGGAACTCATTTAATGGCACATGCCAGTTTTAGGGTCCCAAATACCGTAATTTTCAGTCGTCTGCAGGGCACGAGCCTGGAAACGTTTCTTCGCTAAATTCTATTACATCCTAGTTGCAAACCACCAACTGGACCCAACTAGCATGAATTTTCGACCCCAAGTCTTTCGTGGCACCTGTGGTACACTGGTCACGGGTTCCACGGAAATGGCTCAAAATTAGCCAAAAACAGGCTTTATCCGCTTATAACTCGCGATAGCAAACTCGGATCGTCGAAAACTCACTTCCATCGTGTAGAGCGTGGTCGAATTGACCTAGAAACATGTTCAAATTGCCGAAAAGTTTTTTTAATGGAACCCATTTAATGGCACATGCCAGTTTTAGGGTCCCAAATACCGTAATTTTCAGTCGTCTGCAGGGCACGAGCCTGGAAACGTTTCTTCGCTAAATTCTATTACATCCTAGTTGCAAACCACCAACTGGACCCAACTAGCATGAATTTGCGACCCCAAGTCTTTCGTGGCACCTGTGGTACACTGGTCACGGGTTTCACGGAAATGGCTCAAAATTAGCCAAAAACATGCTTTATCCGCTTATAACTCGCGATAGCAAACTCGGATCGTCGAAAACTCACTTCCATCGTGTAGAGCGTGGTCGAATTGACCTAGAAACATGTTCAAATTGCCGAAAAGTTTTTTAATGGAGCCCATTTAATGGCACATGCCAGTTTTAGGGTCCCAAATACCGTAATTTTCAGTCGTCTGCAGGGCACGAGCCCGGAAACGTTTCTTCGCTAAATTCTATTACATCCTAGTTGCAAACCACCAACTGGACCCAACTAGCATGAATTTTCGACCCCAAGTCTTTCGTGGCACCTGTGGTACACTGGTCACGGGTTCCACGGAAATGGCTCAAAATTAGTCAAAAACAGGCTTTATCCGCTTATAACTCGCGATAGCAAACTCGGATCGTCGAAAACTCACTTCCATCGTGTAGAGCGTGATCGAATTGACCTAGAAACATGTTCAAATTGCCGAAAAGTTTTTTTAATGGAACTCATTTAATGGCACATGCCAGTTTTAGGGTCCCAAATACCGTAATTTTCAGTCGTCTGCAGGGCACGAGCCTGGAAACGTTTCTTCGCTAAATTCTATTACATCCTAGTTGCAAACCACCAACTGGACCCAACTAGCATGAATTTTCGACCCCAAGTCTTTCGTGGCACCTGTGGTACACTGGTCACGGGTTCCACGGAAATGGCTCAAAATTAGCCAAAAACAGGCTTTATCCGCTTATAACTCGCGATAGCAAACTCGGATCGTCGAAAACTCACTTCCATCGTGTAGAGCGTGATCGAATTGACCTAGAAACATGTTCAAATTGCCGAAAAGTTTTTTTTAATATAACCCATTTAATGGCACATGCCAGTTTTAGGGTCCCAAACACCGTAATTTTCAGTCGTCTGCAGGGCACGAGCCTGGAAACGTTTCTTCGCTAAATTAAATTACATCCTAGTTGCAAACCACCAACTGGACCCAACTAGCATGAATTTTCGACCCCAAGTCTTTCGTGGCACCTGTGGTACACTGGTCACGGGTTCCACGGAAATGGCTCAAAATTAGCCAAAAACAGGCTTTATCCGCTTATAACTCGCGATAGCAAACTCGGATCGTCGAAAACTCACTTCCATCGTGTAGAGCGTGATCGAATTGACCTAGAATCATGTTCAAATTGCCGGAAAGTTTTTTTAAATGGAACCCATTTAATGGCACATGCCAGTTTTAGGGTCCCAAATACCGTAATTTTCAGTCGTCTGCAGGGCACGAGCCTGGAAACGTTTCTTCGCTAAATTCTATTACATCCTAGTTGCAAACCATTAACTGGACCCAACTAGCATGAATTTTCAACCCCAAGTCTTTCGTGGCACCTGTGGTACACTGGTCACGGGTTCCACGGAAATGGCTCAAAATTAGTCAAAAACAGGCTTTATCCGCTTATAACTCGCGATAGCAAACTCGGATCGTCGAAAACTTACTTCCATCGTGTAGAGCGTGGTCGAATTGACCTAGAAACATGTTCAAATTGCCGAAAAGTTTTTTTAATGGAACTCATTTAATGGCACATGCCAGTTTTAGGGTCCCAAATACCGTAAATTTCAGTCGTCTGCAGGGCACGAGCCTGGAAACGTTTCTTCGCTAAATTCTATTACATCCTAGTTGCAAACCACCAACTGGACCCAACTAGCATGAATTTTCAACCCCAAGTCTTTCGTGGCACCTGTGGTACACTGGTCACGGGTTCCACGGAAATGGCTCAAAATTAGCCAAAAACAGGCTTTATCCGCTTATAACTCGCGATAGCAAACTCGGATCGTCGAAAACTCACTTCCATCGTGTAGAGCGTGATCGAATTGACCTAGAAACATGTTCAAATTGCCGAAAATTTTTTTTTTTTTTTAATGGAACCCATTTAATGGCACATGCCAGTTTTAGGGTCCCAAATACCGTAATTTTCAGTCGTCTGCAGGGCACGAGCCTGGAAACGTTTCTTCGCTAAATTCTATTACATCCTAGTTGCAAACCACCAACTGGACCCAACTAGCATGAATTTTCAACCCCAAGTCTTTCGTGGCACCTGTGGTACACTGGTCACGGGTTCCACGGAAATGGCTCAAAATTAGTCAAAAAACAGGCTTTATCCGCTTATAACTCGCGATAGCAAACTCGGATCGTCGAAAACTCACTTCCATCGTGTAGAGCGTGGTCGAATTGACCTAGAAACATGTTCAAATTGCCGAAAAGTTTTTTTAATGGAACCCATTTAATGGCACATGCCAGTTTTAGGGTCCCAAATACCGTAATTTTCAGTCGTCTGCAGGGCACGAGCCTGGAAACGTTTCTATGCTAAATTCTATTACATCCTAGTTGCAAACCATTAACTGGACCCAACTAGCATGAATTTTCAACCCCAAGTCTTTCGTGGCACCTGTGGTACACTGGTCATGGGTTCCACGGAAATGGCTCAAAATTTGTCAAAAACAGGCTTTATCCGCTTATAACTCGCGATAGCAAACTCGGATCGTCGAAAACTCACTTCCATCGTGTAGAGCGTGGTCGAATTGACCTAGAAACATGTTCAAATTGCCGAAAAGTTTTTTTAATGGAACTCATTTAATGGCACATGCCAGTTTTAGGGTCCCAAATACCGTAATTTTCAGTCGTCTGCAGGGCACGAGCCTGGAAACGTTTCTTCGCTGAATTCTATTACATCCTAGTTGCAAACCACCAACTGGACCCAACTAGCATGAATTTTCGACCCCAAGTCTTTCGTGGCACCTGTGGTACACTGGTCACGGGTTCCACGGAAATGGCTCAAAATTAGCCAAAAACAGGCTTTATCCGCTTATAACTCGCGATAGCAAACTCGGATCGTCGAAAACTCACTTCCATCGTGTAGAGCGTGGTCGAATTGACCTAGAAACATGTTCAAATTGCCGAAAAGTTTTTTTAATGGAACCCATTTAATGGCACATGCCAGTTTTAGGGTCCCAAATACCGTAATTTTCAGTCGTCTGCAGGGCACGAGCCTGGAAACGTTTCTTCGCTAAATTATATTACATCCTAGTTGCAAACCACCAACTGGACCCAACTAGCATGAATTTGCGACCCCAAGTGTTTCGTGGCACCTGTGGTACACTGGTCACGGGTTCCACGGAAATGGCTCAAAATTAGCCAAAAACAGGCTTTATCCGCTTATAACTCGCGATAGCAAACTAGGATCGTCGAAAACTCACTTCCATCGTGTAGAGCGTGGTCGAATTGACCTAGAAACATGTTCAAATTGCCGAAAAGTTTTTTTAATGGAACCCATTTAATGGCACATGCCAGTTTTAGGGTCCCAAATACCGTAATTTTCAGTCGTCTGCAGGGCACGAGCCTGGAAACGTTTCTTCGCTAAATTCTATTACAACCTAGTTGCAAACCACCAACTGGACCTAACTAGCATGAATTTGCGACCCCAAGTCTTTCGTGGCACCTGTGGTACACTGGTTACGGGTTCCACGGAAATGGCTCAAAATTAGCCAAAAACATGCTTTATCCGCTTATAACTCGCGATAGCAAACTCGGATCGTCGAAAACTCACTTCCATCGTGTAGAGCGTGGTCGAATTGACCTAGAAACATGTTCAAATTGCCGAAAAGTTTTTTTAATGGAACCCATTTAATGGCACATGCCAGTTTTAGGGTCCCAAATACCGTAATTTTCAGTCGTCTGCAGGGCACGAGCCTGGAAACGTTTCTTCGATAAATTATAATACATCCTAGTTGCAAACCACCAACTGGACCCAACTAGCATGAATTTTCGACCCCAAGTCTTTCGTGGCACCTGTGGTACACTGGTCACGGGTTCCACGGAAATGGCTCAAAATTAGCCAAAAACAGGCTTTATCCGCTTATAACTCGCGATAGCAAACTCGGATCGTCGAAAACTCACTTCCATCGTGTAGAGCCTGGTCGAATTGACCTAGAAACATGTTCAAATTGCCGAAAAGTTTTTTTAATGGAACCCATTTAATGGCACATGCCAGTTTTAGGGTCCCAAATACCGTAATTTTCAGTCGTCTGCAGGGCACGAGCCTGGAAACGTTTCTTCGCTAAATTATATTACATCCTAGTTGCAAACCATTAACTGGACCCACCTAGCATGAATTTTCAACCCCAAGTCTTTCGTGGCACCTGTGGTACACTGGTCACGGGTTCCACGGAAATGGCTCAAAATTAGTCAAAAACAGGCTTTATCCGCTTATAACTCGCGATAGCAAACTCGGATCGTCGAAAACTCACTTCCATCGTGTAGAGCGTGGTCGAATTGACCTAGAAACATGTTCAAATTGCCGAAAAGTTTTTTTAATGGAACCCATTTAATGGCACATGCCAGTTTTAGGGTCCCAAATACCGTAATTTTCAGTCGTCTGCAGGGCACGAGCCTGGAAACGTTTCTTCGATAAATTATAATACATCCTAGTTGCAAACCACCAACTGGACCCAACTAGCATGAATTTTCGACCCCAAGTCTTTCGTGGCACCTGTGGTACACTGGTCACGGGTTCCACGGAAATGGCTCAAAATTAGCCAAAAACAGGCTTTATCCGCTTATAACTCGCGATAGCAAACTCGGATCGTCGAAAACTCACTTCCATCGTGTAGAGCGTGGTCGAATTGACCTAGAAACATGTTCAAATTGCCGAAAAGTTTTTTTAATGGAACCCATTTAATGGCACATGCCAGTTTTAGGGTCCCAAATACCGTAATTTTCAGTCGTCTGCAGGGCACGAGCCTGGAAACGTTTCTTCGCTAAATTATATTACATCCTAGTTGCAAACCATTAACTGGACCCACCTAGCATGAATTTTCAACCCCAAGTCTTTCGTGGCACCTGTGGTACACTGGTCACGGGTTCCACGGAAATGGCTCAAAATTAGTCAAAAACAGGCTTTATCCGCTTATAACTCGCGATAGCAAACTCGGATCGTCGAAAACTCACTTCCATCGTGTAGAGCGTGGTCGAATTGACCTAGAAACATGTTCAAATTGCCGAAAAGTTTTTTTAATGGAACTCATTTAATGGCACATGCCAGTTTTAGGGTCCCAAATACCGTAATTTTCAGTCGTCTGCAGGGCACGAGCCTGGAAACGTTTCTTCGCTAAATTCTATTACATCCTAGTTGCAAACCACCAACTGGACCCAACTAGCATGAATTTTCGACCCCAAGTCTTTCGTGACACCTGTGGTACACTGGTCACGGGTTCCACGGAAATGGCTCAAAATCAGCCAAAAACAGGCTTTATCCGCTTATAACTCGCGATAGCAAACTCGGATCGTCGAAAACTCACTTCCATCGTGTAGAGCGTGGTCGAATTGACCTAGAAACATGTTCAAATTGCCGAAAAGTTTTTTTAATGGAACCCATTTAATGGCACATGCCAGTTTTAGGGTCCCAAATACCGTTATTTTCAGTCGTCTGCAGGGCACGAGCCTGGAAACGTTTCTTCGCTAAATTCTATTACATCCTAGTTGCAAACCACCAACTGGACCCAACTAGCATGAAGTGGCGACCCCAAGTCTTTCGTGGCACCTGTGGTACACTGGTCACGGGTTCCACGGAAATGGCTCAAATTTAGCCAAAAACATGCTTTATCCGCTTATAACTCGCGATAGCAAACTCGGATCGTCGAAAACTCACTTCCATCGTGTAGAGCGTGGTCGAATTGACCTAGAAACATGTTCAAATTGCCGAAAAGTTTTTTAATGGAACCCATTTAATGGCACATGCCAGTTTTAGGGTCCCAAATACCGTAAATTTCAGTCGTCTGCAGGGCACGAGCCCGGAAACGTTTCTTCGCTAAATTCTATTACATCCTAGTTGCAAACCACCAACTGGACCTAACTAGCATGAATTTTCGACCCCAAGTCTTTCGTGGCACCTGTGGTACACTGGTCACGGGTTCCACGGAATAGGCTCAAAATTAGCCAAAAACAGGCTTTATCCGCTTATAACTCGCGATAGCAAACTCGGATCGTCGAAAACTCACTTCTATCGTGTAGAGCGTGGTCGAATTGACCTAGAAACATGTTCAAATTGCCGAAAAGTTTTTTTAATGGAACCCGTTTAATGGCACATTTCAGTTTTAGGGTCCCAAATACCGTAATTTTCAGTCGTCTGCAGGGCACGAGCCTGGAAACGTTTCTTCGCTAAATTCTATTACATCCTAGTTGCAAACCACCAACTGGACCCAACTAGCATGAATTTTCGACCCCAAGTCTTTCGTGGCACCTGTGGTACACTGGTCACGGGTTCCACGGAAATGGCTCAAAATTAGTCAAAAACAGGCTTTATCCGCTTATAACTCGCGATAGCAAACTCGGATCGTCGAAAACTCACTTCCATCGTGTAGAGCGTGATCGAATTGACCTAGAAACATGTTCAAATTGCCGAAAAGTTTTTTTAATGGAACTCATTTAATGGCACATGCCAGTTTTAGGGTCCCAAATACCGTAATTTTCAGTCGTCTGCAGGGCACGAGCCTGGAAACGTTTCTTCGCTAAATTCTATTACATCCTAGTTGCAAACCACCAACTGGACCCAACTAGCATGAATTTTCGACCCCAAGTCTTTCGTGGCACCTGTGGTACACTGGTCACGGGTTCCACGGAAATGGCTCAAAATTAGCCAAAAACAGGCTTTATCCGCTTATAACTCGCGATAGGAAACTCGGATCGTCGAAAACTCACTTCCATCGTGTAGAGCGTGATCGAATTGACCTAGAAACATGTTCAAATTGCCGAAAAGTTTTTTTTAATATAACCCATTTAATGGCACATGCCAGTTTTAGGGTCCCAAACACCGTAATTTTCAGTCGTCTGCAGGGCACGAGCCTGGAAACGTTTCTTCGCTAAATTCTATTACATCCTAGTTGCAAACCACCAACTGGACCCAACTAGCATGAATTTTCGACCCCAAGTCTTTCGTGGCACCTGTGGTACACTGGTCACGGGTTCCACGGAAATGGCTCAAAATTAGCCAAAAACAGGCTTTATCGGCTTATAACTCGCGATGACAAACTCGGATCGTCGAAAACTCACTTCCATCATGTAGAGCGTGGTCGAATTGACCTAGAACCATGTTCAAATTGCCGAAAAGTTTTTTTAATGGAACCCATTTAATGGCACATGCCAGTTTTAGGGTCCCAAATACCGTAATTTTCAGTCGTCTGCAGGGCACGAGCCTGGAAACGTTTCTTCGCTAAATTCTATTACATCCTAGTTGCAAACCACCAACTGGACCCAACTAGCATGAATTTTCGACCCCAAGTCTTTCGTGGCACCTCTGGTACACTGGTCACGGGTTCCACGGAAATGGCTCAAAATTAGCCAAAAACAGGCTCTATCCGCTTATAACTCGCGATAGCAAACTCGGATCGTCGAAAACTCACTTCCATCGTGTAGAGCGTGGTCGAATTGACCTAGAAACATGTTCAAATTGCCGAAAAGTTTTTTTTAATGGAACCCATTTAATGGCACATGCCAGTTTTAGGGTCCCAAATACTGTAATTTTCAGTCGTCAGCAGGGCACGAGCCCGGAAACGTTTCTTCGCTAAATTCTATTACATCCTAGTTGCAAACCACCAACTGGACCCAACTATCATGAATTTTCGACCCCAAGTCTTTCGTGGCACCTGTGGTATACTGGTCACGGGTTCCACGGAAATGGCTCAAAATTAGCCAAAAACAGGCTTTATCCGCTTATAACTCGCGATAGCAAACTCGGATCGTCGAAAACTCACTTCCATCGTGTAGAGCGTGGTCGAATTGACCTAGAAACATGTTCAAATTGCCGAAAAGTTTTTTTAATGGAACCCATTTAATGGCACATGCCAGTTTTAGGGTCCCAAATACCGTAATTTTCAGTCGTCTGCAGGGCACGAGCCCGGAAACGTTTCTTCGCTAAATTCTATTACATCCTAGTTGCAAACCACCAACTGGACCCAACTAGCATGAATTTTCGGCCCCAAGTCTTTCGTGGCACCTGTGGTACACTGGTCACGGGTTCCACGGAAATGGCTCAAAATTAGCCAAAAACAGGCTTTATCCGCTTATAACTCGCGATAGCAAACTCGGATCGTCGAAAACTCACTTCTATCGTGTAGAGCGTGGTCGAATTGACCTAGAAACATGTTCAAAGTGCCGAAAAGTTTTTTTAATGGAACACATTTAATGGCACATGCCAGTTTTAGGGTCCCAAATACCGTAAATTTCAGTCGTCTGCAGGGCACGAGCCTGGAAACGTTTCTTCGCTAAATTCTATTACATCCTAGTTGCAAACCACCAACTGGACCCAACTAGCATGAATTTTCGACCCCAAGTCTTTCGTGGCACCTGTGGTACACTGGTCACGGGTTCCACGGAAATGGCTCAAAATTAGCCAAAAACAGGCTTTATCGGCTTATAACTCGCGATAGCAAACTCGGATCGTCGAAAACTCACTTCCATCATGTAGAGCGTGGTCGAATTGACCTAGAACCATGTTCAAATTGCCAAAAAGTTGTTTTTAATGGAACCCATTTAATGGCACATGCCAGTTTTAGGGTCCCAAATACCGTGATTTTCAGTCGTCTGCAGGGCACGAGCCTGGAAACGTTTCTTCGCTAAATTCTATTACATCCTAGTTGCAAACCACCAACTGGACCCAACTAGCATGAATTTTCGACCCCAAGTCTTTCGTGGCACCTGTGGTACACTGGTCACGGGTTCCACGGAAACGGCTCAAAATTAGCCAAAAACATGCTTTATCCGCTTATAACTCGCGATAGCAAACTCGGATCGTCGAAAACTCACTTCCATCGTGTAGAGCGTGGTCGAATTGACTTAGAAACATGTTCAAATTGCCGAAAAGTTTTTTTAATGGAACCCATTTAATGGCACATGCCAGTTTTAGGGTCCCAAATACCGTAATTTTCAGTCGTCTGCAGGGCACGAGCCCGGAAACGTTTCTTCGCTAAATTCTATTACATCCTAGTTGCAAACCACCAACTGGACCCAACTAGCATGAATTTTCGACCCCAAGTCTTTCGTGGCCCCTGTGGTACACTGGTCACGGGTTCCACGGAAATGGCTCAAAATAAGCCAAAAACAGGCTTTATCCGCTTATAACTCGCGATAGCAAACTCGGATCGTCGAAAACTCACTTCCATCGTGTAGAGCGTGGTCGAATTGACCTAGAAACATGTTCAAATTGCCGAAAGGTTTTTTTAATGGAACCCATTTAATGGCACATGCCAGTTTTAGGGTCCCAAATACCGTAATTTTCAGTCGTCTGCAGGGCACGAGCCCGGAAACGTTTCTTCGCTAAATTCTATTACATCCTAGTTGCAAACCTTCAACTGGACCCAACTAGCATGAATTTTCGACCCCAAGTCTTTCGTGGCACCTGTGGTACACTGGTCACGGGTTCCAAGGAAATGGCTCAAAATTAGCCAAAAACAGGCTTTATCCGCTTATAACTCGCGATAGCAAACTCGGATCGTCGAAAACTCACTTCCATCGTGTAGAGCGTGGTCGAATTGACCTATAAACATGTTCAAATTGCCGAAAAGTTTTTTTAATGGAACCCATTTAATGGCACATGCCAGTTTTAGGGTCCCAAATACCGTAATTTTCAGTCGTCTGCAGGGCACGAGCCTGGAAACGTTTCTTCGCTAAATTCTATTACATCCTAGTTGCAAACCATTAACTGGACCCAACTAGCATGAATTTTCAACCCCAAGTCTTTCGTGGCACCTGTGGTACACTGGTCACGGGTTCCACGGAAATGGCTCAAAATTAGTCAAAAACAGGCTTTATCCGCTTATAACTCGCGATAGCAACCTCGGATCGTCGAAAACTCACTTCCATCGTGTAGAGCGTGGTCGAATTGACCTAGAAACATGTTCAAATTGCCGAAAAGTTTTTTTAATGGAACCCATTTAATGGCACATGCCAGTTTTAGGGTCCCAAATACCGTAATTTTCAGTCGTCTGCAGGGCACGAGCCCGGAAACGTTTCTTCGCTAAATTCTATTACACCCTAGTTGCAAACCACCAACTGGACCCAACTAGCATGAATTTTCGACCCCAAGTCTTTCGTGGCACCTGTGGTACACTGGTCACGGGTTCCACGGAAATGGCTCAAAATTAGCCAAAAACAGGCTTTATCCGCTTATAACTCGCGATAGCAAACTCGGATCGTCGAAAACTCACTTCCATCGTGTAGAGCGTGGTCGAATTGACTTAGAAACCTGTTCAAATTGCCGAAAAGTTTTTTTAATGGAACCCATTTAATGGCACATGCCAGTTTTAGGGTCCCAAATACCGTAATTTTCAGTCGTCTGCAGGGCACGAGCCCGGAAACGTTTCTTCGCTAAATTCTATTACATCCTAGTTGCAAACCACCAACTGGACCCAACTAGCATGAATTTTCGACCCCAAGTCTTTCGTGGCACCTGTGGTACACTGGTCACGGGTTCCACGGAAATGGCTCAAAATTAGCCAAAAACAGGCTTTATCCGC
The DNA here is from genome assembly GCA_964036265.1 of Daptonema setosum. Lineage (NCBI taxonomy): Eukaryota > Metazoa > Nematoda > Chromadorea > Monhysterida > Xyalidae > Daptonema > Daptonema setosum. The sequence goes on from OZ038448.1 coordinate 19,935,144, forward strand.
TTATAACTCGCGATAGCAAACTCGGATCGTCGAAAACTCACTTCCATCGTGTAGAGCGTGGTCGAATTGACCTAGAAACATGTTCAAATTGCCGAAAAGTTTTTTTAATGGAACCCATTTAATGGCACATGCCAGTTTTAGGGTCTCAAATACCGTAATTTTCAGTCGTCTGCAGGGCACGAGCCCGGAAATGTTTCTTCGCTAAATTATATTACATCCTAGTTGCAAACCACCAACTGGACCCAACTAGCATGAATTTTCGACCCCAAGTCTTTCGTGGCACCCGTGGTACACTGGTCACGGGTTCCACGGAAATGGCTCAAAATTAGCCAAAAACAGGCTTTATCCGCTTATAACTCGCGATAGCAAACTCGGATCGTCGAAAACTCACTTCCATCGTGTAGAGCGTGGTCGAATTGACCTAGAAACATGTTCAAATTGCCGAAAAGTTTTTTTAATGGAACCCATTTAATGGCACATGCCAGTTTTAGGGTCCCAAATACCGTAATTTTCAGTCGTCTGCAGGGCACGAGCCCGGAAACGTTTCTTCGCTAAATTCTATTACATCCTAGTTGCAAACCTTCAACTGGACCCAACTAGCATTAATTTTCGACCCCAAGTCTTTCGTGGCACCTGTGGTACACTGGTCACGGGTTCCACGGAAATGGCTCAAAATTAGCCAAAAACAGGCTTTATCCGCTTATAACTCGCGATAGCAAACTCGGATCGTCGAAAACTCACTTCCATCGTGTAGAGCGTGGTCGAATTGACCTATAAATATGTTCAAATTGCCGAAAAGTTTTTTTAATGGAACCCATTTAATGGCACATGCCAGTTTTAGGGTCCCAAATACCGTAATTTTCAGTCGTCTGCAGGGCACGAGCCTGGAAACGTTTCTTCGCTAAATTCTATTACATCCTAGTTGCAAACCATTAACTGGACCCAACTAGCATGAATTTTCAACCCCAAGTCTTTCGTGGCACCTGTGGTACACTGGTCACGGGTTCCACGGAAATGGCTCAAAATTAGTCAAAAACAGGCTTTATCCGCTTATAACTCGCGATAGCAGACTCGGATCGTCGAAAACTCACTTCCATCGTGTAGAGCGTGGTCGAATTGACCTAGAAACATGTTCAAATTGCCGAAAAGTTTTTTTAATGGAACTCATTTAATGGCACATGCCAGTTTTAGGGTCCCAAATACCGTAATTTTCAGTCGTCTGCAGGGCACGAGCCTGGAAACGTTTCTTCGCTAAATTCTATTACATCCTAGTTGCAAACCACCAACTGGACCCAACTAGCATGAATTTTCGACCCCAAGTCTTTCGTGGCACCTGTGGTACACTGGTCACGGGTTCCACGGAAATGGCTCAAAATTAGCCAAAAACAGGCTTTATCCGCTTATAACTCGCGATAGCAAACTCGGATCGTCGAAAATTCACTTCCATCGTGTAGAGCGTGGTCGACTTGACCTATAAACATGTTCAAATTGCCGAAAAGTTTTTTTTAATGGAACCCATTTAATGGCACATGCCAGTTTTAGGGTCCCAAATACCGTAATTTTCAGTCGTCTGCAGGGCACGAGCCTGGAAACGTTTCTTCGCTAAATTCTATTACATCCTAGTTGCAAACCATTAACTGGACCCAACTAGCATGAATTTTCAACCCCAAGTCTTTCGTGGCACCTGTGGTACACTGGTCACGGGTTCCACGGAAATGGCTCAAAATTAGTCAAAAACAGGCTTTATCCGCTTATAACTCGCGATAGCAAACTCGGATCGTCGAAAACTCACTTCCATCGTGTAGAGCGTGGTCGAATTGACCTAGAAACATGTTCAAATTGCCGAAAAGTTTTTTTAATGGAACTCATTTAATGGCACATGCCAGTTTTAGGGTCCCAAATACCGTAATTTTCAGTCGTCTGCAGGGCACGAGCCTGGAAACGTTTCTTCGCTAAATTCTATTACATCCTAGTTGCAAACCACCAACTGGACCCAACTAGCATGAATTTTCGACCCCAAGTCTTTCGTGGCACCTGTGGTACACTGGTCACGGGTTCCACGGAAATGGCTCAAAATTAGCCAAAAACAGGCTTTATCCGCTTATAACTCGCGATAGCAAACTCGGATCGTCGAAAACTCACTTCCATCGTGTAGAGCGTGGTCGAATTGACCTATAAGCATGTTCAAATTGCCGAAAAGTTTTTTTAATGGAACCCATTTAATGGCACATGCCAGTTTTAGGGTCCCAAATACCGTAATTTTCAGTCGTCTGCAGGGCACGAGCCTGGAAACGTTTCTTCGCTAAATTCTATTACATCCTAGTTGCAAACCATTAACTGGACCCAACTAGCATGAATTTTCAACCCCAAGTCTTTCGTGGCACCTGTGGTACACTGGTCACGGGTTCCACGGAAATGGCTCAAATTTAGTCAAAAACAGGCTTTATCCGCTTATAACTCGCGATAGCAAACTCGGATCGTCGAAAACTCACTTCCATCGTGTAGAGCGTGGTTGAATTGCCCTAGAAACATGTTCAAATTGCCGAAAAGTTTTTTTAATGGAACTCATTTAATGGCACATGCCAGTTTTAGGGTCCCAAATACCGTAATTTTCAGTCGTCTGCAGGGCACGAGCCTGGAAACGTTTCTTCGCTAAATTCTATTACATCCTAGTTGCAAACCACCAACTGGACCCAACTAGCATGAATTTTCGACCCCAAGTCTTTCGTGGCACCTGTGGTACACTGGTCACGGGTTCCACGGAAATGGCTCAAAATTAGCCAAAAACAGGCTTTATCCGCTTATAACTCGCGATAGCAAACTCGGATCGTCGAAAACTCACTTCCATCGTGTAGAGCGTGGTCGAATTGACCTAGAAACATGTTCAAATTGCCGAAAAGTTTTCTTAATGGAACCCATTTAATGGCACATGCCAGTTTTAGGGTCCCAAATACCGTAATTTTCAGTCGTCTGCAGGGCACGAGCCTGGAAACGTTTCTTCGCTAAATTCTATTACATCCTAGTTGCAAACCACCAACTGGACCCAACTAGCATGAATTTGCGACCCCAAGTCTTTCGTGGCACCTGTGGTACACTGGTCACGGGTTCCACGGAAATGGCTCAAAATTAGCCAAAAACAGGCTTTATCCGCTTATAACTCGCGATAGCAAACTAGGATCGTCGAAAACTCACTTCCATCGTGTAGAGCGTGGTCGAATTGACCTAGAAACATGTTTAAATTGCCGAAAAGTTTTTTTAATGGAACCCATTTAATGGCACATGCCAGTTTTAGGGTCCCAAATACCGTAATTTTCAGTCGTCTGCAGGGCACGAGCCTGGAAACGTTTCATCGCTAATTTCTATTACATCCTAGTTGCAAACCACCAACTGGACCCAACTAGCATGAATTTTCGACCCCAAGTCTTACGTGGCACCTGTGGTACACTGGTCACGGGTTCCACGGAAATGGCTCAAAATTAACCAAAAACAGGCTTTATCTGCTTATAACTCGCGATAGCAAACTCGGATCGTCGAAAACTCACTTCCATCGTGTAGAGCGTGGTCGAATTGACCTAGAAACATGTTCAAATTGCCGAAAAGTTTTTTTAATGGAACCCCTTAATGGCGCATGCCAGTTTTAGGGTCCCAAATACCGTGATTTTCAGTCGTCTGCAGGGCACGAGCCCGGAAACGTTTCTTCGCTAAATTCTATTACATCCTAGTTGCAAACCATCAACTGGACCCAACTAGCATGAATTTTCGACCCCAAGTCTTTCGTGGCACCTGTGGTACACTGGTCACGGGTTCCACGGAAATGGCTCAAAATTAGCCAAAAACAGGCTTTATCCGCTTATAACTCGCGATAGCAAACTCGGATCGTCGAAAACTCACTTCCATCGTGTAGAGCGTGGTCGAATTGACCTAGAAACATGTTCAAATTGCCGAAAAGTTTTTTTAATGGAACTCATTTAATGGCACATGCCAGTTTTAGGGTCCCAAATACCGTAATTTTCAGTCGTCTGCAGGGCACGAGCCTGGAAACGTTTCTTCGCTAAATTCTATTACATCCTAGTTGCAAACCATTAACTGGACCCAACTAGCATGAATTTTCAACCCCAAGTCTTTCGTGGCACCTGTGGTACACTGGTCACGGGTTCCACGGAAATGGCTCAAATTTAGTCAAAAACAGGCTTTATCCGCTTATAACTCGCGATAGCAAACTCGGATCGTCGAAAACTCACTTCCATCGTGTAGAGCGTGGTCGAATTGACCTAGAAACATGTTCAAATTGCCGAAAAGTTTTTTTAATGGAACTCATTTAATGGCACATGCCAGTTTTAGGGTCCCAAATACCGTAATTTTCAGTCGTCTGCAGGGCACGAGCCTGGAAACGTTTCTTCGCTAAATTCTATTACATCCTAGTTGCAAACCACCAACTGGACCCAACTAGCATGAATTTGCGACCCCAAGTCTTTCGTGGCACCTGTGGTACACTGGTCACGGGTTCCACGGAAATGGCTCAAAATTAGCCAAAAACAGGCTTTATCCGCTTATAACTCGCGATAGCAAACTAGGATCGTCGAAAACTCACTTCCATCGTGTAGAGCGTGGTCGAATTGACCTAGAAACATGTTTAAATTGCCGAAAAGTTTTTTTAATGGAACCCATTTAATGGCACATGCCAGTTTTAGGGTCCCAAATACCGTAATTTTCAGTCGTCTGCAGGGCACGAGCCTGGAAACGTTTCTTCGCTAAATTCTATTACATCCTAGTTGCAAACCACCAACTGGACCCAACTAGCATGAATTTGCGACCCCAAGTCTTTCGTGGCACCTGTGGTACACTGGTTACGGGTTCCACGGAAATGGCTCAAAATTAGCCAAAAACATGCTTTATCCGCTTATAACTCGCGATAGCAAACTCGGATCGTCGAAAACTCACTTCCATCGTGTAGAGCGTGGTCGAATTGACCTAGAAACATGTTCAAATTGCCGAAAAGTTTTTTTAATGGAACCCATTTAATGGCACATGCCAGTTTTAGGGTCCCAAATACCGTAATTTTCAGTCGTCTGCAGGGCACGAGCCTGGAAACGTTTCTTCGATAAATTATATTACATCCTAGTTGCAAACCACCAACTGGACCCAACTAGCATGAATTTTCGACCCCAAGTCTTTCGTGGCACCTGTGGTACACTGGTCACGGGTTCCACGGAAATGGCTCAAAATTAGCCAAAAACAGGCTTTATCCGCTTATAACTCGCGATAGCAAACTCGGATCGTCGAAAACTCACTTCCATCGTGTAGAGCGTGGTCGAATTGACCTAGAAACATGTTCAAATTGCTGAAAAGTTTTTTTAATGGAACCCATTTAATGGCACATGCCAGTTTTAGGGTCCCAAATACCGTAATTTTCAGTCGTCTGCAGGGCACGAGCCCGGAAACGTTTCTTCGCTAAATTCTATTACATCCTAGTTGCAAACCACCAACTGGACCCAACTAGCATGAATTTTCGACCCCAAGTCTTTCGTGGCACCTGTGGTACACTGGTCACGGGTTCCACGGAAATGGCTCAAAATTAGCCAAAAACAGGCTTTATCGGCTTATAACTCGCGATGACAAACTCGGATCGTCGAAAACTCACTTCCATCATGTAGAGCGTGGTCGAATTGACCTAGAACCATGTTCAAATTGCCGAAAAGTTTTTTTAATGGAACCCATTTAATGGCACATGCCAGTTTTAGGGTCCCAAATACCGTAATTTTCAGTCGTCTGCAGGGCACGAGCCTGGAAACGTTTCTTCGCTAAATTCTATTACATCCTAGTTGCAAACCACCAACTGGACCCAACTAGCATGAATTTTCGACCCCAAGTCTTTCGTGGCACCTGTGGTACACTGGTCACGGGTTCCACGGAAATGGCTCAAAATTAGCCAAAACAGGCTTTATCCGCTTATAACTCGCGATAGCAAACTCGGATCGTCGAAAACTCACTTCCATCGTGTAGAGCGTGGTCGAATTGACCTAGAAACATGTTCAAATTGCCGAAAAGTTTTTTTTAATGGAACCCATTTAATGGCACATGCCAGTTTTAGGGTCCCAAATACCGTAATTTTCAGTCGTCAGCAGGGCACGAGCCCGGAAACGTTTCTTCGCTAAATTCTATTACATCCTAGTTGCAAACCACCAACTGGACCCAACTATCATGAATTTTCGACCCCAAGTCTTTCGTGGCACCTGTGGTACACTGGTCACGGGTTCCACGGAAATGGCTCAAAATTAGCCAAAAACAGGCTTTATCCGCTTATAACTCGCGATAGCAAACTCGGATCGTCGAAAACTCACTTCCATCGTGTAGAGCGTGGTCGAATTGACTTAGAAACATGTTCAAATTGCCGAAAAGTTTTTTTAATGGAACCCATTTAATGGCACATGCCAGTTTTAGGGTCCCAAATACCGTAATTTTCAGTCGTCTGCAGGGCACGAGCCCGGAAACGTTTCTTCGCTAAATTCTATTACATCCTAGTTGCAAACCACCAACTGGACCCAACTAGCATGAATTTTCGACCCCAAGTCTTTCGTGGCACCTGTGGTACACTGGTCACGGGTTCCACGGAAATGGCTCAAAATTAGCCAAAAACAGGCTTTATCCGCTTATAACTCGCGATAGCAAACTCGGATCGTCGAAAACTCACTTCCATCGTGTAGAGCGTGGTCGAATTGACCTAGAAACATGTTCAAATTGCCGAAAAGTTTTTTTTAATGGAACCCATTTAATGGCACATGCCAGTTTTAGGGTCCCAAATACCGTAATTTTCAGTCGTCAGCAGGGCACGAGCCCGGAAACGTTTCTTCGCTAAATTCTATTACATCCTAGTTGCAAACCACCAACTGGACCCAACTATCATGAATTTTCGACCCCAAGTCTTTCGTGGCACCTGTGGTACACTGGTCACGGGTTCCACGGAAATGGCTCAAAATTAGCCAAAAACAGGCTTTATCCGCTTATAACTCGCGATAGCAAACTCGGATCGTCGAAAACTCACTTCCATCGTGTAGAGCGTGGTCGAATTGACTTAGAAACATGTTCAAATTGCCGAAAAGTTTTTTAATGGAACCCATTTAATGGCACATGCCAGTTTTAGGGTCCCAAATACCGTAATTTTCAGTCGTCTGCAGGGCACGAGCCCGGAAACGTTTCTTCGCTAAATTCTATTACATCCTAGTTGCAAACCACCAACCGGACCCAACTAGCATGAATTTTCGACCCCAAGTCTTTCGTGGCACCTGTGGTACACTGGTCACGGGTTCCACGGAAATGGCTCAAAATTAGCCAAAAACAGGCTTTATCCGCTTATAACTCGCGATAGCAAACTCGGATCGTCGAAAACTCACTTCCATCGTGTAGAGCGTGGTCGAATTGACCTAGAAACATGTTCAAATTGCCGAAAAGTTTTTTTAATGGAACCCATTTAATGGCACATGCCAGTTTTAGGGTCCCAAATACCGTAATTTTCAGTCGTCTGCAGGGCACGAGCCTGGAAACGTTTCTTCGCTAAATTCTATTACATCCTAGTTGCAAACCACCAACTGGACCCAACTAGCATGAATTTGCGACCCCAAGTCTTTCGTGGCACCTGTGGTACACTGGTCACGGGTTCCACGGAAATGGCTCAAAATTAGCCAAAAACATGCTTTATCCGCTTATAACTCGCGATAGCAAACTCGGATCGTCGAAAACTCACTTCCATCGTGTAGAGCGTGGTCGAATTGACCTAGAAACATGTTCAAATTGCCGAAAAGTTTTTTAATGGAACCCATTTAATGGCACATGCCAGTTTTAGGGTCCCAAATACCGTAATTTTCAGTCGTCTGCAGGGCACGAGCCCGGAAACGTTTCTTCGCTAAATTCTATTACATCCTAGCTGCAAACCACCAACTAAACCCAACTAGCATGAATTTTCGACCCCAAGTCTTTCGTGGCACCTGTGGTACACTGGTCACGGGTTCCACGGAATAGGCTCAAAATTAGCCAAAAACAGGCTTTATCCGCTTATAACTCGCGATAGCAAACTCGGATCGTCGAAAACTCACTTCTATCGTGTAGAGCGTGGTCGAATTGACCTAGAAACATGTTCAAATTGCCGAAAAGTTTTTTTAATGGAACCCGTTTAATGGCACATGTCAGTTTTAGGGTCCCAAATACCGTAATTTTCAGTCGTCTGCAGGGCACGAGCCTGGAAACGTTTCTTCGCTAAATTCTATTACATCCTAGTTGCAAACCACCAACTGGACCCAACTAGCATGAATTTTCGACCCCAAGTCTTTCGTGGCACCTGTGGTACACTGGTCACGGGTTCCACGGAAATGGCTCAAAATTAGCCAAAAACAGGCTTTATCGGCTTATAACTCGCGATGACAAACTCGGATCGTCGAAAACTCACTTCCATCATGTAGAGCGTGGTCGAATTGACCTAGAACCATGTTCAAATTGCCGAAAAGTTTTTTTAATGGAACCCATTTAATGGCACATGCCAGTTTTAGGGTCCCAAATACCGTAATTTTCAGTCGTCTGCAGGGCACGAGCCTGGAAACGTTTCTTCGCTAAATTCTATTACATCCTAGTTGCAAACCACCAACTGGATCCAACTAGCATGAATTTTCGACCCCAAGTCTTTCGTGGCACCTGTGGTACACTGGTCACGGGTTCCACGGAAATGGCTCAAAATTAGTCAAAAACAGGCTTTATCCGCTTATAACTCGCGATAGCAAACTCGGATCGTCGAAAACTCACTTCCATCGTGTAGAGCGTGGTCGAATTGACCTAGAAACATGTTCAAATTGCCGAAAAGTTTTTTTTAATGGAACCCATTTAATGGCACATGCCAGTTTTAGGGTCCCAAATACCGTAATTTTCAGTCGTCAGCAGGGCACGAGCCCGGAAACGTTTCTTCGCTAAATTCTATTACATCCTAGTTGCAAACCACCAACTGGACCCAACTATCATGAATTTTCGACCCCAAGTCTTTCGTGGCACCTGTGGTACACTGGTCACGGGTTCCACGGAAATGGCTCAAAATTAGCCAAAAACAGGCTTTATCCGCTTATAACTCGCGATAGCAAACTCGGATCGTCGAAAACTCACTTCCATCGTGTAGAGCGTGGTCGAATTGACTTAGAAACATGTTCAAATTGCCGAAAAGTTTTTTTAATGGAACCCATTTAATGGCACATGCCAGTTTTAGGGTCCCAAATACCGTAATTTTCAGTCGTCTGCAGGGCACGAGCCCGGAAACGTTTCTTCGCTAAATTCTATTACATCCTAGTTGCAAACCACCAACCGGACCCAACTAGCATGAATTTTCGACCCCAAGTCTTTCGTGGCACCTGTGGTACACTGGTCACGGGTTCCACGGAAATGGCTCAAAATTAGCCAAAAACAGGCTTTATCCGCTTATAACTCGCGATAGCAAACTCGGATCGTCGAAAACTCACTTCCATCGTGTAGAGCGTGGTCGAATTGACCTAGAAACATGTTCAAATTGCCGAAAAGTTTTTTTAATGGAACCCATTTAATGGCACATGCCAGTTTTAGGGTCCCAAATACCGTAATTTTCAGTCGTCTGCAGGGCACGAGCCTGGAAACGTTTCTTCGCTAAATTCTATTACATCCTAGTTGCAAACCACCAACTGGACCCAACTAGCATGAATTTGCGACCCCAAGTCTTTCGTGGCACCTGTGGTACACTGGTCACGGGTTCCACGGAAATGGCTCAAAATTAGCCAAAAACATGCTTTATCCGCTTATAACTCGCGATAGCAAACTCGGATCGTCGAAAACTCACTTCCATCGTGTAGAGCGTGGTCGAATTGACCTAGAAACATGTTCAAATTGCCGAAAAGTTTTTTAATGGAACCCATTTAATGGCACATGCCAGTTTTAGGGTCCCAAATACCGTAATTTTCAGTCGTCTGCAGGGCACGAGCCCGGAAACGTTTCTTCGCTAAATTCTATTACATCCTAGCTGCAAACCACCAACTGAACCCAACTAGCATGAATTTTCGACCCCAAGTCAAATACCGTAATTTTCAGTCGTCTGCAGGGCACGAGCCTGGAAACGTTTCTTCGCTAAATTCTATTACATCCTAGTTGCAAACCACCAACTGGACCCAACTAGCATGAATTTTCGACCCCAAGTCTCTCGTGGCACCTGTGGTACACTGGTCACGGGTTCCACGGAAATGGCTCAAAATTAGCCAAAAACAGGCTTTATCCGCTTATGACTCGCGATAGCAAACTCGGATCGTCGAAAACTCACTTCCATCGTGTAGAGCGTGGTCGAATTGACCTAGAAAAATGTTCAAATTGCCGAAAAGTTTTTTTAATGGAACCCATTTAATGGCACATGCCAGTTTTAGGGTCCCAAATACCGTAATTTTCAGTCGTCTGCGGGGCACGAGCCTGGAAACGTTTCTTCGCTAAATTCTATTACATCCTAGTTGCAAACCACCAACTGGACCCAACTAGCATGAATTTTCGACCCCAAGTCTCTCGTGGCACCTGTGGTACACTGGTCACGGGTTCCACGGAAATGGCTCAAAATTAGCCAAAAACAGGCTTTATCCGCTTATGACTCGCGATAGCAAACTCGGATCGTCGAAAACTCACTTCCATCGTGGTGAGCGTTGTCGAATTGACCTAGAAACATGTTCAAATTGCCGAAAAGTTTTTTTAATGGAACCCATTTAATGGCACATGCCAGTTTTAGGGTCCCAAATACCGTAATTTTCAGTCGTCTGCAGGGCACGAGCCTGGAAACGTTTCTTCGCTAAATTCTATTACATCCTAGTTGCAAACCACCAACTGGACCCAACTAGCATGAATTTGCGACCCCAAGTCTTTCGTGGCACCTGTGGTACACTGGTCACGGGTTCCACGGAAATGGCTCAAAATTAGCCAAAAACATGCTTTATCCGCTTATAACTCACGATAGCAAACTCGGATCGTCGAAAACTCACTTCCATCGTGTAGAGCGTGGTCGAATTGACCTAGAAACATGTTCAAATTGCCGAAAAGTTTTTTTAATGGAACCCATTTAATGGCACATGCCAGTTTTAGGGTCCCAAATACCGTAATTTTCAGTCGTCTGCAGGGCACGAGCCCGGAAACGTTTCTTCGCTAAATTCTATTACATCCTAGTTGCAAACCATCAACTGGACCCAACTAGCATGAATTTTCGACCCCAAGTCTTTCGTGGCACCTGTGGTACACTGGTCACGGGTTCCACGGAAATGGCTCAAAATTAGCCAAAAACAGGCTTTATCCGCTTATAACTCGCGATAGCAAACTCGGATCGTCGAAAACTCACTTCCATCGTGTAGAGCGTGGTCGAATTGACTTAGAAACAAGTTCAAATTGCCGAAAAGTTTTTTTAATGGAACCCATTTAATGGCACATGCCAGTTTTAGGGTCCCAAATACCGTAATTTTCAGTCGTCTGCAGGGCACGAACCCGGAAACGTTTCTTCGCTAAATTATATTACATCCTAGTTGCAAACCACCAACTGGACCCAACTAGCATGAATTTTCGACCCCAAGTCTTTCGTGGCACCTGTGGTACACTGGTAACGGGTTCCACGGAAATGGCTCAAAATTAGCCAAAAACAGGCTTTATCCGCTTATAACTCGCGATAGCAAACTCGGATCGTCGAAAACTCACTTCCATCGTGTAGAGCGTGGTCGAATTGACCTAGAAACATGTTCAAATTGCCGAAAAGTTTTTTTAATGGAAACCATTTAATGGCACATGCCAGTTTTAGGGTCCCAAATACCGTAATTTTCAGTCGTCTGCAGGGCACGAGCCTGGAAACGTTTCTTCGCTAAATTCTATTACATCCTAGTTGCAAACCACCAACTGGACCCAACTAGCATGCATTTTCGACCCCAAGTCTTTCGTGGCACCTGTGGTACACTGGTCACGGGTTCCACGGAAATGGCTCAAAATTAGCCAAAAACAGGCTTTATCCGCTTATAACTCGCGATAGCAAACTCGGATCGTCGAAAACTCACTTCCATCGTGTAGAGCGTGGTCTAATTGACTTAGAAACATGTTCAAATTGCCGAAAAGTTTTTTTAATGGAACCCATTTAATGGCACATGCAAGTTTTAGGGTCCCAAATACCGCAATTTTCAGTCGTCTGCAGGGCACGAGCCCGGAAACGTTTCTTCGCTAAATTCTATTACATCCTAGTTGCAAACCATCAACTGGACCCAACTAGCATGAATTTTCGACCCCAAGTCTTTCGTGGCACCTGTGGTACACTGGTAACGGGTTCCACGGAAATGGCTCAAAATTAGCCAAAAACAGGCTTTATCCGCTTATAACTCGCGATAGCAAACTCGGATCGTCGAAAACTCACTTCCATCGTGTAGAGCGTGGTCGAATTAACCTAGAAACATGTTCAAATTGCCGAAAAGTTTTTTTAATGGAAACCATTTAATGGCACATGCCAGTTTTAGGGTCCCAAATACCGTAACTTTCAGTCGTCTGCAGGGCACGAGCCTGGAAACGTTCCTTCGCTAAATTCTATTACATCCTAGTTGCAAACCACCAACTGGACCCAACTAGCATGAATTTGCGACCCCAAGTCTTTCGTGGCACCTGTGGTACACTGGTCACGGGTTCCACGGAAATGGCTCAAAATTAGCCAAAAACATGCTTTATCCGCTTATAACTCGCGATAGCAAACTCGGATCGTCGAAAACTCACTTCCATCGTGTAGAGCGTGGTCGAATTGACCTAGAGAAATGTTCAAATTGCCGAAAAGTTTTTTTAATGGAACCCATTTAATGGCACATGCCAGTTTTAGGGTCCCAAATACCGTAATTTTCAGTCGTCTGCAGGGCACGAGCCTGGAAACGTTCCTTCGCTAAATTCTATTACATCCTAGTTGCAAACCACCAACTGGACCCAACTAGCATGAATTTGCGACCCCAAGTCTTTCGTGGCACCTGTGGTACACTGGTCACGGGTTCCACGGAAATGGCTCAAAATTAGCCAAAAACATGCTTTATCCGCTTATAACTCGCGATAGCAAACTCGGATCGTCGAAAACTCACTTCCATCGTGTAGAGCGTGGTCGAATTGACCTAGAAACATGTTCAAATTGCCGAAAAGTTTTTTTAATGGAACCCATTTAATGGCACATGCCAGTTTTAGGGTCCCAAATACCGTAATTTTCAGTCGTCTGCAGGGCACGAGCCCGGAAACGTTTCTTCGCTAAATTCTATTACATCCTAGTTGCAAACCATCAACTGGACCCAACTAGCATGAATTTTCGACCCCAAGTCTTTCGTGGCACCTGTGGTACACTGGTCACGGGTTCCACGGAAATGGCTCAAAATTAGCCAAAAACAGGCTTTATCCGCTTATAACTCGCGATAGCAAACTCGGATCGTCGAAAACTCACTTCCATCGTGTAGAGCGTGGTCGAATTGACCTAGAAACATGTTCAAATTGCCGAAAAGTTTTTTTAATGGAACCCATTTAATGGCACATGCCAATTTTAGGGTCCCAAATACCGTAATTTTCAGTCGTCTGCAGGGCACGAGCCCGGAAACGTTTCTTCGCTAAATTCTATTACATCCTAGTTGCAAACCACCAACTGGACCCAACTAGCATGAATTTTCGACCCCAAGTCTTTCGTGGCACCTGTGGTACACTGGTCACGGGTTCCACGGAAATGGCTCAAAATTAGCCAAAAACAGGCTTTATCCGCTTATAACTCGCGATAGCAAACTCGGATCGTCGAAAACTCACTTCCATCGTGTAGAGCGTGGTCGAATTGACCTAGAGAAATGTTCAAATTGCCGAAAAGTTTTTTTAATGGAACCCATTTAATGGCACATGCCAGTTTTAGGGTCCCAAATACCGTAATTTTCAGTCGTCTGCGGGGCACGAGCCTGGAAACGTTTCTTCGCTAAATTCTATTACATCCTAGTTGCAAACCACCAACTGGACCCAACTAGCATGAATTTTCGACCCCAAGTCTCTCGTGGCACCTGTGGTACACTGGTCACGGGTTCCACGGAAATGGCTCAAAATTAGCCAAAAACAGGCTTTATCCGCTTATGACTCGCGATAGCAAACTCGGATCGTCGAAAACTCACTTCCATCGTGGTGAGCGTTGTCGAATTGACCTAGAAACATGTTCAAATTGCCGAAAAGTTTTTTTAATGGAACCCATTTAATGGCACATGCCAGTTTTAGGGTCCCAAATACCGTAATTTTCAGTCGTCTGCAGGGCACGAGCCTGGAAACGTTTCTTCGCTAAATTCTATTACATCCTAGTTGCAAACCACCAACTGGACCCAACTAGCATGAATTTTCGACCCCAAGTCTCTCGTGGCACCTGTGGTACACTGGTCACGGGTTCCACGGAAATGGCTCAAAATTAGCCAAAAACAGGCTTTATCCGCTTATGACTCGCGATAGCAAACTCGGATCGTCGAAAACTCACTTCCATCGTGGTGAGCGTTGTCGAATTGACCTAGAAACATGTTCAAATTGCCGAAAAGTTTTTTTAATGGAACCCATTTAATGGCACATGCCAGTTTTAGGGTCCCAAATACCGTAATTTTCAGTCGTCTGCAGGGCACGAGCCTGGAAACGTTTCTTCGCTAAATTCTATTACATCCTAGTTGCAAACCACCAACTGGACCCAACTAGCATGAATTTTCGACCCCAAGTCTCTCGTGGCACCTGTGGTACACTGGTCACGGGTTCCACGGAAATGGCTCAAAATTAGCCAAAAACAGGCTTTATCCGCTTATGACTCGCGATAGCAAACTCGGATCGTCGAAAACTCACTTCCATCGTGGTGAGCGTTGTCGAATTGACCTAGAAACATGTTCAAATTGCCGAAAAGTTTTTTTAATGGAACCCATTTAATGGCACATGCCAGTTTTAGGGTCCCAAATACCGTAATTTTCAGTCGTCTGCAGGGCACGAGCCTGGAAACGTTTCTTCGCTAAATTCTATTACATCCTAGTTGCAAACCACAAACTGGACCCAACTAGCATGAATTTGCGACCCCAAGTCTTTCGTGGCACCTGTGGTACACTGGTCACGGGTTCCACGGAAATGGCTCAAAATTAGCCAAAAACATGCTTTATCCGCTTATAACTCACGATAGCAAACTCGGATCGTCGAAAACTCACTTCCATCGTGTAGAGCGTGGTCGAATTGACCTAGAAACATGTTCAAATTGCCGAAAAGTTTTTTTAATGGAACCCATTTAATGGCACATGCCAGTTTTAGGGTCCCAAATACCGTAATTTTCAGTCGTCTGCAGGGCACGAGCCTGGAAACGTTTCTTCGCTAAATTCTATTACATCCTAGTTGCAAACCACCAACTGGACCCAACTAGCATGCATTTTCGACCCCAAGTCTTTCGTGGCACCTGTGGTACACTGGTCACGGGTTCCACGGAAATGGCTCAAAATTAGCCAAAAACAGGCTTTATCCGCTTATAACTCGCGATAGCAAACTCGGATCGTCGAAAACTCACTTCCATCGTGTAGAGCGTGGTCTAATTGACTTAGAAACATGTTCAAATTGCCGAAAAGTTTTTTTAATGGAACCCATTTAATGGCACATGCAAGTTTTAGGGTCCCAAATACCGCAATTTTCAGTCGTCTGCAGGGCACGAGCCCGGAAACGTTTCTTCGCTAAATTCTATTACATCCTAGTTGCAAACCATCAACTGGACCCAACTAGCATGAATTTTCGACCCCAAGTCTTTCGTGGCACCTGTGGTACACTGGTAACGGGTTCCACGGAAATGGCTCAAAATTAGCCAAAAACAGGCTTTATCCGCTTATAACTCGCGATAGCAAACTCGGATCGTCGAAAACTCACTTCCATCGTGTAGAGCGTGGTCGAATTGACCTAGAAACATGTTCAAATTGCCGAAAAGTTTTTTTAATGGAACCCATTTAATGGCACATGCCAATTTTAGGGTCCCAAATACCGTAATTTTCAGTCGTCTGCAGGGCACGAGCCCGGAAACGTTTCTTCGCTAAATTCTATTACATCCTAGTTGCAAACCACCAACTGGACCCAACTAGCATGAATTTTCGACCCCAAGTCTTTCGTGGCACCTGTGGTACACTGGTCACGGGTTCCACGGAAATGGCTCAAAATTAGCCAAAAACAGGCTTTATCCGCTTATAACTCGCGATAGCAAACTCGGATCGTCGAAAACTCACTTCCATCGTGTAGAGCGTGGTCGAATTGACCTAGAGAAATGTTCAAATTGCCGAAAAGTTTTTTTAATGGAACCCATTTAATGGCACATGCCAGTTTTAGGGTCCCAAATACCGTAATTTTCAGTCGTCTGCGGGGCACGAGCCTGGAAACGTTTCTTCGCTAAATTC
Organism: Daptonema setosum; assembly: GCA_964036265.1. Lineage (NCBI taxonomy): Eukaryota > Metazoa > Nematoda > Chromadorea > Monhysterida > Xyalidae > Daptonema > Daptonema setosum. The sequence continues at coordinate 19,951,577 of OZ038448.1, forward strand.
TATTACATCCTAGTTGCAAACCACCAACTGGACCCAACTAGCATGAATTTTCGACCCCAAGTCTCTCGTGGCACCTGTGGTACACTGGTCACGGGTTCCACGGAAATGGCTCAAAATTAGCCAAAAACAGGCTTTATCCGCTTATGACTCGCGATAGCAAACTCGGATCGTCGAAAACTCACTTCCATCGTGGTGAGCGTTGTCGAATTGACCTAGAAACATGTTCAAATTGCCGAAAAGTTTTTTTAATGGAACCCATTTAATGGCACATGCCAGTTTTAGGGTCCCAAATACCGTAATTTTCAGTCGTCTGCAGGGCACGAGCCTGGAAACGTTTCTTCGCTAAATTCTATTACATCCTAGTTGCAAACCACCAACTGGACCCAACTAGCATGAATTTTCGACCCCAAGTCTTTCGTGGCACCTGTGGTACACTGGTCACGGGTTCCACGGAAATGGCTCAAAATTAGCCAAAAACAGGCTTTATCCGCTTATAACTCGCGATAGCAAACTCGGATCGTCGAAAACTCACTTCCATCGTGTAGAGCGTGGTCGAATTAACCTAGAAAAATGTTCAAATTGCCGAAAAGTTTTTTTAATGGAACCCATTTAATGGCACATGCCAGTTTTAGGGTCCCAAATACCGTAATTTTCAGTCGTCTGCAGGGCACGAGCCTGGAAACGTTTCTTCGCTAAATTCTATTACATCCTAGTTGCAAACCACCAACTGGACCCAACTAGCATGAATTTTCGACCCCAAGTCTCTCGTGGCACCTGTGGTACACTGGTCACGGGTTCCACGGAAATGGCTCAAAATTAGCCAAAAACAGGCTTTATCCGCTTATGACTCGCGATAGCAAACTCGGATCGTCGAAAACTCACTTCCATCGTGGTGAGCGTTGTCGAATTGACCTAGAAACATGTTCAAATTGCCGAAAAGTTTTTTTAATGGAACCCATTTAATGGCACATGCCAGTTTTAGGGTCCCAAATACCGTAATTTTCAGTCGTCTGCAGGGCACGAGCCTGGAAACGTTTCTTCGCTAAATTCTATTACATCCTAGTTGCAAACCACAAACTGGACCCAACTAGCATGAATTTGCGACCCCAAGTCTTTCGTGGCACCTGTGGTACACTGGTCACGGGTTCCACGGAAATGGCTCAAAATTAGCCAAAAACATGCTTTATCCGCTTATAACTCACGATAGCAAACTCGGATCGTCGAAAACTCACTTCCATCGTGTAGAGCGTGGTCGAATTGACCTAGAAACATGTTCAAATTGCCGAAAAGTTTTTTTAATGGAACCCATTTAATGGCACATGCCAGTTTTAGGGTCCCAAATACCGTAATTTTCAGTCGTCTGCAGGGCACGAGCCCGGAAACGTTTCTTCGCTAAATTCTATTACATCCTAGTTGCAAACCATCAACTGGACCCAACTAGCATGAATTTTCGACCCCAAGTCTTTCGTGGCACCTGTGGTACACTGGTCACGGGTTCCACGGAAATGGCTCAAAATTAGCCAAAAACAGGCTTTATCCGCTTATAACTCGCGATAGCAAACTCGGATCGTCGAAAACTCACTTCCATCGTGTAGAGCGTGGTCGAATTGACTTAGAAACAAGTTCAAATTGCCGAAAAGTTTTTTTAATGGAACCCATTTAATGGCACATGCCAGTTTTAGGGTCCCAAATACCGTAATTTTCAGTCGTCTGCAGGGCACGAACCCGGAAACGTTTCTTCGCTAAATTATATTACATTCTAGTTGCAAACCACCAACTGGACCCAACTAGCATGAATTTTCGACCCCAAGTCTTTCGTGGCACCTGTGGTACACTGGTAACGGGTTCCACGGAAATGGCTCAAAATTAGCCAAAAACAGGCTTTATCCGCTTATAACTCGCGATAGCAAACTCGGATCGTCGAAAACTCACTTCCATCGTGTAGAGCGTGGTCGAATTGACCTAGAAACATGTTCAAATTGCCGAAAAGTTTTTTTAATGGAAACCATTTAATGGCACATGCCAGTTTTAGGGTCCCAAATACCGTAATTTTCAGTCGTCTGCAGGGCACGAGCCTGGAAACGTTTCTTCGCTAAATTCTATTACATCCTAGTTGCAAACCACCAACTGGACCCAACTAGCATGCATTTTCGACCCCAAGTCTTTCGTGGCACCTGTGGTACACTGGTCACGGGTTCCACGGAAATGGCTCAAAATTAGCCAAAAACAGGCTTTATCCGCTTATAACTCGCGATAGCAAACTCGGATCGTCGAAAACTCACTTCCATCGTGTAGAGCGTGGTCTAATTGACTTAGAAACATGTTCAAATTGCCGAAAAGTTTTTTTAATGGAACCCATTTAATGGCACATGCAAGTTTTAGGGTCCCAAATACCGCAATTTTCAGTCGTCTGCAGGGCACGAGCCCGGAAACGTTTCTTCGCTAAATTCTATTACATCCTAGTTGCAAACCATCAACTGGACCCAACTAGCATGAATTTTCGACCCCAAGTCTTTCGTGGCACCTGTGGTACACTGGTAACGGGTTCCACGGAAATGGCTCAAAATTAGCCAAAAACAGGCTTTATCCGCTTATAACTCGCGATAGCAAACTCGGATCGTCGAAAACTCACTTCCATCGTGTAGAGCGTGGTCGAATTAACCTAGAAACATGTTCAAATTGCCGAAAAGTTTTTTTAATGGAAACCATTTAATGGCACATGCCAGTTTTAGGGTCCCAAATACCGTAACTTTCAGTCGTCTGCAGGGCACGAGCCTGGAAACGTTCCTTCGCTAAATTCTATTACATCCTAGTTGCAAACCACCAACTGGACCCAACTAGCATGAATTTTCGACCCCAAGTCTTTCGTGGCACCTGTGGTACACTGGTCACGGGTTCCACGGAAATGGCTCAAAATTAGCCCAAAACAGGCTTTATCCGCTTATAACTCGCGATAGCAAACTCGGATCGTCGAAAACTCACTTCCATCGTGTAGAGCGTGGTCGAATTGACCTAGAAACATGTTCAAATTGCCGAAAAGTTTTTTTAATGGAACCCATTTAATGGCACATGCCAGTTTTAGGGTCCCAAATACCGTAATTTTCAGTCGTCTGCAGGGCACGAGCCCGGAAACGTTTCTTCGCTAAATTCTATTACATCCTAGTTGCAAACCACCAACTGGACCCAACTAGCATGAATTTTCGACCCCAAGTCTTTCGTGGCACCTGTGGTACACTGGTCACGAATTCCACGGAAATGGCTCAAAATTAGCCAAAAACAGGTTTTATCCGCTTATAACTCGCGACAGCAAACTCGGATCGTCGAAAACTCACTTCCATCGTGTAGAGCGTGGTCGAATTGACCTAGAAAAATGTTCAAATTGCCGAAAAGTTTTTTTAATGGAACCCATTTAATGGCACATGCCAGTTTTAGGGTCCCAAATACCGTAATTTTCAGTCGTCTGCAGGGCACGAGCCTGGAAACGTTTCTTCGCTAAATTCTATTACATCCTAGTTGCAAACCACCAACTGGACCCAACTAGCATGAATTTTCGACCCCAAGTCTCTCGTGGCACCTGTGGTACACTGGTCACGGGTTCCACGGAAATGGCTCAAAATTAGCCAAAAACAGGCTTTATCCGCTTATGACTCGCGATAGCAAACTCGGATCGTCGAAAACTCACTTCCATCGTGGTGAGCGTTGTCGAATTGACCTAGAAACATGTTCAAATTGCCGTAAAGTTTTTTAATGGAACAAATTTAATGGCACATGCCAGTTTTAGGGTCCCAAATACCGTAATTTTCAGTCGTCTGCAGGGCACGAGCCTGGAAACGTTTCTTCGCTAAATTCTATTACATCCTAGTTGCAAACCACCAACTGGACCCAACTATCATGAATTTGCGACCCCAAGTCTTTCGTGGCACCTGTGGTACACTGGTCACGGGTTCCACGGAAATGGCTCAAAATTAGCCAAAAACATGCTTTATCCGCTTATAACTCGCGATAGCAAACTCGGATCGTCGAAAACTCACTTCCATCGTGTAGAGCGTGGTCGAATTGACCTAGAAACATGTTCAAATTGCCGAAAAGTTTTTTTAATGGAACCCATTTAATGGCACATGCCAGTTTTAGGGTCCCAAATACCGTAATTTTCAGTCGTCTGCAGGGCACGAGCCCGGAAACGTTTCTTCGCTAAATTCTATTACATCCTAGTTGCAAACCATCAACTGGACCCAACTAGCATGAATTTTCGACCCCAAGTCTTTCGTGGCACCTGTGGTACACTGGTCACGGGTTCCACGGAAATGGCTCAAAATTAGCCAAAAACAGGCTTTATCCGCTTATAACTCGCGATAGCAAACTCGGATCGTCGAAAACTCACTTCCATCGTGTAGAGCGTGGTCGAATTGACTTAGAAACAAGTTCAAATTGCCGAAAAGTTTTTTTAATGGAACCCATTTAATGGCACATGCCAGTTTTAGGGTCCCAAATACCGTAATTTTCAGTCGTCTGCAGGGCACGAACCCGGAAACGTTTCTTCGCTAAATTCTATTACATCCTAGTTGCAAACCACCAACTGGACCCAACTAGCATGAATTTTCGACCCCAAGTCTTTCGTGGCACCTGTGGTACACTGGTAACGGGTTCCACGGAAATGGCTCAAAATTAGCCAAAAACAGGCTTTATCCGCTTATAACTCGCGATAGCAAACTCGGATCGTCGAAAACTCACTTCCATCGTGTAGAGCGTAGTCGAATTGACCTAGAAACATGTTCAAATTGCCGAAAAGTTTTTTTAATGGAAACCATTTAATGGCACATGCCAGTTTTAGGGTCCCAAATACCGTAATTTTCAGTCGTCTGCAGGGCACGAGCCTGGAAACGTTTCTTCGCTAAATTCTATTACATCCTAGTTGCAAACCACCAACTGGACCCAACTAGCATGCATTTTCGACCCCAAGTCTTTCGTGGCACCTGTGGTACACTGGTCACGGGTTCCACGGAAATGGCTCAAAATTAGCCAAAAACAGGCTTTATCCGCTTATAACTCGCGATAGCAAACTCGGATCGTCGAAAACTCACTTCCATCGTGTAGAGCGTGGTCTAATTGACTTAGAAACATGTTCAAATTGCCGAAAAGTTTTTTTAATGGAACCCATTTAATGGCACATGCAAGTTTTAGGGTCCCAAATACCGCAATTTTCAGTCGTCTGCAGGGCACGAGCCCGGAAACGTTTCTTCGCTAAATTCTATTACATCCTAGTTGCAAACCATCAACTGGACCCAACTAGCATGAATTTTCGACCCCAAGTCTTTCGTGGCACCTGTGGTACACTGGTCACGGGTTCCACGGAAATGGCTCAAAATTAGCCAAAAACATGCTTTATCCGCTTATAACTCGCGATAGCAAACTCGGATCGTCGAAAACTCACTTCCATCGTGTAGAGCGTGGTCGAATTGACCTAGAAACATGTTCAAATTGCCGAAAAGTTTTTTTAATGGAACCCATTTAATGGCACATGCCAGTTTTAGGGTCCCAAATATCGTAATTTTCAGTCGTCTGCAGGGCACGAGCCTGGAAACGTTTCTTCGCTAAATTCTATTACATCCTAGTTGCAAACCACCAACTGGACCCAACTAGCATGCATTTTCGACCCCAAGTCTTTCGTGGCACCTGTGGTACACTGGTCACGGGTTCCACGGAAATGGCTCAAAATTAGCCAAAAACAGGCTTTATCCGCTTATAACTCGCGATAGCAAACTCGGATCGTCGAAAACTCACTTCCATCGTGTAGAGCGTGGTCTAATTGACTTAGAAACATGTTCAAATTGCCGAAAAGTTTTTTTAATGGAACCCATTTAATGGCACATGCAAGTTTTAGGGTCCCAAATACCGCAATTTTCAGTCGTCTGCAGGGCACGAGCCCGGAAACGTTTCTTCGCTAAATTCTATTACATCCTAGTTGCAAACCATCAACTGGACCCAACTAGCATGAATTTTCGACCCCAAGTCTTTCGTGGCACCTGTGGTACACTGGTCACGGGTTCCACGGAAATGGCTCAAAATTAGCCAAAAACATGCTTTATCCGCTTATAACTCGCGATAGCAAACTCGGATCGTCGAAAACTCACTTCCATCGTGTAGAGCGTGGTCGAATTGACCTAGAAACATGTTCAAATTGCCGAAAAGTTTTTTTAATGGAACCCATTTAATGGCACATGCCAGTTTTAGGGTCCCAAATACCGTAATTTTCAGTCGTCTGCAGGGCACGAGCCCGGAAACGTTTCTTCGCTAAATTCTATTACATCCTAGTTGCAAACCATCAACTGGACCCAACTAGCATGAATTTTCGACCCCAAGTCTTTCGTGGCACCTGTGGTACACTGGTCACGGGTTCCACGGAAATGGCTCAAAATTAGCCAAAAACAGGCTTTATCCGCTTATAACTCGCGATAGCAAACTCGGATCGTCGAAAACTCACTTCCATCGTGTAGAGCGTGGTCGAATTGACTTAGAAACAAGTTCAAATTGCCGAAAAGTTTTTTTAATGGAACCCATTTAATGGCACATGCCAGTTTTAGGGTCCCAAATACCGTAATTTTCAGTCGTCTGCAGGGCACGAACCCGGAAACGTTTCTTCGCTAAATTCTATTACATCCTAGTTGCAAACCACCAACTGGACCCAACTAGCATGAATTTTCGACCCCAAGTCTTTCGTGGCACCTGTGGTACACTGGTAACGGGTTCCACGGAAATGGCTCAAAATTAGCCAAAAACAGGCTTTATCCGCTTATAACTCGCGATAGCAAACTCGGATCGTCGAAAACTCACTTCCATCGTGTAGAGCGTGGTCGAATTGACCTAGAAACATGTTCAAATTGCCGAAAAGTTTTTTTAATGGCAACCATTTAATGGCACATGCCAGTTTTAGGGTCCCAAATACCGTAATTTTCAGTCGTCTGCAGGGCACGAGCCTGGAAACGTTTCTTCGCTAAATTCTATTACATCCTAGTTGCAAACCACCAACTGGACCCAACTAGCATGCATTTTCGACCCCAAGTCTTTCGTGGCACCTGTGGTACACTGGTCACGGGTTCCACGGAAATGGCTCAAAATTAGCCAAAAACAGGCTTTATCCGCTTATAACTCGCGATAGCAAACTCGGATCGTCGAAAACTCACTTCCATCGTGTAGAGCGTGGTCTAATTGACTTAGAAACATGTTCAAATTGCCGAAAAGTTTTTTTAATGGAACCCATTTAATGGCACATGCAAGTTTTAGGGTCCCAAATACCGCAATTTTCAGTCGTCTGCAGGGCACGAGCCCGGAAACGTTTCTTCGCTAAATTCTATTACATCCTAGTTGCAAACCATCAACTGGACCCAACTAGCATGAATTTTCGACCCCAAGTCTTTCGTGGCACCTGTGGTACACTGGTCACGGGTTCCACGGAAATGGCTCAAAATTAGCCAAAAACAGGCTTTATCCGCTTATAACTCGCGATAGCAAACTCGGATCGTCAAAAACTCACTTCCATCGTGTAGAGCGTGGTCGAATTGACCTAGAAACATGTTCAAATTGCCGAAAAGTTTTTTTAATGGAACCCATTTAATGGCACATGCCAGTTTTAGGGTCCCAAATACCGTAATTTTCAGTCGTCTGCAGGGCACGAGCCCGGAAACGTTTCTTCGCTAAATTCTATTACATCCTAGTTGCAAACCACCAACTGGACCCAACTAGCATGAATTTTCGACCCCAAGTCTTTCGTGGCACCTGTGGTACACTGGTCACGGGTTCCACGGAAATGGCTCAAAATTAGCCGAAAACAGGCTTTATCCGCTTATAACTCGCGACAGCAAACTCGGATCGTCGAAAACTCACTTCCATCGTGTAGAGCGTGGTCGAATTGACCTAGAAACATGTTCAAATTGCCGAAAAGTTTTTTTAATGGAACCCATTTAATGGCACATGCCAGTTTTAGGGTCCCAAATACCGTAATTTTCAGTCGTCTGCAGGGCACGAACCCGGAAACGTTTCTTCGCTAAATTCTATTACATCCTAGTTGCAAACCACCAACTGGACCCAACTAGCATGAATTTTCGACCCCAAGTCTTTCGTGGCACCTGTGGTACACTGGTAACGGGTTCCACGGAAATGGCTCAAAATTAGCCAAAAACAGGCTTTATCCGCTTATAACTCGCGATAGCAAACTCGGATCGTCGAAAACTCACTTCCATCGTGTAGAGCGTGGTCGAATTGACCTAGAAACATGTTCAAATTGCCGAAAAGTTTTTTTAATGGAAACCATTTAATGGCACATGCCAGTTTTAGGGTCCCAAATACCGTAATTTTCAGTCGTCTGCAGGGCACGAGCCTGGAAACGTTTCTTCGCTAAATTCTATTACATCCTAGTTGCAAACCACCAACTGGACCCAACTAGCATGAATTTTCGACCCCAAGTCTTTCGTGGCACCTGTGGTACACTGGTCACGGGTTGCACGGAAATGGCTCAAAATTAGCCAAAAACAGGCTTTATCCGCTTATAACTCGCGATAGCAAACTCGGATCGTCGAAAACTCACTTCCATCGTGTAGAGCGTGGTCTAATTGACTTAGAAACATGTTCAAATTACCGAAAAGTTTTTTTAATGGAACCCATTTAATGGCACATGCCAGTTTTAGGGTCCCAAATACCGCAATTTTCAGTCGTCTGCAGGGCACGAGCCCGGAAACGTTTCTTCGCTAAATTCTATTACATCCTAGTTGCAAACCACCAACTGGACCCAACTAGCATGAATTTTCGACCCCAAGTCTTTCGTAGCACCTGTGGTACACTGGTCACGGGTTCCACGGAAATGGCTCAAATTTAGCCAAAAACAGGCTTTATCCGCTTATAACTCGCGATAGCAAACTCGTATCGTCGAAAACTCACTTCCATCGTGTAGAGCGTGGTCGAATTGACCTAGAAACATGTTCAAATTGCCGAAAAGTTTTTTTAATGGAACCCATTTAATGGCACATGCCAGTTTTAGGGTCCCAAATACCGTAATTTTCAGTCGTCTGCAGGGCACGAGCCTGGAAACGTTTCTTCGCTAAATTCTATTACATCCTAGTTGCAAACCACCAACTGGACCCAACTAGCATGAATTTTCGACCCCAAGTCTTTCGTGGCACCTGTGGTACACTGGTCACGGGTTCCACGGAAATGGCTCAAAATTAGCCAAAAACAGGCTTTATCCGCTTATAACTCGCGATAGCAAACTCGGATCGTCGAAAACTCACTTCCATCGTGTAGAGCGTGGTCGAATTGACTTAGAAACATGTTCAAATTGCCGAAAAGTTTTTTTAATGGAACCCATTTAATGGCACATGCCAGTTTTAGGGTCCCAAATACCGTAATTTTCAGTCGTCTGCAGGGCACGAACCCGGAAACGTTTCTTCGCTAAATTCTATTACATCCTAGTTGCAAACCACCAACTGGACCCAACTAGCATGAATTTTCGACCCCAAGTCTTTCGTGGCACCTGTGGTACACTGGTAACGGGTTCCACGGGAATGGCTCAAAATTAGCCAAAAACAGGCTTTATCCGCTTATAACTCGCGATAGCAAACTCGGATCGTCGAAAACTCACTTCCATCGTGTAGAGCGTGGTCGAATTGACTTAGAAACATGTTCAAATTGCCGAAAAGTTTTTTTAATGGAACCCATTTAATGGCACATGCCAGTTTTATTGTCCCAAATACCGTAATTTTCAGTCGTCTGCAGGGCACGAGCCTGGAAACGTTTCTTCGCTAAATTATATTACATCCTAGTTGCAAACCACCAACTGGACCCAACTAGCATGAATTTTCGACCCCAAGTCTTTCGTGGCACCTGTGGTACACTGGTAACGGGTTCCACGGAAATGGCTCAAAATTAGCCAAAAACAGGCTTTATCCGCTTATAACTCGCGATAGCAAACTCGGATCGTCGAAAACTCACTTCCATCGTGTAGAGCGTGGTCGAATTGACCTAGAAACATGTTCAAATTGCCGAAAAGTTTTTTTAATGGAACCCATTTAATGGCACATGCCAGTTTTAGGGTCCCAAATACCGTAATTTTCAGTCGTCTGCAGGGCACGAGCCTGGAAACGTTTCTTCGCTAAATTCTATTACATCCTAGTTGCAAACCACCAACTGGACCCAACTAGCATGAATTTTCAACCCCAAGTCTTTCGTGGCACCTGTGGTACACTGGTCACGGGTTCCACGGATATGGCTCAAAATTAGTCAAAAACAGGCTTTATCCGCTTTTAACTCGCGATAGCAAACTCGGATCGTCGAAAACTCACTCCCATCGTGTAGAGCGTGGTCTAATTGACCTAGAAACATGTTCAAATTGCCGAAAAGTTGTTTTAATGGAACCCATTTAATGACACATGCCAGTTTTAGGGTCCCAAATACCGTAATTTTCAGTCGTCTGCAGGGCACGAGCCTGGAAACGTTTCTTCGCTAAATTCTATTACATCCTAGTTGCAAACCACCAACTGGACCCAACTAGCATGAATTTTCGACCCCAAGTCTTTCGTGGCACCTGTGGTACACTGGTCACGGGTTCCACGGAAATGGCTCAAAATTAGCCAAAAACAGGCTTTATCCGCTTATAACTCGCGATAGCAAACTCGGATCGTCGAAAACTCACTTCCATCGTGTAGAGCGTGGTCGAATTGACCTAGAAACATGTTCAAATTGCCGAAAAGTTTTTTTAATGGAAGTCCATTTAATGGCACATGCCAGTTTTAGGATCCTAAATACCGTAATTTTCAGTCGTCTGCAGGGCACGAGCCCGGAAACGTTTCTTCGCTAAATTCTATTACATCCTAGTTGCAAACCACCAACTGGACCCAACTAGCATGAATTTTCGACCCCAAGTCTTTCGTGGCACCTGTGGTACACTGGTCACGGGTTCCACGGAAATGGCTCAAAATTAGCCAAAAACAGGCTTTATCCGCTTATAACTCGCGATAGCAAACTCGGATCGTCGAAAACTCACTTCCATCGTGTAGAGCGTGGTCGAATTGACTTAGAAACATGTTCAAATTGCCGAAAAGTTTTTTTAATGGAACCCATTTAATGGCACATGCCAGTTTTAGGGTCCCAAATACCGTAATTTTCAGTCGTCTGCAGGGCACGAGCCCGGAAACGTTTCTTCGCTAAATTCTATTACATCCTAGTTGCAAACCACCAACTGGACCCAACTAGCATGAATTTTCGACCCCAAGTATTTCGTGGCACCTGTGGTACACTGGTCACGGCTTCCACGGAAATGGCTCAAAATTAGCCAAAAACAGGCTTTATCCGCTTATAACTCGCGATAGCAAACTCGGATCGTCGAAAACTCACTTCCATCGTGTAGAGCGTGGTCGAATTGACCTAGAAACATGTTCAAATTGCCGAAAAGTTTTTTAATGGAACCCATTTAATGGCACATGCCAGTTTTAGGGTCCCAAATACCGTAATTTTCAGTCGTCTGCAGGGCACGAGCCTGGAAACGTTTCTTCGCTAAATTATATTACATCCTAGTTGCAAACCAATAACTGGACCCACCTAGCATGAATTTTCAACCCCAAGTCTTTCGTGGCACCTGTGGTACACTGGTCACGGGTTCCGCGGAAATGGCTCAAAATTAGTCAAAAACAGGCTTTATCCGCTTATAACTCGCGATAGCAAACTCGGATCGTCGAAAACTCACTTCCATCGTGTAGAGCGTGGTTGAATTGACCTAGAAACATGTTCAAATTGCCGAAAAGTTTTTTTAATGGAACTCATTTAATGGCACATGCCAGTTTTAGGGTCCCAAATACCGTGATTTTCAGTCGTCTGCAGGGCACGAGCCTGGAAACGTTTCTTCGCTAAATTCTATTACATCCTAGTTGCAAACCACCAACTGGACCCAACTAGCATGAATTTTCGACCCCAAGTCTTTCGTGGCACCTGTGGTACACTGGTCACGGGTTCCACGGAAATGGCTCAAAATTAGCCAAAAACAGGCTTTATCCGCTTATAACTCGCGATAGCAAACTCGGATCGTCGAAAACTCACTTCCATCGTGTAGAGCGTGGTCGAATTGACCTAGAAACATGTTCAAATTGCCGAAAAGTTTTTTTAATGGAACCCATTTAATGGCACATGCCAGTTTTAGGGTCCCAAATACCGTAATTTTCAGTCGTCTGCAGGGCACGAGCCTGGAAACGTTTCTTCGCTAAATTCTATTAATTACATCCTAGTTGCAAACCACCAACTGGACCCAACTAGCATGAATTTGCGACCCCAAGTCTTTCGTGGCACCTGTGGTACACTGGTCACGGGTTCCACGGAAATGGCTCAAAATTAGCCAAAAACAGGCTTTATCCGCTTATAACTCGCGATAGCAAACTCGGATCGTCGAAAACTCACTTCCATCGTGTAGAGCGTGGTCGAATTGACCTAGAAACATGTTCAAATTGCCGAAAAGTTTTTTAATGGAACCCATTTAATGGCACATGCCAGTTTTAGGGTCCCAAATACCGTAATTTTCAGTCGTCTGCAGGGCACGAGCCTGGAAACGTTTCTTCGCTAAATTATATTACATCCTAGTTGCAAACCATTAACTGGACCCACCTAGCATGAATTTTCAACCCCAAGTCTTTCGTGGCACCTGTGGTACACTGGTCACGGGTTCCACGGAAATGGCTCAAAATTAGCCAAAAACAGGCTTTATCCGCTTATAACTCGCGATAGCAAACTCGGATCGTCGAAAACTCACTTCCATCGTGTAGAGCGTGGTCGAATTGACCTAGAAACATGTTCAAATTGCCGAAAAGTTTTTTTAATGGAACCCATTTAATGGCACATGCCAGTTTTAGGGTCCCAAATACCGTAATTTTCAGTCGTCTGCAGGGCACGAGCCTGGAAACGTTTCTTCGCTAAATTCTATTAATTACATCCTAGTTGCAAACCACCAACTGGACCCAACTAGCATGAATTTGCGACCCCAAGTCTTTCGTGGCACCTGTGGTACACTGGTCACGGGTTCCACGGAAATGGCTCAAAATTAGCCAAAAACAGGCTTTATCCGCTTATAACTCGCGATAGCAAACTCGGATCGTCGAAAACTCACTTCCATCGTGTAGAGCGTGGTCGAATTGACCTAGAAACATGTTCAAATTGCCGAAAAGTTTTTTAATGGAACCCATTTAATGGCACATGCCAGTTTTAGGGTCCCAAATACCGTAATTTTCAGTCGTCTGCAGGGCACGAGCCTGGAAACGTTTCTTCGCTAAATTATATTACATCCTAGTTGCAAACCATTAACTGGACCCACCTAGCATGAATTTTCAACCCCAAGTCTTTCGTGGCACCTGTGGTACACTGGTCACGGGTTCCGCGGAAATGGCTCAAAATTAGTCAAAAACAGGCTTTATCCGCTTATAACTCGCGATAGCAAACTCGGATCGTCGAAAACTCACTTCCATCGTGTAGAGCGTGGTTGAATTGACCTAGAAACATGTTCAAATTGCCGAAAAGTTTTTTTAATGGAACTCATTTAATGGCACATGCCAGTTTTAGGGTCCCAAATACCGTGATTTTCAGTCGTCTGCAGGGCACGAGCCTGGAAACGTTTCTTCGCTAAATTCTATTACATCCTAGTTGCAAACCACCAACTGGACCCAACTAGCATGAATTTTCGACCCCAAGTCTTTCGTGGCACCTGTGGTACACTGGTCACGGGTTCCACGGAAATGGCTCAAAATTAGCCAAAAACAGGCTTTATCCGCTTATAACTCGCGATAGCAAACTGGGATCGTCGAAAACTCACTTCCATCGTGTAGAGCGTGGTCGAATTGACCTAGAAACATGTTCAAATTGCCGAAAAGTTTTTTTAATGGAACCCATTTAATGGCACATGCCAGTTTTAGGGTCCCAAATACCGTAATTTTCAGTCGTCTGCAGGGCACGAGCCTGGAAACGTTTCTTCGCTAAATTCTATTACATCCTAGTTGCAAACCACCAACTGGACCCAACTAGCATGAATTTGCGACCCCAAGTCTTTCGTGGCACCTGTGGTACACTGGTCACGGGTTCCACGGAAATGGCTCAAAATTAGCCAAAAACAGGCTTTATCCGCTTATAACTCGCGATAGCAAACTCGGATCGTCGAAAACTCACTTCCATCGTGTAGAGCGTGGTCGAATTGACCTAGAAACATGTTCAAATTGCCGAAAAGTTTTTTAATGGAACCCATTTAATGGCACATGCCAGTTTTAGGGTCCCAAATACCGTAATTTTCAGTCGTCTGCAGGGCACGAGCCTGGAAACGTTTCTTCGCTAAATTATATTACATCCTAGTTGCAAACCATTAACTGGACCCACCTAGCATGAATTTTCAACCCCAAGTCTTTCGTGGCACCTGTGGTACACTGGTCACGGGTTCCGCGGAAATGGCTCAAAATTAGTCAAAAACAGGCTTTATCCGCTTATAACTCGCGATAGCAAACTCGGATCGTCGAAAACTCACTTCCATCGTGTAGAGCGTGGTCGAATTGACCTAGAAAAATGTTCAAATTGCCGAAAAGTTTTTTTAATGGAACCCATTTAATGGCACATGCCAGTTTTAGGGTCCCAAATACCGTAATTTTCAGTCGTCTGCGGGGCACGAGCCTGGAAACGTTTCTTCGCTAAATTCTATTACATCCTAGTTGCAAACCACCAACTGGACCCAACTAGCATGAATTTTCGACCCCAAGTCTCTCGTGGCACCTGTGGTACACTGGTCACGGGTTCCACGGAAATGGCTCAAAATTAGCCAAAAACAGGCTTTATCCGCTTATGACTCGCGATAGCAAACTCGGATCGTCGAAAACTCACTTCCATCGTGGTGAGCGTTGTCTAATTGACCTAGAAACATGTTCAAATTGCCGAAAAGTTTTTTTAATGGAACCCATTTAATGGCACATGCCAGTTTTAGGGTCCCAAATACCGTAATTTTCAGTCGTCTGCAGGGCACGAGCCTGGAAACGTTTCTTCGCAAAATTCTATTACATCCTAGTTGCAAACCACCAACTGGACCCAACTAGCATGAATTTTCGACCCCAAGTCTTTCGTGGCACCTGTGGTACACTGGTCACGGGTTCCACGGAAATGGCTCAAAATTAGCCAAAAACAGGCTTTATCCGCTTATAACTCGCGATAGCAAACTCGGATCGTCGAAAACTCACTTCCATCGTGTAGAGCGTGGTCGAATTGACCTAGAAACATGTTCAAATTGCCGAAAAGTTTTTTAATGGAACCCATTTAATGGCACATGCCAGTTTTAGGGTCCCAAATACCGTAATTTTCAGTCGTCTGCAGGGCACGAGCCTGGAAACGTTTCTTCGCTAAATTATATTACATCCTAGTTGCAAACCATTAACTGGACCCACCTAGCATGAATTTTCAACCCCAAGTCTTTCGTGGCACCTGTGGTACACTGGTCACGGGTTCCGCGGAAATGGCTCAAAATTAGTCAAAAACAGGCTTTATCCGCTTATAACTCGCGATAGCAAACTCGGATCGTCGAAAACTCACTTCCATCGTGTAGAGCGTGGTCGAATTGACCTAGAAAAATGTTCAAATTGCCGAAAAGTTTTTTTAATGGAACCCATTTAATGGCACATGCCAGTTTTAGGGTCCCAAATACCGTAATTTTCAGTCGTCTGCGGGGCACGAGCCTGGAAACGTTTCTTCGCTAAATTCTATTACATCCTAGTTGCAAACCACCAACTGGACCCAACTAGCATGAATTTTCGACCCCAAGTCTCTCGTGGCACCTGTGGTACACTGGTCACGGGTTCCACGGAAATGGCTCAAAATTAGCCAAAAACAGGCTTTATCCGCTTATGACTCGCGATAGCAAACTCGGATCGTCGAAAACTCACTTCCATCGTGGTGAGCGTTGTCGAATTGACCTAGAAACATGTTCAAATTGCCGAAAAGTTTTTTTAATGGAACCCATTTAATGGCACATGCCAGTTTTAGGGTCCCAAATACCGTAATTTTCAGTCGTCTGCAGGGCACGAGCCTGGAAACGTTTCTTCGCTAAATTCTATTACATCCTAGTTGCAAACCACCAACTGGACCCAACTAGCATGAATTTTCGACCCCAAGTCTTTCGTGGCACCTGTGGTACACTGGTCACGGGTTCCACGGAAATGGCTCAAAATTAGCCAAAAACAGGCTTTATCCGCTTATAACTCGCGATAGCAAACTCGGATCGTCGAAAACTCACTTCCATCGTGTAGAGCGTGGTCGAATTGACCTAGAAAAATGTTCAAATTGCCGAAAAGTTTTTTTAATGGAACCCATTTAATGGCACATGCCAGTTTTAGGGTCCGAAATACCGTAATTTTCAGTCGTCTGCAGGGCACGAGCCTGGAAACGTTTCTTCGCTAAATTCTATTACATCCTAGTTGCAAACCACCAACTGGACCCAACTAGCATGAATTTTCGACCCCAAGTCTCTCGTGGCACCTGTGGTACACTGGTCACGGGTTCCACGGAAATGGCTCAAAATTAGCCAAAAACAGGCTTTATCCGCTTATGACTCGCGATAGCAAACTCGGATCGTCGAAAACTCACTTCCATCGTGGTGAGCGTTGTCGAATTGACCTAGAAACATGTTCAAATTGCCGAAAAGTTTTTTTAATGGAACCCATTTAATCGCACATGCCAGTTTTAGGGTCCCAAATACCGTAATTTTCAGTCGTCTGCAGGGTACGAGCCTGGAAACGTTTCTTCGCTAAATTCTATTACATCCTAGTTGCAAACCACCAACTGGACCCAACTAGCATGAATTTGCGACCCCAAGTCTTTCGTGGCACCTGTGGTACACTGGTCACGGGTTCCACGGAAATGGCTCAAAATTAGCCAAAAACATGCTTTATCCGCTCATAACTCGCGATAGCAAACTCGGATCGTCGAAAACTCACTTCCATCGTGTAGAGCGTGGTCGAATTGACCTAGAAACATGTTCAAATTGCCGAAAAGTTTTTTTAATGGAACCCATTTAATCGCACATGCCAGTTTTAGGGTCCCAAATACCGTAATTTTCAGTCGTCTGCAGGGTACGAGCCTGGAAACGTTTCTTCGCTAAATTCTATTACATCCTAGTTGCAAACCACCAACTGGACCCAACTAGCATGAATTTGCGACCCCAAGTCTTTCGTGGCACCTGTGGTACACTGGTCACGGGTTCCACGGAAATGGCTCAAAATTAGCCAAAAACAGGCTTTATCCGCTTATGACTCGCGATAGCAAACTCGGATCGTCGAAAACTCACTTCCATCGTGGTGAGCGTTGTCGAATTGACCTAGAAACATGTTCAAATTGCCGAAAAGTTTTTTTAATGGAACCCATTTAATCGCACATGCCAGTTTTAGGGTCCCAAATACCGTAATTTTCAGTCGTCTGCAGGGTACGAGCCTGGAAACGTTTCTTCGCTAAATTCTATTACATCCTAGTTGCAAACCACCAACTGGACCCAACTAGCATGAATTTGCGACCCCAAGTCTTTCGTGGCACCTGTGGTACACTGGTCACGGGTTCCACGGAAATGGCTCAAAATTAGCCAAAAACATGCTTTATCCGCTCATAACTCGCGATAGCAAACTCGGATCGTCGAAAACTCACTTCCATCGTGTAGAGCGTGGTCGAATTGACCTAGAAACATGTTCAAATTGCCGAAAAGTTTTTTTAATGGAACCCATTTAATGGCACATGCCAGTTTTAGGGTCCCAAATACCGTAATTTTCAGTCGTCTGCAGGGCACGAGCCCGGAAACGTTTCTTCGCTAAATTCTATTACATCCTAGTTGCAAACCATCAACTGGACCCAACTAGCATGAATTTTCGACCCCAAGTCTTTCGTGGCACCTGTGGTACACTGGTCACGGGTTCCACGGAAATGGCTCAAAATTAGCCAAAAACATGCTTTATCCGCTTATAACTCGCGATAGCAAACTCGGATCGTCGAAAACTCACTTCCATCGTGTAGAGCGTGGTCGAATTGACTTAGAAACAAGTTCAAATTGCCGAAAAGTTTTTTTAATGGAACCCATTTAATGGCACATGCCAGTTTTAGGGTCCCAAATACCGTAATTTTCAGTCGTCTGCAGGGCACGAACCCGGAAACGTTTCTTCGCTAAATTATATTACATCCTAGTTGCAAACCACCAACTGGACCCAACTAGCATGAATTTTCGACCCCAAGTCTTTCGTGGCACCTGTGGTACACTGGTAACGGGTTCCACGGAAATGGCTCAAAATTAGCCAAAAACAGGCTTTATCCGCTTATAACTCGCGATAGCAAACTCGGATCGTCGAAAACTCACTTCCATCGTGTAGAGCGTGGTCGAATTGACCTAGAAACATGTTCAAATTGCCGAAAAGTTTTTTTAATGGAAACCATTTAATGGCACATGCCAGTTTTAGGGTCCCAAATACCGTAATTTTCAGTCGTCTGCAGGGCACGAGCCTGGAAACGTTTCTTCGCTAAATTCTATTACATCCTAGTTGCAAACCACCAACTGGACCCAACTAGCATGCATTTTCGACCCCAAGTCTTTCGTGGCACCTGTGGTACACTGGTCACGGGTTCCACGGAAATGGCTCAAAATTAGCCAAAAACAGGCTTTATCCGCTTATAACTCGCGATAGCAAACTCGGATCGTCGAAAACTCACTTCCATCGTGTAGAGCGTGGTCTAATTGACTTAGAAACATGTTCAAATTGCCGAAAAGTTTTTTTAATGGAACCCATTTAATGGCACATGCAAGTTTTAGGGTCCCAAATACCGCAATTTTCAGTCGTCTGCAGGGCACGAGCCCGGAAACGTTTCTTCGCTAAATTCTATTACATCCTAGTTGCAAACCATCAACTGGACCCAACTAGCATGAATTTTCGACCCCAAGTCTTTCGTGGCACCTGTGGTACACTGGTCACGGGTTCCACGGAAATGGCTCAAAATTAGCCAAAAACAGGCTTTATCCGCTTATAACTCGCGACAGCAAACTCGGATCGTCGAAAACTCACTTCCATCGTGTAGAGCGTGGTCGAATTGACCTAGAAAAATGTTCAAATTGCCGAAAAGTTTTTTTAATGGAACCCATTTAATGGCACATGCCAGTTTTAGGGTCCCAAATACCGTAATTTTCAGTCGTCTGCAGGGCACGAGCCTGGAAACGTTTCTTCGCTAAATTCTATTACATCCTAGTTGCAAACCACCAACTGGACCCAACTAGCATGAATTTTCGACCCCAAGTCTCTCGTGGCACCTGTGGTACACTGGTCACGGGTTCCACGGAAATGGCTCAAAATTAGCCAAAAACAGGCTTTATCCGCTTATGACTCGCGATAGCAAACTCGGATCGTCGAAAACTCACTTCCATCGTGGTGAGCGTTGTCGAATTGACCTAGAAACATGTTCAAATTGCCGAAAAGTTTTTTTAATGGAACCCATTTAATGGCACATGCCAGTTTTAGGGTCCCAAATACCGTAATTTTCAGTCGTCTGCAGGGCACGAGCCTGGAAACGTTTCTTCGCTAAATTCTATTACATCCTAGTTGCAAACCACCAACTGGACCCAACTAGCATGAATTTGCGACCCCAAGTCTTTCGTGGCACCTGTGGTACACTGGTCACGGGTTCCACGGAAATGGCTCAAAATTAGCCAAAAACATGCTTTATCCGCTTATAACTCGCGATAGCAAACTCGGATCGTCGAAAACTCACTTCCATCGTGTAGAGCGTGGTCGAATTGACCTAGAAACATGTTCAAATTGCCGAAAAGTTTTTTTAATGGAACCCATTTAATGGCACATGCCAGTTTTAGGGTCCCAAATACCGTAATTTTCAGTCGTCTGCAGGGCACGAGCCCGGAAACGTTTCTTCGCTAAATTCTATTACATCCTAGTTGCAAACCATCAACTGGACCCAACTAGCATGAATTTTCGACCCCAAGTCTTTCGTGGCACCTGTGGTACAGTGGTCACGGGTTCCACGGAAATGGCTCAAAATTAGCCAAAAACAGGCTTTATCCGCTTATAACTCGCGATAGCAAACTCGGATCGTCGAAAACTCACTTCCATCGTGTAGAGCGTGGTCGAATTGACTTAGAAACAAGTTCAAATTGCCAAAAAGTTTTTTTAATGGAACCCATTTAATGGCACATGCCAGTTTTAGGGTCCCAAATACCGTAATTTTCAGTCGTCTGCAGGGCACGAACCCGGAAACGTTTCTTCGCTAAATTCTATTACATCCTAGTTGCAAACCACCAACTGGACCCAACTAGCATGAATTTTCGACCCCAAGTCTTTCGTGGCACCTGTGGTACACTGGTAACGGGTTCCACGGAAATGGCTCAAAATTAGCCAAAAACAGGCTTTATCCGCTTATAACTCGCGATAGCAAACTCGGATCGTCGAAAACTCACTTCCATCGTGTAGAGCGTAGTCGAATTGACCTAGAAACATGTTCAAATTGCCGAAAAGTTTTTTTAATGGAAACCATTTAATGGCACATGCCAGTTTTAGGGTCCCAAATACCGTAATTTTCAGTCGTCTGCAGGGCACGAGCCTGGAAACGTTTCTTCGCTAAATTCTATTACATCCTAGTTGCAAACCACCAACTGGACACAACTAGCATGCATTTTCGACCCCAAGTCTTTCGTGGCACCTGTGGTACACTGGTCACGGGTTCCACGGAAATGGCTCAAAATTAGCCAAAAACAGGCTTTATCCGCTTATAACTCGCGATAGCAAACTCGGATCGTCGAAAACTCACTTCCATCGTGTAGAGCGTGGTCTAATTGACTTAGAAACATGTTCAAATTGCCGAAAAGTTTTTTTAATGGAACCCATTTAATGGCACATGCAAGTTTTAGGGTCCCAAATACCGCAATTTTCAGTCGTCTGCAGGGCTCGAGCCCGGAAACGTTTCTTCGCTAAATTATATTACATCCTAGTTGCAAACCATCAACTGGACCCAACTAGCATGAATTTTCGACCCCAAGTCTTTCGTGGCACCTGTGGTACACTGGTCACGGGTTCCACGGAAATGGCTCAAAATTAGCCAAAAACATGCTTTATCCGCTTATAACTCGCGATAGCAAACTCGGATCGTCGAAAACTCACTTCCATCGTGTAGAGCGTGGTCGAATTGACCTAGAAACATGTTCAAATTGCCGAAAAGTTTTTTTAATGGAACCCATTTAATGGCACATGCCAGTTTTAGGGTCCCAAATACCGTAATTTTCAGTCGTCTGCAGGGCACGAGCCCGGAAACGTTTCTTCGCTAAATTCTATTACATCCTAGTTGCAAACCATCAACTGGACCCAACTAGCATGAATTTTCGACCCCAAGTCTTTCGTGGCACCTGTGGTACACTGGTCACGGGTTCCACGGAAATGGCTCAAAATTAGCCAAAAACAGGCTTTATCCGCTTATAACTCGCGATAGCAAATTCGGATCGTCGAAAACTCACTTCCATCGTGTAGAGCGTGGTCGAATTGACTTAGAAACAAGTTCAAATTGCCGAAAAGTTTTTTTAATGGAACCCATTTAATGGCACATGCCAGTTTTAGGGTCCCAAATACCGTAATTTTCAGTCGTCTGCAGGGCACGAACCCGGAAACGTTTCTTCGCTAAATTCTATTACATCCTAGTTGCAAACCACCAACTGGACCCAACTAGCATGAATTTTCGACCCCAAGTCTTTCGTGGCACCTGTGGTACACTGGTAACGGGTTCCACGGAAATGGCTCAAAATTAGCCAAAAACAGGCTTTATCCGCTTATAACTCGCGATAGCAAACTCGGATCGTCGAAAACTCACTTCCATCGTGTAGAGCGTGGTCGAATTGACCTAGAAACATGTTCAAATTGCCGAAAAGTTTTTTTAATGGAAACCATTTAATGGCACATGCCAGTTTTAGGGTCCCAAATACCGTAATTTTCAGTCGTCTGCAGGGCACGAGCCTGGAAACGTTTCTTCGCTAAATTCTATTACATCCTAGTTGCAAACCACCAACTGGACCCAACTAGCATGCATTTTCGACCCCATGTCTTTCGTGGCACCTGTGGTACACTGGTCACGGGTTCCACGGAAATGGCTCAAAATTAGCCAAAAACAGGCTTTATCCGCTTATAACTCGCGATAGCAAACTCGGATCGTCGAAAACTCACTTCCATCGTGTAGAGCGTGGTCTAATTGACTTAGAAACATGTTCAAATTGCCGAAAAGTTTTTTTAATGGAACCCATTTAATGGCACATGCAAGTTTTAGGGTCCCAAATACCGCAATTTTCAGTCGTCTGCAGGGCACGAGCCCGGAAACGTTTCTTCGCTAAATTCTATTACATCCTAGTTGCAAACCATCAACTGGACCCAACTAGCATGAATTTTCGACCCCAAGTCTTTCGTGGCACCTGTGGTACACTGGTAACGGGTTCCACGGAAATGGCTCAAAATTAGCCAAAAACAGGCTTTATCCGCTTATAACTCGCGATAGCAAACTCGGATCGTCGAAAACTCACTTCCATCGTGTAGAGCGTGGTCGAATTGACCTAGAAACATGTTCAAATTGCCGAAAAGTTTTTTTAATGGAAACCATTTAATGGCACATGCCAGTTTTAGGGTCCCAAATACCGTAATTTTCAGTCGTCTGCAGGGCACGAGCCTGGAAACGTTCCTTCGCTAAATTCTATTACATCCTAGTTGCAAACCACCAACTGGACCCAACTAGCATGAATTTTCGACCCCAAGTCTTTCGTGGCACCTGTGGTACACTGGTCACGGGTTCCACGGAAATGGCTCAAAATTAGCCAAAAACAGGCTTTATCCGCTTATAACTCGCGATAGCAAACTCGGATCGTCGAAAACTCACTTCCATCGTGTAGAGCGTGGTCGAATTGACCTAGAAACATGTTCAAATTGCCGAAAAGTTTTTTTAATGGAACCCATTTAATGGCACATGCCAGTTTTAGGGTCCCAAATACCGTAATTTTCAGTCGTCTGCAGGGCACGAGCCTGGAAACGTTTCTTCGCTAAATTCTATTACATCCTAGTTGCAAACCACCAACTGGACCCAACTAGCATGAATTTTCGACCCCAAGTCTTTCGTGGCACCTGTGGTACACTGGTCACGGGTTCCACGGAAATGGCTCAAAATTAGCCAAAAACAGGCTTTATCCGCTTATAACTCGCGATAGCAAACTCGGATCGTCGAAAACTCACTTCCATCGTGTAGAGCGTGGTCGAATTGACTTAGAAACATGTTCAAATTGCCGAAAAGTTTTTTTAATGGAACCCATTTAATGGCACATGCCAGTTTTAGGGTCCCAAATACCGTAATTTTCAGTCGTCTGCAGGGCACGAACCCGGAAACGTTTCTTCGCTAAATTCTATTACATCCTAGTTGCAAACCACCAACTGGACCCAACTAGCATGAATTTTCGACCCCAAGTCTTTCGTGGCACCTGTGGTACACTGGTAACGGGTTCCACGGGAATGGCTCAAAATTAGCCAAAAACAGGCTTTATCCGCTTATAACTCGCGATAGCAAACTCGGATCGTCGAAAACTCACTTCCATCGTGTAGAGCGTGGTCGAATTGACTTAGAAACATGTTCAAATTGCCGAAAAGTTTTTTTAATGGAACCCATTTAATGGCACATGCCAGTTTTAGGGTCCCAAATACCGTAATTTTCAGTCGTCTGCAGGGCACGAGCCTGGAAACGTTTCTTCGCTAAATTATATTACATCCTAGTTGCAAACCACCAACTGGACCCAACTAGCATGAATTTTCGACCCCAAGTCTTTCGTGGCACCTGTGGTACACTGGTAACGGGTTCCACGGAAATGGCTCAAAATTAGCCAAAAACAGGCTTTATCCGCTTATAACTCGCGATAGCAAACTCGGATCGTCGAAAACTCACTTCCATCGTGTAGAGCGTGGTCGAATTGACCTAGAAACATGTTCAAATTGCCGAAAAGTTTTTTTAATGGAAACCATTTAATGGCACATGCCAGTTTTAGGGTCCCAAATACCGTAATTTTCAGGCGTCTGCAGGGCACGAGCCTGGAAACGTTTCTTCGCTAAATTCTATTACATCCTAGTTGCAAACCACCAACTGGACCCAACTAGCATGAATTTTCGACCCCAAGTCTTTCGTGGCACCTGTGGTACACTGGTCACGGGTTCCACGGAAATGGCTCAAAATTAGCCAAAAACAGGCTTTATCCGCTTATAACTCGCGATAGCAAACTCGGATCGTCGAAAACTCACTTCCATCGTGTAGAGCGTGGTCGAATTGACCTAGAAACATGTTCAAATTGCCGAAAAGTTTTTTAATGGAACCCATTTAATGGCACATGCCAATTTTAGGGTCCCAAATACCGTAATTTTCAGTCGTCTGCAGGGCACGAGCCCGGAAACGTTTCTTCGCTAAATTCTATTACATCCTAGTTGCAAACCACCAACTGGACCCAACTAGCATGAATTTTCGACCCCAAGTCTTTCGTGGCACCTGTGGTACACTGGTCACGGGTTCCACGGAAATGGCTCAAAATTAGCCAAAAACAGGCTTTATCGGCTTATAACTCGCGATAGCGAACTCGGATCGTCGAAAACTCACTTCCATCATGTAGAGCGTGGTCGAATTGACTTAGAAACATGTTCAATATGCCGAAAAGTTTTTTTAATGGAACCCATTTAATGGCACATGCCAGTTTTAGGGTCCCAAATACCGTAATTTTCAGTCATCTGCAGGGCACGAGCCCGGAAACGTTTCTTCGCTAAATTCTATTACATCCTAGTTGCAAACCACCAACTGGACCCAACTAGCATGAATTTTCGACCCCAAGTCTTTCGTGGCACCTGTGGTACACTGGTCACGGGTTCCACGGAAATGGCTCAAAATTAGCCAAAAACAGGCTTTATCCGCTTATAACTCGCGATAGCAAACTCGGATCGTCGAAAACTCACTTCCATCGGTAGAGCGTGGTCGAATTGACCTAGAAACATGTTCAAATTACCGAAAAGTTTTTTTAATGGAACCCATTTAATGGCACATGCCAGTTTTAGGGTCCCAAATACCGTAATTTTCAGTCGTCTGCAGGGCACGAGCCTGGAAACGTTTCTTCGCTAAATTCTATTACATCCTAGTTGCAAACCACCAACTGGACCCAACTAGCATGAATTTTCAACCCCAAGTCTTTCGTGGCACCTGTGGTACACTGGTCACGGGTTCCACGGATATGGCTCAAAATTAGTCAAAAACAGGCTTTATCCGCTTTTAACTCGCGATAGCAAACTCGGATCGTCGAAAACTCACTCCCATCGTGTAGAGCGTGGTCTAATTGACCTAGAAACATGTTCAAATTGCCGAAAAGTTGTTTTAATGGAACCCATTTAATGACACATGCCAGTTTTAGGGTCCCAATTACCGTAATTTTCAGTCGTCTGCAGGGCACGAGCCTGGAAACGTTTCTTCGCTAAATTCTATTACATCCTAGTTGCAAACCACCAACTGGACCCAACTAGCATGAATTTTCGACCCCAAGTCTTTCGTGGCACCTGTGGTACACTGGTCACGGGTTCCACGGAAATGGCTCAAAATTAGCCAAGAACAGGCTTTATCCGCTTATAACTCGCGATAGCAAACTCGGATCGTCGAAAACTCACTTCCATCGTGTAGAGCGTGGTCGAATTGACCTAGAAACATGTTCAAATTGCCGAAAAGTTTTTTTAATGGAAGTCCATTTAATGGCACATGCCAGTTTTAGGATCCTAAATACCGTAATTTTCAGTCGTCTGCAGGGCACGAGCCCGGAAACGTTTCTTCGCTAAATTCTATTACATCCTAGTTGCAAACCACCAACTGGACCCAACTAGCATGAATTTTCGACCCCAAGTCTTTCGTGGCACCTGTGGTACACTGGTCACGGGTTCCACGGAAATGGCTCAAAATTAGCCAAAAACAGGCTTTATCCGCTTATAACTCGCGATAGCAAACTCGGATCGTCGAAAACTCACTTCCATCGTGTAGAGCGTGGTCGAATTGACTTAGAAACATGTTCAAATTGCCGAAAAGTTTTTTTAATGGAACCCATTTAATGGCACATGCCAGTTTTAGGGTCCCAAATACCGTAATTTTCAGTCGTCTGCAGGGCACGAGCCCGGAAACGTTTCTTCGCTAAATTCTATTACATCCTAGTTGCAAACCACCAACTGGACCCAACTAGCATGAATTTTCGACCCCAAGTATTTCGTGGCACCTGTGGTACACTGGTCACGGGTTCCACGGAAATGGCTCAAAATTAGCCAAAAACAGGCTTTATCCGCTTATAACTCGCGATAGCTAACTCGGATCGTCGAAAACTCACTTCCATCGTGTAGAGCGTGGTCGAATTGACCTAGAAACATGTTCAAATTGCCGAAAAGTTTTTTAATGGAACCCATTTAATGGCACATGCCAGTTTTAGGGTCCCAAATACCGTAATTTTCAGTCGTCTGCAGGGCACGAGCCTGGAAACGTTTCTTCGCTAAATTATATTACATCCTAGTTGCAAACCAATAACTGGACCCACCTAGCATGAATTTTCAACCCCAAGTCTTTCGTGGCACCTGTGGTACACTGGTCACGGGTTCCGCGGAAATGGCTCAAAATTAGTCAAAAACAGGCTTTATCCGCTTATAACTCGCGATAGCAAACTCGGATCGTCGAAAACTCACTTCCATCGTGTAGAGCGTGGTTGAATTGACCTAGAAACATGTTCAAATTGCCGAAAAGTTTTTTTAATGGAACTCATTTAATGGCACATGCCAGTTTTAGGGTCCCAAATACCGTGATTTTCAGTCGTCTGCAGGGCACGAGCCTGGAAACGTTTCTTCGCTAAATTCTATTACATCCTAGTTGCAAACCACCAACTGGACCCAACTAGCATGAATTTTCGACCCCAAGTCTTTCGTGGCACCTGTGGTACACTGGTCACGGGTTCCACGGAAATGGCTCAAAATTAGCCAAAAACAGGCTTTATCCGCTTATAACTCGCGATAGCAAACTCGGATCGTCGAAAACTCACTTCCATCGTGTAGAGCGTGGTCGAATTGACCTAGAAACATGTTCAAATTGCCGAAAAGTTTTTTTAATGGAACCCATTTAATGGCACATGCCAGTTTTAGGGTCCCAAATACCGTAATTTTCAGTCGTCTGCAGGGCACGAGCCTGGAAACGTTTCTTCGCTAAATTCTATTACATCCTAGTTGCAAACCACCAACTGGACCCAACTAGCATGAATTTGCGACCCCAAGTCTTTCGTGGCACCTGTGGTACACTGGTCACGGGTTCCACGGAAATGGCTCAAAATTAGCCAAAAACAGGCTTTATCCGCTTATAACTCGCGATAGCAAACTCGGATCGTCGAAAACTCACTTCCATCGTGTAGAGCGTGGTCGAATTGACCTAGAAACATGTTCAAATTGCCGAAAAGTTTTTTAATGGAACCCATTTAATGGCACATGCCAGTTTTAGGGTCCCAAATACCGTAATTTTCAGTCGTCTGCAGGGCACGAGCCTGGAAACGTTTCTTCGCTAAATTCTATTACATCCTAGTTGCAAACCACCAACTGGACCCAACTAGCATGAATTTGCGACCCCAAGTCTTTCGTGGCACCTGTGGTACACTGGTCACGGGTTCCACGGAAATGGCTCAAAATTAGTCAAAAACAGGCTTTATCCGCTTATAACTCGCGATAGCAAACTCGGATCGTCGAAAACTCACTTCCATCGTGTAGAGCGTGGTTGAATTGACCTAGAAACATGTTCAAATTGCCGAAAAGTTTTTTAATGGAACCCATTTAATGGCACATGCCAGTTTTAGGGTCCCAAATACCGTAATTTTCAGTCGTCTGCAGGGCACGAGCCTGGAAACGTTTCTTCGCTAAATTATATTACATCCTAGTTGCAAACCATTAACTGGACCCACCTAGCATGAATTTTCAACCCCAAGTCTTTCGTGGCACCTGTGGTACACTGGTCACGGGTTCCGCGGAAATGGCTCAAAATTAGTCAAACACAGGCTTTATCCGCTTATAACTCGCGATAGCAAACTCGGATCGTCGAAAACTCACTTCCATCGTGTAGAGCGTGGTTGAATTGACCTAGAAACATGTTCAAATTGCCGAAAAGTTTTTTTAATGGAACTCATTTAATGGCACATGCCAGTTTTAGGGTCCCAAACAAACCACCAACTGGACCCAACTAGCATGAATTTTCGACCCCAAGTCTTTCGTGGCACCTGTGGTACACTGGTCACGGGTTCCACGGAAATGGCTCAAAATTAGCCAAAAACAGGCTTTATCCGCTTATAACTCGCGATAGCAAACTCGGATCGTCGAAAACTCACTTCCATCGTGTAGAGCGTGGTCGAATTGACCTAGAAACATGTTCAAATTGCCGAAAAGTTTTTTTTAATGGAACCCATTTAATGGCACATGCCAGTTTTAGGGTCCCAAATACCGTAATTTTCAGTCGTCTGCAGGGCACGAGCCTGGAAACGTTTCTTCGCTAAATTCTATTACATCCTAGTTGCAAACCACCAACTGGACCCAACTAGCATGAATTTGCGACCCCAAGTCTTTCGTGGCACCTGTGGTACACTGGTCACGGGTTCCACGGAAATAGCTCAAAATTAGCCAAAAACATGCTTTATCCGCTTATAACTCGCGATAGCAAACTCGGATCGTCGAAAACTCACTTCCATCGTGTAGAGCGTGGTCGAATTGACCTAGAAACATGTTCAAATTGCCGAAAAGTTTTTTAATGGAACCCATTTAATGGCACATGCCAGTTTTAGGGTCCCAAATACCGTAATTTTCAGTCGTCTGCAGGGCACGAGCCCGGAAACGTTTCTTCGCTAAATTATATTACATCCTAGTTGCAAACCACCAACTGGACCCAACTATCATGAATTTTCGACCCCAAGTCTTTCGTGGCACCTGTGGTACACTGGTCACGGGTTCCACGGAATAGGCTCAAAATTAGCCAAAAACAGGCTTTATCCGCTTATAACTCGCGATAGCAAACTCGGATCGTCGAAAACTCACTTCTATCGTGTAGAGCGTGGTCGAATTGACCTAGAAACATGTTCAAATTGCCGAAAAGTTTTTTTAATGGAACCCGTTTAATGGCACATGTCAGTTTTAGGGTCCCAAATACCGTAATTTTCAGTCGTCTGCAGGGCACGAGCCTGGAAACGTTTCTTCGCTAAATTCTATTACATCCTAGTTGCAAACCACCAACTGGACCCAGCTAGCATGAATTTTCGACCCCAAGTCTTTCGTGGCACCTGTGGTACACTGGTCACGGGTTCCACGGAAATGGCTCAAAATTAGCCAAAAACAGGCTTTATCGGCTTATAACTCGCGATGACAAACTCGGATCGTCGAAAACTCACTTCCATCATGTAGAGCGTGGTCGAATTGACCTAGAACCATGTTCAAATTGCCGAAAAGTTTTTTTAATGGAACCCATTTAATGGCACATGCCAGTTTTAGGGTCCCAAATACCGTAATTTTCAGTCATCTGCAGGGCACGAGCCTGGAAACATTTCTTCGCTAAATTCTATTACATCCTAGTTGCAAACCACCAACTGGACCCAACTAGCATGAATTTTCGACCCCAAGTCTTTCGTGGCACCTGTGGTACACTGGTCACGGGTTCCACGGAAATGGCTCAAAATTAGCCAAAAACAGGCTTTATCCGCTTATAACTCGCGATAGCAAACTCGGATCGTCGAAAACTCACTTCCATCGTGTAGAGCGTGGTCGAATTGACTTAGAAACATGTTCAAATTGCCGAAAAGTTTTTTTAATGGAACCCATTTAATGGCACATGCCAGTTTTAGGGTCCCAAATACCGTAATTTTCAGTCGTCTGCAGGGCACGAGCCCGGAAACGTTTCTTCGCTAAATTCTAATACATCCTAGTTGCAAACCACCAACTGGACCCAACTAGCATGAATTTTCGACCCCAAGTCTTTCGTGGCACCTGTGGTACACTGGTCACGGGTTCCACGGAAATGGCTCAAAATTAGCCAAAAACAGGCTTTATCCGCTTATAACTCGCGATAACAAACTCGGATCGTCGAAAACTCACTTCCATCGTGTAGAGCGTGGTCGAATTGACCTAGAAACATGTTCAAATTGCCGAAAAGTTTTTTTAATGGAACCCATTTAATGGCACATGCCAGTTTTAGGGTCCCAAATACCTTAATTTTCAGTCGTCTGCAGGGCACGAGCCCGGAAACGTTTCTTCGCTAAATTCTATTACATCCTAGTTGCAAACCACCAACTGGACCCAACTAGCATGAATTTTCGACCCCAAGTCTTTCGTGGCACCTGTGGTACACTGGTCACGGGTTCCACGGAAATGGCTCAAAATTAGCCAAAAACAGGCTTTATCCGCTTATAACTCGCGATAGCAAACTCGGATCGTCGAAAACTCACTTCTATCGTGTAGAGCGTGGTCGAATTGACCTAGAAACATGTTCAAATTGCCGAAAAGTTTTTTTAATGGAACCCATTTAATGGCACATGCCAGTTTTAGGGTCCCAAATACCGTAATTTTCAGTCGTCTGCAGGGCACGAGCCCGGAAACGTTTCTTCGCTAAATTCTATTACATCCTAGTTGCAAACCACCAACTGGACCCAACTAGCATGAATTTTCGACCCCAAGTCTTTCGTGGCACCTGTGGTACACTGGTAACGGGTTCCACGGAAATGGCTCAAAATTAGCCAAAAACAGGCTTTATCCGCTTATAACTCGCGATAGCAAACTCGGATCGTCGAAAACTCACTTCCATCGTGTAGAGCGTGGTCGAATTGACCTAGAAACATGTTCAAATTGCCGAAAAGTTTTTTTAATGGAACCCATTTAATGGCACATGCCAGTTTTAGGGTCCCAAATACCGTAATTTTCAGTCGTCTGCAGGGCACGAGCCTGGAAACGTTTCTTCGCTAAATTATATTACATCCTAGTTGCAAACCACCAACTGGACCCAACTAGCATGAATTTTCGACCCCAAGTCTTTCGTGGCACCTGTGGTACACTGGTCACGGGTTCCACGGAAATGGCTCAAAATTAGCCAAAAACAGGCTTTATCCGCTTATAACTCGCGATAGCAAACTCGGATCGTCGAAAACTCACTTCCATCGTGTAGAGCGTGGTCGAATTGACCTAGAAACATGTTCAAATTGCCGAAAAGTTTTTTTAATGGAACCCATTTAATGGCACATGCCAATTTTAGGGTCCCAAATACCGTAATTTTCAGTCGTCTGCAGGGCACGAGCCCGGAAACGTTTCTTCGCTAAATTCTATTACATCCTAGTTGCAAACCACCAACTGGACCCAACTAGCATGAATTTTCGACCCCAAGTCTTTCGTGGCACCTGTGGTACACTGGTCACGGGTTCCACGGAAATGGCTCAAAATTAGCCAAAAACAGGCTTTATCCGCTTATAACTCGCGATAGCAAACTCGGATCGTCGAAAACTCACTTCCATCGTGTAGAGCGTGGTCGAATTGACCTAGAAACATGTTCAAATTGCCGAAAAGTTTTTTTAATGGAACCCATTTAATGGCACATGCCAGTTTTAGGGTCCCAAATACCGTAATTTTCAGTCGTCTGCAGGGCACGAGCCCGGAAACGTTTCTTCGCTAAATTCTATTACATCCTAGTTGCAAACCACCAACTGGACCCAACTAGCATGAATTTTTGACCCCAAGTCTTTCGTGGCACCTGTGGTACACTGGTCACGGGTTCCACGGAAATGGCTCAAAATTTGCCAAAAACAGGCTTTATCCGCTTATAACTCGCGATAGCAAACTCGGATCGTCGAAAACTCACTTCCATCGTGTAGAGCGTGGTCGAATTGACTTAGAAACATGTTCAAATTGCCGAAAAGTTTTTTTAATGGAACCCATTTAATGGCACATGCCAGTTTTAGGGTCCCAAATACCGTAATTTTCAGTCGTCTGCAGGGCACGAGCCCGGAAACGTTTCTTCGCTAAATTCTATTACATCCTAGTTGCAAACCACCAACTGGACCCAACTAGCATGAATTTTCGACCCCAAGTCTTTCGTGGCACCTGTGGTACACTGGTCACGGGTTCCACGGAAATGGCTCAAAATTTAGGCAAAAACAGGCTTTATCCGCTTATAACTCGCGATAGCAAACTCGGATCGTCGAAAACTCACTTCCATCGTGTAGAGCGTGGTCGAATTGACCTAGAAACATGTTCAAATTGCCGAAAAGTTTTTTTAATGGAACCCATTTAATGGCACATGCCAGTTTTAGGGTCCCAAATACCGTAATTTTCAGTCGTCTGCAGGGCACGAGCCCGGAAATGTTTCTTCGCTAAATTATATTACATCCTAGTTGCAAACCACCAACTGGACCCAACTAGCATGAATTTTCGACCCCAAGTCTTTCGTGGCACCTGTGGTACACTGGTCACGGGTTCCACGGAAATGGCTCAAAATTAGCCAAAAACAGGCTTTATCCGCTTATAACTCGCGATAGCAAACTCGGATCGTCGAAAACTCACTTCCATCGTGTAGAGCGTGGTCGAATTGACCTAGAAACATGTTCAAATTGCCGAAAGGTTTTTTTAATGGAACCCATTTAATGGCACATGCCAGTTTTAGGGTCCCAAATACCGTAATTTTCAGTCGTCTGCAGGGCACGAGCCCGGAAACGTTTCTTCGCTAAATTCTATTACATCCTAGTTGCAAACCTTCAACTGGACCCAACTAGCATGAATTTTCGACCCCAAGTCTTTCGTGGCACCTGTGGTACACTGGTCACGGGTTCCATGGAAATGGCTCAAAATTAGCCAAAAACAGGCTTTATCCGCTTATAACTCGCGATAGCAAACTCGGATCGTCAAAAACTCACTTCCATCGTGTAGAGCGTGGTCGAATTGACCTAGAAACATGTTCAAATTGCCGAAAAGTTTTTTTAATGGAACCCATTTAATGGCACATGCCAGTTTTAGGGTCCCAAATACCGTAATTTTCAGTCGTCTGCAGGGCACGAGCCTGGAGACGTTTCTTCGCTAAATTCTATTACATCCTAGTTGCAAACCACCAACTGGACCCAACTAGCATGAATTTTCGACCCCAAGTCTTTCGTGGCACCTGTGGTACACTGGTCACGGGTTCCACGGAAATGGCTCAAAATTAGCCAAAAACAGGCTTTATCCGCTTATAACTCGCGATAGCAAACTCGGATCGTCGAAAACTCACTTCCATCGTGTAGAGCGTGGTCGAATTGACCTAGAAACATGTTCAAATTGCCGAAAAGTTTTTTTAATGGAACCCATTTAATGGCACATGCCAGTTTTAGGGTCCCAAATACCGTAATTTTCAGTCGTCTGCAGGGCGCGAGCCCGGAAACGTTTCTTCGCTAAATTCTATTACATCCTAGTTGCAAACCACCAACTGGACCCAACTAGCATGAATTTTCGACCCCAAGTCTCTCGTGGCACCTGTGGTACACTGGTCACGGGTTCCACGGAAATGGCTCAAAATTAGCCAAAAACAGGCTTTATCCGCTTATAACTCGCGATAGCAAACTCGGATCGTCGAAAACTCACTTCCATCGTGTAGAGCGTGGTCGAATTGACCTAGAAACATGTTCAAATTGCCGAAAAGTTTTTTTAATGGAACCCATTTAATGGCACATGCCAGTTTTAGGGTCCCAAATACCGTAATTTTCAGTCGTCTGCAGGGCACGAGCCTGGAAATGTTTCTTCGCTAAATTCTATTACATCCTAGTTGCAAACCACCAACTGGACCCAACTAGCATGAATTTTCGACCCCAAGTCTTTCGTGGCACCTGTGGTACACTGGTCACGGGTTCCACGGAAATGGCTGAAAATTAGCCAAAAACAGGCTTTATCCGCTTATAACTCGCGATAGCAAACTCGGATCGTCGAAAACTCACTTCCATCGTGTAGAGCGTGGTCGAATTGACCTAGAAACATGTTCAAATTGCCGAAAAGTTTTTTTTAATGGAACCCATTTAATGGCACATGCCAGTTTTAGGGTCCCAAATACCGTAAGTTTCAGTCGTCTGCAGGGCACGAGCCTGGAAGCGTTTCTTCGCTAAATTCTATTACATCCTAGTTGCAAACCCCCAACCGGACCCAACTAGCATGAATTTTCGACCCCAAGTCTTTCGTGGCACCTGTGGTACACTGGTCACGGGTTCCACGGAAATGGCTCAAAATTAGCCAAAAACAGGCTTTATCCGCTTATAACTCGCGATAGCATACTCGGATCGTCGAAAACTCACTTCCATCGTGTAGAGCGTGGTCGAATTGACCTAGAAACATGTTCAAATTGCCGAAAAGTTTTTTTAATGGAACCCATTTAATGGCACATGACAGTTTTAGGGTCCCAAATACCGTAATTTTCAGTCGTCTGCAGGGCACGAGCCCGGAAACGTTTCTTCGCTGAATTCTATTACATCCTAGTTGCAAACCACCAACTGGACCCAACTAGCATGAATTTTCGACCCCAAGTCTTTCGTGGCACCTGTGGTACACTGGTCACGGGTTCCACGGAAATGGCTCAAAATTAGCCAAAAACAGGTTTTATCCGCTTATAACTCGCGATAGCAAACTCGGATCGTCGAAAACTCACTTCCATCGTGTAGAGCGTGGTCGAATTGACCTAGAAACATGTTCAAATTGCCGAAAAGTTTTTTTAATGGAACCCATTTAATGGCACATGCCAGTTTTAGGGTCCCAAATACCGTAATTTTCAGTCGTCTGCAGGGCACGAGCCCGGAAACGTTTCTTCGCTAAATTATATTACATCCTAGTTGCAAACCACCAAATGGACCCAACTAGCATGAATTTTTAACCCCAAGTCTTTCGTGGCACCTGTGGTACACTGGTCACGGGTTCCACGGAAATGGCTCAAAATTAGCCAAAAACAGGCTTTATCCGCTTATAACTCGTGATAGCAAACTCGGATCGTCGAAAACTCACTTCCATCGTGTAGAGCGTGGTCGAATTGACCTAGAAACATGTTCAAATTGCCGAAAAGTTTTTTTAATGGAACCCATTTAATGGCACATGCCAGTTTTAGGGTCCCAAATACCGTAAGTTTCAGTCGTCTGCAGGGCACGAGCCTGGAAGCGTTTCTTCGCTAAATTCTATTACATCCTAGTTGCAAACCCCCAACCGGACCCAACTAGCATGAATTTTCGACCCCAAGTCTTTCGTGGCACCTGTGGTACACTGGTCACGGGTTCCACGGAAATGGCTCAAAATTAGCCAAAAACAGGCTTTATCCGCTTATAACTCGCGATAGCAAACTCGGATCGTCGAAAACTCACTTCCATCGTGTAGAGCGTGGTCGAATTGACCTAGAAACATGTTCAAATTGCCGAAAAGTTTTTTTAATGGAACCCATTTAATGGCACATGCCAGTTTTAGGGTCCCAAATACCGTAATTTTCAGTCGTCTGCAGGGCACGAGCCTGGAAACGTTTCTTCGCTAAATTCTATTACATCCTAGTTGCAAACCACCAACTGGACCCAACTAGCATGAATTTTCGACCCCAAGTCTTTCGTGGCACCTGTGGTACACTGGTCACGGGTTCCACGGAAATGGCTCAAAATTAGCCAAAAACAGGCTTTATCCGCTTATAACTCGCGATAGCAAACTCGGATCGTCGAAAACTCACTTCCATCGTGTAGAGCGTGGTCGAATTGACCTAGAAACATGTTCAAATTGCCGAA
Organism: Daptonema setosum; assembly: GCA_964036265.1. Lineage (NCBI taxonomy): Eukaryota > Metazoa > Nematoda > Chromadorea > Monhysterida > Xyalidae > Daptonema > Daptonema setosum. The sequence goes on from OZ038448.1 coordinate 19,987,440, forward strand.
AAGTTTTTTTAATGGAACCCATTTAATGGCACATGCCAGTTTTAGGGTCCCAAATACCGTAATTTTCAGTCGTCTGCAGGGCACGAGCCTGGAAATGTTTCTTCGCTAAATTCTATTACATCCTAGTTGCAAACCACCAACTGGACCCAACTAGCATGAATTTTCGACCCCAAGTCTTTCGTGGCACCTGTGGTACACTGGTCACGGGTTCCACGGAAATGGCTGAAAATTAGCCAAAAACAGGCTTTATCCGCTTATAACTCGCGATAGCAAACTCGGATCGTCGAAAACTCACTTCCATCGTGTAGAGCGTGGTCGAATTGACCTAGAAACATGTTCAAATTGCCGAAAAGTTTTTTTAATGGAACCCATTTAATGGCACATGCCAGTTTTAGGGTCCCAAATACCGTAAGTTTCAGTCGTCTGCAGGGCACGAGCCTGGAAGCGTTTCTTCGCTAAATTCTATTACATCCTAGTTGCAAACCCCCAACCGGACCCAACTAGCATGAATTTTCGACCCCAAGTCTTTCGTGGCACCTGTGGTACACTGGTCACGGGTTCCACGGAAATGGCTCAAAATTAGCCAAAAACAGGCTTTATCCGCTTATAACTCGCGATAGCATACTCGGATCGTCGAAAACTCACTTCCATCGTGTAGAGCGTGGTCGAATTGACCTAGAAACATGTTCAAATTGCCGAAAAGTTTTTTTAATGGAACCCATTTAATGGCACATGACAGTTTTAGGGTCCCAAATACCGTAATTTTCAGTCGTCTGCAGGGCACGAGCCCGGAAACGTTTCTTCGCTGAATTCTATTACATCCTAGTTGCAAACCACCAACTGGACCCAACTAGCATGAATTTTCGACCCCAAGTCTTTCGTGGCACCTGTGGTACACTGGTCACGGGTTCCACGGAAATGGCTCAAAATTAGCCAAAAACAGGTTTTATCCGCTTATAACTCGCGATAGCAAACTCGGATCGTCGAAAACTCACTTCCATCGTGTAGAGCGTGGTCGAATTGACCTAGAAACATGTTCAAATTGCCGAAAAGTTTTTTTAATGGAACCCATTTAATGGCACATGCCAGTTTTAGGGTCCCAAATACCGTAATTTTCAGTCGTCTGCAGGGCACGAGCCCGGAAACGTTTCTTCGCTAAATTATATTACATCCTAGTTGCAAACCACCAACTGGACCCAACTAGCATGAATTTTTGACCCCAAGTCTTTCGTGGCACCTGTGGTACACTGGTCACGGGTTCCACGGAAATGGCTCAAAATTAGCCAAAAACAGGCTTTATCCGCTTATAACTCGTGATAGCAAACTCGGATCGTCGAAAACTCACTTCCATCGTGTAGAGCGTGGTCGAATTGACCTAGAAACATGTTCAAATTGCCGAAAAGATTTTTTAATGGAACCCATTTAATGGCACATGCCAGTTTTAGGGTCCCAAATACCGTAAGTTTCAGTCGTCTGCAGGGCACGAGCCTGGAAGCGTTTCTTCGCTAAATTCTATTACATCCTAGTTGCAAACCCCCAACCGGACCCAACTAGCATGAATTTTCGACCCCAAGTCTTTCGTGGCACCTGTGGTACACTGGTCACGGGTTCCACGGAAATGGCTCAAAATTAGCCAAAAACAGGCTTTATCCGCTTATAACTCGCGATAGCAAACTCGGATCGTCGAAAACTCACTTCCATCGTGTAGAGCGTGGTCGAATTGACCTAGAAACATGTTCAAATTGCCGAAAAGTTTTTTTAATGGAACCCATTTAATGGCACATGCCAGTTTTAGGGTCCCAAATACCGTAAGTTTCAGTCGTCTGCAGGGCACGAGCCTGGAAGCGTTTCTTCGCTAAATTCTATTACATCCTAGTTGCAAACCCCCAACCGGACCCAACTAGCATGAATTTTCGACCCCAAGTCTTTCGTGGCACCTGTGGTACACTGGTCACGGGTTCCACGGAAATGGCTCAAAATTAGCCAAAAACAGGCTTTATCCGCTTATAACTCGCGATAGCATACTCGGATCGTCGAAAACTCACTTCCATCGTGTAGAGCGTGGTCGAATTGACCTAGAAACATGTTCAAATTGCCGAAAAGTTTTTTTAATGGAACCCATTTAATGGCACATGCCAGTTTTAGGGTCCCAAATACCGTAATTTTCAGTCGTCTGCAGGGCACGAGCCTGGAAACGTTTCTTCGCTAAATTCTATTACATCCTAGTTGCAAACCACCAACTGGACCCAACTAGCATGAATTTTCGACCCCAAGTCTTTCGTGGCACCTGTGGTACACTGGTCACGGGTTCCACGGAAATGGCTCAAAATTAGCCAAAAACAGGCTTTATCCGCTTATAACTCGCGATAGCAAACTCGGATCGTCGAAAACTTACTTCCATCGTGTAGAGCGTGGTCGAATTGACCTAGAAACATGTTCAAATTGCCGAAAAGTTTTTTTAATGGAACCCATTTAATGGCACATGCCAGTTTTAGGGTCCCAAATACCGTAATTTTCAGTCGTCTGCAGGGCACGAGCCTGGAAACGTTTCTTCGCTAAATTCTATTACATCCTAGTTGCAAACCACCAACTGGACCCAAATAGCATGCATTTTCGACCCCAAGTCTTTCGTGGCACCTGTGGTACACTGGTCACGGGTTCCACGGAAATGGCTCAAAATTAGCCAAAAACAGGCTTTATCCGCTTATAACTCGCGATAGCAAACTCGGATCGTCGAAAACTCACTTCCATCGTGTAGAGCGTGGTCGAATTGACCTAGAAACATTTTCAAATTGCCGAAAAGTTTTTTTAATGGAACCCATTTAATGGCACATGCCAGTTTTAGGGTCCCAAATACCGTAATTTTCAGTCGTCTGCAGGGCACGAGCCTGGAAACGTTTCTTCGCTAAATTCTATTACATCCTAGTTGCAAACCACCAACTGGACCCAACTAGCATGAATTTTCGACCCCAAGTCTTTCGTGGCACCTGTGGTACACTGGTCACGGGTTCCACGGAAATGGCTCAAAATTAGCCAAAAACAGGCTTTATCCGCTTATAACTCGCGATAGCAAACTCGGATCGTCGAAAACTCACTTCCATCGTGTAGAGCGTGGTCGAATTGACCTAGAAACATGTTCAAATTGCCGAAAAGTTGTTTTAATGGAACCCATTTAATGGCACATGCCAGTTTTAGGGTCCCAAATACCGTAATTTTCAGTCGTCTGCAGGGCACGAGCCTGGAAACGTTTCTTCGCTAAATTCTATTACATCCTAGTTGCAAACCACCAACTGGACCCAACTAGCATGAATTTTCGACCCCAAGTCTTTCGTGGCACCTGTGGTACACTGGTCACGGGTTCCACGGAAATGGCTCAAAATTAGCCAAAAACAGGCTTTATCCGCTTATAACTCGCGATAGCAAACTCGGATCGTCGAAAACTCACTTCCATCGTGTAGAGCGTGGTCGAATTGACCTAGAAACATGTTCAAATTGCCGAAAAGTTTTTTTAATGGAACCCATTTAATGGCACATGCCAGTTTTAGGGTCCCAAATACCGTAATTTTCAGTCGTCTGCAGGGCACGAGCCTGGAAACGTTTCTTCGCTAAATTCTATTACATCCTAGTTGCAAACCACCAACTGGACCCAACTAGCATGAATTTTCGACCCCAAGTCTTTCGTGGCACCTGTGGTACACTGGTCACGGGTTCCACGGAAATGGCTCAAAATTAGCCAAAAACAGGCTTTATCCGCTTATAACTCGCGATAGCAAACTCGGATCGTCGAAAACTCACTTCCATCGTGTAGAGCGTGGTCGAATTGACCTAGAAACATGTTCAAATTGCCGAAAAGTTTTTTTAATGGAACCCATTTAATGGCACATGCCAGTTTTAGGGTCCCAAATACCGTAATTTTCAGTCGTCTGCAGGGCACGAGCCCAGAAACGTTTCTTCGCTAAATTATATTACATCCTAGTTGCAAACCACCAACTGGACCCAACTAGCATGAATTTTTGACCCCAAGTCTTTCGTGGCACCTGTGGTACACTGGTCACGGGTTCCACGGAAATGGCTCAAAATTAGCCAAAAACAGGCTTTATCCGCTTATAACTCGTGATAGCAAACTCGGATCGTCGAAAACTCACTTCCATCGTGTAGAGCGTGGTCGAATTGACCTAGAAACATGTTCAAATTGCCGAAAAGTTTTTTTAATGGAACCCATTTAATGGCACATGCCAGTTTTAGGGTCCCAAATACCGTAAGTTTCAGTCGTCTGCAGGGCACGAGCCTGGAAGCGTTTCTTCGCTAAATTCTATTACATCCTAGTTGCAAACCCCCAACCGGACCCAACTAGCATGAATTTTCGACCCCAAGTCTTTCGTGGCACCTGTGGTACACTGGTCACGGGTTCCACGGAAATGGCTATAAAAATTAGCCAAAAACAGGCTTTATCCGCTTATAACTCGCGATAGCAAACTCGGATCGTCGAAAACTCACTTCCATCGTGTAGAGCGTGGTCGAATTGACCTAGAAACATGTTCAAATTGCCGAAAAGTTTTTTTTAATGGAACCCATTTAATGGCACATGCCAGTTTTAGGGTCCCAAATACCGTAAGTTTCAGTCGTCTGCAGGGCACGAGCCTGGAAGCGTTTCTTCGCTAAATTCTATTACATCCTAGTTGCAAACCCCCAACCGGACCCAACTAGCATGAATTTTCGACCCCAAGTCTTTCGTGGCACCTGTGGTACACTGGTCACGGGTTCCACGGAAATGGCTCAAAATTAGCCAAAAACAGGCTTTATCCGCTTATAACTCGCGATAGCAAACTCGGATCGTCGAAAACTCACTTCCATCGTGTAGAGCGTGGTCGAATTGACCTAGAAACATGTTCAAATTGCCGAAAAGTTTTTTTAATGGAACCCATTTAATGGCACATGCCAGTTTTAGGGTCCCAAATACCGTAATTTTCAGTCGTCTGCAGGGCACGAGCCTGGAAACGTTTCTTCGCTAAATTCTATTACATCCTAGTTGCAAACCACCAACTGGACCCAACTAGCATGAATTTTCGACCCCAAGTCTTTCGTGGCACCTGTGGTACACTGGTCACGGGTTCCACGGAAATGGCTCAAAATTAGCCAAAAACAGGCTTTATCCGCTTATAACTCGCGATAGCAAACTCGGATCGTCGAAAACTTACTTCCATCGTGTAGAGCGTGGTCGAATTGACCTAGAAACATGTTCAAATTGCCGAAAAGTTTTTTTAATGGAACCCATTTAATGGCACATGCCAGTTTTAGGGTCCCAAATACCGTAATTTTCAGTCGTCTGCAGGGCACGAGCCTGGAAACGTTTCTTCGCTAAATTCTATTACATCCTAGTTGCAAACCACCAACTGGACCCAACTAGCATGAATTTTCGACCCCAAGTCTTTCGTGGCACCTGTGGTACACTGGTCACGGGTTCCACGGAAATGGCTCAAAATTAGCCAAAAACAGGCTTTATCCGCTTATAACTCGCGATAGCAAACTCGGATCGTCGAAAACTCACTTCCATCGTGTAGAGCGTGGTCGAATTGACCTAGAAACATGTTCAAATTGCCGAAAAGTTGTTTTAATGGAACCCATTTAATGGCACATGCCAGTTTTAGGGTCCCAAATACCGTAATTTTCAGTCGTCTGCAGGGCACGAGCCTGGAAACGTTTCTTCGCTAAATTCTATTACATCCTAGTTGCAAACCACCAACTGGACCCAACTAGCATGAATTTTCGACCCCAAGTCTTTCGTGGCACCTGTGGTACACTGGTCACGGGTTCCACGGAAATGGCTTAAAATTAGCCAAAAACAGGCTTTATCCGCTTATAACTCGCGATAGCAAACTCGGATCGTCGAAAACTCACTTCCATCGTGTAGAGCGTGGTCGAATTGACCTAGAAACATGTTCAAATTGCCGAAAAGTTTTTTTAATGGAACCCATTTAATGGCACATGCCAGTTTTAGGGTCCCAAATACCGTAAGTTTCAGTCGTCTGCAGGGCACGAGCCTGGAAGCGTTTCTTCGCTAAATTCTATTACATCCTAGTTGCAAACCCCCAACCGGACCCAACTAGCATGAATTTTCGACCCCAAGTCTTTCGTGGCACCTGTGGTACACTGGTCACGGGTTCCACGGAAATGGCTCAAAATTAGCCAAAAACAGGCTTTATCCGCTTATAACTCGCGATAGCAAACTCGGATCGTCGAAAACTCACTTCCATCGTGTAGAGCGTGGTCGAATTGACCTAGAAACATGTTCAAATTGCCGAAAAGTTTTTTTAATGGAACCCATTTAATGGCACATGCCAGTTTTAGGGTCCCAAATACCGTAAGTTTCAGTCGTCTGCAGGGCACGAGCCTGGAAGCGTTTCTTCGCTAAATTCTATTACATCCTAGTTGCAAACCCCCAACCGGACCCAACTAGCATGAATTTTCGACCCCAAGTCTTTCGTGGCACCTGTGGTACACTGGTCACGGGTTCCACGGAAATGGCTCAAAATTAGCCAAAAACAGGCTTTATCCGCTTATAACTCGCGATAGCATACTCGGATCGTCGAAAACTCACTTCCATCGTGTAGAGCGTGGTCGAATTGACCTAGAAACATGTTCAAATTGCCGAAAAGTTTTTTTAATGGAACCCATTTAATGGCACATGCCAGTTTTAGGGTCCCAAATACCGTAATTTTCAGTCGTCTGCAGGGCACGAGCCTGGAAACGTTTCTTCGCTAAATTCTATTACATCCTAGTTGCAAACCACCAACTGGACCCAACTAGCATGAATTTTCGACCCCAAGTCTTTCGTGGCACCTGTGGTACACTGGTCACGGGTTCCACGGAAATGGCTCAAAATTAGCCAAAAACAGGCTTTATCCGCTTATAACTCGCGATAGCAAACTCGGATCGTCGAAAACTTACTTCCATCGTGTAGAGCGTGGTCGAATTGACCTAGAAACATGTTCAAATTGCCGAAAAGTTTTTTTAATGGAACCCATTTAATGGCACATGCCAGTTTTAGGGTCCCAAATACCGTAATTTTCAGTCGTCTGCAGGGCACGAGCCTGGAAACGTTTCTTCGCTAAATTCTATTACATCCTAGTTGCAAACCACCAACTGGACCCAACTAGCATGCATTTTCGACCCCAAGTCTTTCGTGGCACCTGTGGTACACTGGTCACGGGTTCCACGGAAATGGCTCAAAATTAGCCAAAAACAGGCTTTATCCGCTTATAACTCGCGATAGCAAACTCGGATCGTCGAAAACTCACTTCCATCGTGTAGAGCGTGGTCGAATTGACCTAGAAACATTTTCAAATTGCCGAAAAGTTTTTTTAATGGAACCCATTTAATGGCACATGCCAGTTTTAGGGTCCCAAATACCGTAATTTTCAGTCGTCTGCAGGGCACGAGCCTGGAAACGTTTCTTCGCTAAATTCTATTACATCCTAGTTGCAAACCACCAACTGGACCCAACTAGCATGAATTTTCGACCCCAAGTCTTTCGTGGCACCTGTGGTACACTGGTCACGGGTTCCACGGAAATGGCTCAAAATTAGCCAAAAACAGGCTTTATCCGCTTATAACTCGCGATAGCAAACTCGGATCGTCGAAAACTCACTTCCATCGTGTAGAGCGTGGTCGAATTGACCTAGAAACATGTTCAAATTGCCGAAAAGTTGTTTTAATGGAACCCATTTAATGGCACATGCCAGTTTTAGGGTCCCAAATACCGTAATTTTCAGTCGTCTGCAGGGCACGAGCCTGGAAACGTTTCTTCGCTAAATTCTATTACATCCTAGTTGCAAACCACCAACTGGACCCAACTAGCATGAATTTTCGACCCCAAGTCTTTCGTGGCACCTGTGGTACACTGGTCACGGGTTCCACGGAAATGGCTCAAAATTAGCCAAAAACAGGCTTTATCCGCTTATAACTCGCGATAGCAAACTCGGATCGTCGAAAACTCACTTCCATCGTGTAGAGCGTGGTCGAATTGACCTAGAAACATGTTCAAATTGCCGAAAAGTTTTTTTAATGGAACCCATTTAATGGCACATGCCAGTTTTAGGGTCCCAAATACCGTAATTTTCAGTCGTCTGCAGGGCACGAGCCTGGAAACGTTTCTTCGCTAAATTCTATTACATCCTAGTTGCAAACCACCAACTGGACCCAACTAGCATGAATTTTCGACCCCAAGTCTTCCGTGGCACCTGTGGTACACTGGTCACGGGTTCCACGGAAATGGCTCAAAATTAGCCAAAAACAGGCTTTATCCGCTTATAACTCGCGATAGCAAACTCGGATCGTCGAAAACTCACTTCCATCGTGTAGAGCGTGGTCGAATTGACCTAGAAACATGTTCAAATTGCCGAAAAGTTTTTTTAATGGAACCCATTTAATGGCACATGCCAGTTTTAGGGTCCCAAATACCGTAATTTTCAGTCGTCTGCAGGGCACGAGCCCAGAAACGTTTCTTCGCTAAATTATATTACATCCTAGTTGCAAACCACCAACTGGACCCAACTAGCATGAATTTTTGACCCCAAGTCTTTCGTGGCACCTGTGGTACACTGGTCACGGGTTCCACGGAAATGGCTCAAAATTAGCCAAAAACAGGCTTTATCCGCTTATAACTCGTGATAGCAAACTCGGATCGTCGAAAACTCACTTCCATCGTGTAGAGCGTGGTCGAATTGACCTAGAAACATGTTCAAATTGCCGAAAAGTTTTTTTAATGGAACCCATTTAATGGCACATGCCAGTTTTAGGGTCCCAAATACCGTAAGTTTCAGTCGTCTGCAGGGCACGAGCCTGGAAGCGTTTCTTCGCTAAATTCTATTACATCCTAGTTGCAAACCCCCAACCGGACCCAACTAGCATGAATTTTCGACCCCAAGTCTTTCGTGGCACCTGTGGTACACTGGTCACGGGTTCCACGGAAATGGCTATAAAAATTAGCCAAAAACAGGCTTTATCCGCTTATAACTCGCGATAGCAAACTCGGATCGTCGAAAACTCACTTCCATCGTGTAGAGCGTGGTCGAATTGACCTAGAAACATGTTCAAATTGCCGAAAAGTTTTTTTTAATGGAACCCATTTAATGGCACATGCCAGTTTTAGGGTCCCAAATACCGTAAGTTTCAGTCGTCTGCAGGGCACGAGCCTGGAAGCGTTTCTTCGCTAAATTCTATTACATCCTAGTTGCAAACCCCCAACCGGACCCAACTAGCATGAATTTTCGACCCCAAGTCTTTCGTGGCACCTGTGGTACACTGGTCACGGGTTCCACGGAAATGGCTCAAAATTAGCCAAAAACAGGCTTTATCCGCTTATAACTCGCGATAGCAAACTCGGATCGTCGAAAACTCACTTCCATCGTGTAGAGCGTGGTCGAATTGACCTAGAAACATGTTCAAATTGCCGAAAAGTTTTTTTAATGGAACCCATTTAATGGCACATGACAGTTTTAGTGTCCCAAATACCGTAATTTTCAGTCGTCTGCAGGGCACGAGCCCGGAAACGTTTCTTCGCTAAATTCTATTACATCCTAGTTGCAAACCACCAACTGGACCCAACTAGCATGAATTTTCGACCCCAAGTCTTTCGTGGCACCTGTGGTACACTGGTCACGGGTTCCACGGAAATGGCTCAAAATTAGCCAAAAACAGGCTTTATCCGCTTATAACTCGCGATAGCAAACTCGGATCGTCGAAAACTCACTTCCATCGTGTAGAGCGTGGTCGAATTGACCTAGAAACATGTTCAAATTGCCGAAAAGTTTTTTTTAATGGAACCCATTTAATGGCACATGCCAGTTTTAGGGTCCCAAATACCGTAATTTTCAGTCGTCTGCAGGGCACGAGCCCGGAAACGTTTCTTCGCTAAATTATATTACATCCTAGTTGCAAACCACCAACTGGACCCAACTAGCATGAATTTTTGACCCCAAGTCTTTCGTGGCACCTGTGGTACACTGGTCACGGGTTCCACGGAAATGGCTCAAAATTAGCCAAAAACAGGCTTTATCCGCTTATAACTCGTGATAGCAAACTCGGATCGTCGAAAACTCACTTCCATCGTGTAGAGCGTGGTCGAATTGACCTAGAAACATGTTCAAATTGCCGAAAAGTTTTTTTAATGGAACCCATTTAATGGCACATGACAGTTTTAGTGTCCCAAATACCGTAATTTTCAGTCGTCTGCAGGGCACGAGCCCGGAAACGTTTCTTCGCTAAATTCTATTACATCCTAGTTGCAAACCACCAACTGGACCCAACTAGCATGAATTTTCGACCCCAAGTCTTTCGTGGCACCTGTGGTACACTGGTCACGGGTTCCACGGAAATGGCTCAAAATTAGCCAAAAACAGGCTTTATCCGCTTATAACTCGCGATAGCAAACTCGGATCGTCGAAAACTCACTTCCATCGTGTAGAGCGTGGTCGAATTGACCTAGAAACATGTTCAAATTGCCGAAAAGTTTTTTTTAATGGAACCCATTTAATGGCACATGCCAGTTTTAGGGTCCCAAATACCGTAATTTTCAGTCGTCTGCAGGGCACGAGCCCGGAAACGTTTCTTCGCTAAATTATATTACATCCTAGTTGCAAACCACCAACTGGACCCAACTAGCATGAATTTTTGACCCCAAGTCTTTCGTGGCACCTGTGGTACACTGGTCACGGGTTCCACGGAAATGGCTCAAAATTAGCCAAAAACAGGCTTTATCCGCTTATAACTCGTGATAGCAAACTCGGATCGTCGAAAACTCACTTCCATCGTGTAGAGCGTGGTCGAATTGACCTAGAAACATGTTCAAATTGCCGAAAAGTTTTTTTAATGGAACCCATTTAATGGCACATGCCAGTTTTAGGGTCCCAAATACCGTAAGTTTCAGTCGTCTGCAGGGCACGAGCCTGGAAGCGTTTCTTCGCTAAATTCTATTACATCCTAGTTGCAAACCCCCAACCGGACCCAACTAGCATGAATTTTCGACCCCAAGTCTTTCGTGGCACCTGTGGTACACTGGTCACGGGTTCCACGGAAATGGCTCAAAATTAGCCAAAAACAGGCTTTATCCGCTTATAACTCGCGATAGCAAACTCGGATCGTCGAAAACTCACTTCCATCGTGTAGAGCGTGGTCGAATTGACTTAGAAACATGTTCAAATTGCCGAAAAGTTTTTTTTAATGGAACCCATTTAATGGCACATGCCAGTTTTAGGGTCCCAAATACCGTAAGTTTCAGTCGTCTGCAGGGCACGAGCCTGGAAGCGTTTCTTCGCTAAATTCTATTACATCCTAGTTGCAAACCCCCAACCGGACCCAACTAGCATGAATTTTCGACCCCAAGTCTTTCGTGGCACCTGTGGTACACTGGTCACGGGTTCCACGGAAATGGCTCAAAATTAGCCAAAAACAGGCTTTATCCGCTTATAACTCGCGATAGCAAACTCGGATCGTCGAAAACTCACTTCCATCGTGTAGAGCGTGGTCGAATTGACTTAGAAACATGTTCAAATTGCCGAAAAGTTTTTTTTAATGGAACCCATTTAATGGCACATGCCAGTTTTAGGGTCCCAAATACCGTAATTTTCAGTCGTCTGCAGGGCACGAGCCCGGAAACGTTTCTTCGCTAAATTCTATTACATCCTAGTTGCAAATCACCAACTGGACCCAACTAGCATGAATTTTCGACCCCAAGTCTTTCGTGGCACCTGTTGTACACTGGTCACGGGTTACACGGAAATGGCTCAAAATTAGCCAAAAACAGGCTTTATCCGCTTATAACTCGCGATAGCAAACTCGGATCGTCGAAAACTCACTTCCATCGTGTAGAGCGTGGTCGAATTGACCTAGAAACATGTTCAAATTGCCGAAAAGTTTTTTTAATGGAACCCATTTAATGGAACATGCCAGTTTTAGGGTCCCAAATACCGTAATTTTCAGTCGTCTGCAGGGCACGAGCCCGGAAACGTTTCTTCGCTAAATTCTATTACATCCTAGTTGCAAACCACCAACTGGACCCAACTAGCATGAATTTTCGACCCCAAGTCTTTCGTGGCACCTGTGGTACACTTTCACGGGTTCCACGGAAATGGCTCAAAATTAGCCAAAAACAGGCTTTATCCGCTTATAACTCGTGATAGCAAACTCGTATCGTCGAAAACTTACTTCCATCGTGTAGAGCGTGGTCGAATTGACCTAGAAACATGTTCAAATTGCCGAAAAGTTTTTTTAATGGAACCCATTTAATGGCACATGCCAGTTTTAGGGTCCCAAAGACCGTAAATTTCAGTCGTCTGCAGGGCACGAGCCCGGAAACGTTTCTTCGCTAAATTCTATTACATCCTAGTTGCAAACCACCAACTGGACCCAACTAGCATGAATTTTCGACCCCAAGTCTTTCGTGGCACCTGTGGTACACTTTCACGGGTTCCACGGAAATGGCTCAAAATTAGCCAAAAACAGGCTTTATCCGCTTATAACTCGCGATAGCAAACTCGGATCGTCGAAAACTCACTTCCATCGTGTAGAGCGTGGTCGAATTGACTTAGAAACATGTTCAAATTGCCGAAAAGTTTTTTTAATGGAACCCATTTAATGGCACATGCCAGTTTTAGGTTCCCAAATACCGTAATTTTCAGTCGTCTGCAGGGCACGAGCCTGGAAACGTTTCTTCGCTAAATTCTATTACATCCTAGATGCAAACCACCAACTGGACCCAACTAGCATGACTTTTCGACCCCAAGTCTTTCGTGGCACGTGTGGTACACTGGTCACGGGTTCCACGGAAATGGCTCAAAATTAGCCAAAAACAGGCTTTATCCGCTTATAACTCGCGATAGCAAACTCGGATCGTCGAAAACTCACTTCCATCGTGTAGAGCGTGGTCGAATTGACCTAGAAACATGTTCAAATTGCCGAAAAGTTTTTTTAATGGAACCCATTTAATGGCACATTCAAGTTTTAGGGTCCCAAATACCGTAATTTTCAGTCGTCTGCAGGGCACGAGCCTGGAAACGTTTCTTCGCTAAATTCTATTACATCCTAGATGCAAACCACCAACTGGACCCAACTAGCATGAATTTTCGACCCCAAATCTTTCGTGGCACCTGTGGTACACTGGTCACGGGTTCCACGGAAATGGCTCAAAATTAGCCAAAAACAGGCTTTATCCGCTTATAACTCGCGATAGCAAACTCGGATCGTCGAAAACTCACTTCCATCGTGTAGAGCGTGGTCGAATTGACCTAGAAACATGTTCAAATTGCCGAAAAGTTTTTTTAATGGGACCCATTTAATGGCACATGCCAGTTTTAGGGTCCCAAATACCGTAATTTTCAGTCGTCTGCAGGGCACGAGCCCGGAAACGTTTCTTCGCTAAATTCTATTACATCCTAGTTGCAAACCACCAACTGGACCCAACTAGCATGAATTTTCGACCCCAAGTCTTTCGTGGCACCTGTGGTACACTGGTCACGGGTTCCACGGAAATGGCTCAAAATTAGCCAAAAACAGGCTTTATCCACTTATAACTCGCGATAGCAAACTCGGATCGTCGAAAACTCACTTCCATCGTGTAGAGCGTGGTCGAATTGACCTAAAAACATGTTCAAATTGCCGAAAAGTTTTTTTTTATGGAACCCATTTAATGGCACATGCCAGTTTTAGGGTCCCAAATACCGTAATTTTCAGTCGTCTGCAGGGCACGAGCCCGGAAACGTTTCTTCGCTAAATTCTATTACATCCTAGTTGCAAACCACCAACTGGACCCAACTAGCATGAATTTTCGACCCCAAGTCTTTCGTGGCACCTGTGGTACACTGGTCACGGGTTCCACGGAAATGGCTCAAAATTAGCCAAAAACAGGCTTTATCCACTTATAACTCGCGATAGCAAACTCGGATCGTCGAAAACTCACTTCCATCGTGTAGAGCGTGGTCGAATTGACCTAAAAACATGTTCAAATTGCCGAAAAGTTTTTTTAATGGAACCCATTTAATGGCACATGCCAGTTTTAGGGTCCCAAATACCGTAATTTTCAGTCGTCTGCAGGGCACGAGCCCGGAAACGTTTCTTCGCTAAATTCTATTACATCCTAGTTGCAAACCACCAACTGGACCCAACTAGCATGAATTTTCGACCCCAAGTCTTTCGTGGCACCTGTGGTACACTGGTCACGGGTTCCACGGAAATGGCTCAAAATTAGCCAAAAACAGGCTTTATCCGCTTATAACTCGCGATAGCAAACTCGGATCGTCCAAAACTCACTTCCATCGTGTAGAGCGTGGTCGAATTGACATAGAGACATGTTCAAATTGCCTAAAAGTTTTTTTAATGGAACCCATTTAATGGCACATGCCAGTTTTAGGGTCCCAAATACCGTAATTTTCAGTCGTCTGCAGGGCACGAGCCTGGAAACGTTTCTTCGCTAAATTCTATTACATCCTAGTTGCAAACCACCAACTGGACCTAACTAGCATGAATTTTTGACCCCAAGTCTTTCGTGGCACCTGTGGTACACTGGTCACGGGTTCCATGGAAATGGCTCAAAATTAGCCAAAAACAGGCTTTATCCGCTTATAACTCGCGATAGCAAACTCGGATCGTCGAAAACTCACTTCCATCGTGTAGAGCGTGGTCGAATTGACCTAGAGACATTTTCAAATTGCCGAAAAGTTTTTTTAATGGAACCCATTTAATGGCACATGCCAGTTTTAGGGTCCCAAATACCGTAATTTTCAGTCGTCTGCAGGGCACGAGCCTGGAAACGTTTCTTCGCTAAATTCTATTACATCCTAGTTGCAAACCACCAACTGGACCCAACTAGCATGAATTTTCGACCCCAAGTCTTTCGTGGCACCTGTGGTACACTGGTCACGGGTTCCACGGAAATGGCTCAAAATTAGCCAAAAACAGGCTTTATCCGCTTATAACTCGCGATAGCAAACTCGGATCGTCGAAAACTCACTTCCATCGTGTAGAGCGTGGTCGAATTGACCTAGAAACATGTTCAAATTGCCGAAAAGTTTTTTTAATGGAACCCATTTAATGGCACATGCCAGTTTTAGGGTCCCAAATACCGTAATTTTCAGTCGTCTGCAGGGCACGAGCCCGGAAACGTTTCTTCGCTAAATTCTATTACATCCTAGTTGCAAACCACCAACTGGACCCAACTAGCATGAATTTTCGACCCCAAGTCTTTCGTGGCACCTGTGGTATACTCGTTACGTGTTCCACGGAAATGGCTCAAAATTAGCCAAAAACAGGCTTTATCCGCTTATAACTCGCGATAGCAATTTCGGATCGTCGAAAACTCACTTCCATCGTGTAGAGCGTGGTCGAATTGACCTAGAAACATGTTCAAATTGCCGAAAAGTTTTTTTTAATGGGACCCATTTAATGGCACATGCCAGTTTTAGGGTCCCAAATACCGTAATTTTCAGTCGTCTGCAGGGCACGAGCCTGGAAACGTTTCTTCGCTAAATTCTATTACATCCTAGTTGCAAACCACCAACTGGACCCAACTAGCATGAATTTTCGACCCCAAGTCTTTCGTGGCACCTGTGGTACACTGGTCACGGGTTCCACGGAAATGGCTCAAAATTAGCCAAAAACAGGCTTTATCCACGTATAACTCGCGATAGCAAACTCGGATCGTCGAAAACTCACTTCCATCGTGTAGAGCGTGGTCGAGTTGACCTAAAAACATGTTCAAATTGCCGAAAAGTTTTTTTAATGGAACCCATTTAATGGCACATGCCAGTTTTAGGTTCCCAAATACCGTAATTTTCAGTCGTCTGCAGGGCACGAGCCTGGAAACGTTTCTTCGCTAAATTCTATTACATCCTAGATGCAAACCACCAACTGGACCCAACTAGCATGACTTTTCGACCCCAAGTCTTTCGTGGCACCTGTGGTACACTGGTCACGGGTTCCACGGAAATGGCTCAAAATTAGCCAAAAACAGGCTTTATCCGCTTATAACTCGCGATAGCAAACTCGGATCGTCGAAAACTCACTTCCATCGTGTAGAGCGTGGTCGAATTGACCTAGAAACATGTTCAAATTGCCGAAAAGTTTTTTTAATGGAACCCATTTAATGGCACATTCAAGTTTTAGGGTCCCAAATACCGTAATTTTCAGTCGTCTGCAGGGCACGAGCCTGGAAACGTTTCTTCGCTAAATTCTATTACATCCTAGATGCAAACCACCAACTGGACCCAACTAGCATGACTTTTCGACCCCAAGTCTTTCGTGGCACCTGTGGTACACTGGTCACGGGTTCCACGGAAATGGCTCAAAATTAGCCAAAAACAGGCTTTATCCGCTTATAACTCGCGATAGCAAACTCGGATCGTCGAAAACTCACTTCCATCGTGTAGAGCGTGGTCGAATTGACCTAGAAACATGTTCAAATTGCCGAAAAGTTTTTTTAATGGGACCCATTTAATGGCACATGCCAGTTTTAGGGTCCCAAATACCGTAATTTTCAGTCGTCTGCAGGGCACGAGCCCGGAAACGTTTCTTCGCTAAATTCTATTACATCCTAGTTGCAAACCACCAACTGGACCCAACTAGCATGAATTTTCGACCCCAAGTCTTTCGTGGCACCTGTGGTACACTGGTCACGGGTTCCACGGAAATGGCTCAAAATTAGCCAAAAACAGGCTTTATCCACTTATAACTCGCGATAGCAAACTCGGATCGTCGAAAACTCACTTCCATCGTGTAGAGCGTGGTCGAATTGACCTAAAAACATGTTCAAATTGCCGAAAAGTTTTTTTAATGGAACCCATTTAATGGCACATGCCAGTTTTAGGGTCCCAAATACCGTAGTTTTCAGTCGTCTGCAGGGCACGAGCCCGGAAACGTTTCTTCGCTAAATTCTATTACATCCTAGTTGCAAACCACCAACTGGACCCAACTAGCATGAATTTTCGACCCCAAGTCTTTCGTGGCACCTGTGGTACACTGGTCACGGGTTCCACGGAAATGGCTCAAAATTAGCCAAAAACAGGCTTTATCCGCTTATAACTCGCGATAGCAAACTCGGATCGTCGAAAACTCACTTCCATCGTGTAGAGCGTGGTCGAATTGACATAGAGACATGTTCAAATTGCCTAAAAGTTTTTTTAATGGAACCCATTTAATGGCACATGCCAGTTTTAGGGTCCCAAATACCGTAATTTTCAGTCGTCTGCAGGGCACGAGCCTGGAAACGTTTCTTCGCTAAATTCTATTACATCCTAGTTGCAAACCACCAACTGGACCTAACTAGCATGAATTTTTGACCCCAAGTCTTTCGTGGCACCTGTGGTACACTGGTCACGGGTTCCATGGAAATGGCTTAAAATTAGCCAAAAACAGGCTTTATCCGCTTATAACTCGCGATAGCAAACTCGGATCGTCGAAAACTCACTTCCATCGTGTAGAGCGTGGTCGAATTGACCTAGAGACATTTTCAAATTGCCGAAAAGTTTTTTTAATGGAACCCATTTAATGGCACATGCCAGTTTTAGGGTCCCAAATACCGTAATTTTCAGTCGTCTGCAGGGCACGAGCCTGGAAACGTTTCTTCGCTAAATTCTATTACATCCTAGTTGCAAACCACCAACTGGACCCAACTAGCATGAATTTTCGACCCCAAGTCTTTCGTGGCACCTGTGGTACACTGGTCACGGGTTCCACGGAAATGGCTCAAAATTAGCCAAAAACAGGCTTTATCCGCTTATAACTCGCGATAGCAAACTCGGATCGTCGAAAACTCACTTCCATCGTGTAGAGCGTGGTCGAATTGACCTAGAAACATGTTCAAATTGCCGAAAAGTTTTTTTAATGGAACCCATTTAATGGCACATGCCAGTTTTAGGGTCCCAAATAACGTAATTTTCAGTCGTCTGCAGGGCACGAGCCCGGAAACGTTTCTTCGCTAAATTCTATTACATCCTAGTTGCAAACCACCAACTAGACCCAACTAGCATGAATTTTCGACCCCAAGTCTTTCGTGGCACCTGTGGTACACTGGTCACGGGTTCCACGGAAATGGCTCAAAATTAGCCAAAAACAGGCTTTATCCGCTTATAACTCGCGATAGCAAACTCGGATCGTCGAAAACTCACTTCCATCGTGTAGAGCGTGGTCGAATTGACCTAGAAACATGTTCAAATTGCCGAAAAGTTTTTTTAATGGGACCCATTCAATGGCACATGCCAGTTTTAGGGTCCCAAATACCGTAATTTTCAGTCGTCTGCAGGGCACGAGCCTGGAAACGTTTCTTCGCTAAATTCTATTACATCCTAGTTGCAAACCACCAACTGGACCCAACTAGCATGAATTTTCGACCCCAAGTCTTTCGTGGCACCTGTGGTACACTGGTCACGGGTTCCACGGAAATGGCTCAAAATTAGCCAAAAACAGGCTTTATCCACGTATAACTCGCGATAGCAAACTCGGATCGTCGAAAACTCACTTCCATCGTGTAGAGCGTGGTCGAATTGACCTAAAAACATGTTCAAATTGCCGAAAAGTTTTTTTAATGGAACACATTTAATGGCACATGCCAGTTTTAGGGTCCCAAATACCGTAATTTTCAGTCGTCTGCAGGGCACGAGCCCGGAAACGTTTCTTCGCTAAATTCTATTACATCCTAGTTGCAAACCACCAACTGGACCCAACTAGCATGAATTTTCGACCCCAAGTCTTTCGTGGCACCTGTGGTACACTGGTCACGGGTTCCACGGAAATGGCTCAAAATTAGCCAAAAACAGGCTTTATCCGCTTATAACTCGCGATAGCAAACTCGGATCGTCGAAAACTCACTTCCATCGTGTAGAGCGTGGTCGAATTGACATAGAGACTTGTTCAAATTGCCTAAAAGTTTTTTTAATGGAACCCATTCAATGGCACATGCCAGTTTTAGGGTCCCAAATACCGTAATTTTCAGTCGTCTGCAGGGCACGAGCCTGGAAACGTTTCTTCGCTAAATTCTATTACATCCTAGTTGCAAACCACCAACTGGACCTAACTAGCATGAATTTTTGACCCCAAGTCTTTCGTGGCACCTGTGGTACACTGGTCACGGGTTCCATGGAAATGGCTCAAAATTAGCCAAAAACAGGCTTTATCCGCTTATAACTCGCGATAGCAAACTCGGATCGTCGAAAACTCACTTCCATCGTGTAGAGCGTGGTCGAATTGACCTAGAAACATGTTCAAATTGCCGAAAAGTTTTTTTAATGGAACCCATTTAATGGCACATGCCAGTTTTAGGGTCCCAAATAACGTAATTTTCAGTCGTCTGCATGGCACGAGCCCGGAAACGTTTCTTCGCTAAATTCTATTACATCCTAGTTGCAAACCACCAACTAGACCCAACTAGCATGAATTTTCGACCCCAAGTCTTTCGTGGCACCTGTGGTACACTGGTCACGGGTTCCACGGAAATGGCTCAAAATTAGACAAAAACAGGCTTTATCCGCTTATAACTCGCGATAGCAAACTCGGATCGTCGAAAACTCACTTCCATCGTGTAGAGCGTGGTCGAATTGACCTAGAAACATGTTCAATTTGCCGAAAAGTTTTTTTAATGGGACCCATTTAATGGCACATGCCAGTTTTAGGGTCCCAAATACCGTAATTTTCAGTCGTCTGCAGGGCACGAGCCTGGAAACGTTTCTTCGCTAAATTCTATTACATCCTAGTTGCAAACCACCAACTGGACCCAACTAGCATGAATTTTCGACCCCAAGTCTTTCGTGGCACCTGTGGTACACTGGTCACGGGTTCCACGGAAATGGCTCAAAATTAGCCAAAAACAGGCTTTATCCACGTATAACTCGCGATAGCAAACTTGGATCGTCGAAAACTCACTTCCATCGTGTAGAGCGTGGTCGAATTGACCTAGAAACATGTTCAAATTGCCGAAAAGTTTTTTTAATGGAACCCATTTAATGGCACATGCCAGTTTTAGGGTCCCAAATAACGTAATTTTCAGTCGTCTGCAGGGCACGAGCCTGGAAACGTTTCTTCGCTAAATTCTCTTACATCCTAGTTGCAAACCACCAACTGGACCTAACTAGCATGAATTTTTGACCCCAAGTCTTTCGTGGCACCTGTGGTACACTGGTCACGGGTTCCATGGAAATGGCTCAAAATTAGCCAAAAACAGGCTTTATCCGCTTATAACTCGCGATAGCAAACTCGGATCGTCGAAAACTCACTTCCATCGTGTAGAGCGTGGTCGAATTGACCTAGAAACATGTTCAAATTGCCGAAAAGTTTTTTTAATGGAACCCATTTAATGGCACATGCCAGTTTTAGGGTCCCAAATAACGTAATTTTCAGTCGTCTGCATGGCACGAGCCCGGAAACGTTTCTTCGCTAAATTCTATTACATCCTAGTTGCAAACCACCAACTAGACCCAACTAGCATGAATTTTCGACCCCAAGTCTTTCGTGGCACCTGTGGTACACTGGTCACGGGTTCCACGGAAATGGCTCAAAATTAGCCAAAAACAGGCTTTATCCGCTTATAACTCGCGATAGCAAACTCGGATCGTCGAAAACTCACTTCCATCGTGTAGAGCGTGGTCGAATTGACCTAGAAACATGTTCAATTTGCCGAAAAGTTTTTTTAATGGGACCCATTTAATGGCACATGCCAGTTTTAGGGTCCCAAATACCGTAATTTTAAGTCGTCTGCAGGGCACGAGCCTGGAAACGTTTCTTCGCTAAATTCTATTACATCCTAGTTTCAAACCACCAACTGGACCCAACTAGCATGAATTTTCGACCCCAAGTCTTTCGTGGCACCTGTGGTACACTGGTCACGGGTTCCACGGAAATGGCTCAAAATTAGCCAAAAAACAGGCTTTATCCGCTTATAACTCGCGATAGCAAACTCGGATCGTCGAAAACTCACTTCCATCGTGTAGAGCGTGGTCGAATTGACCTAGAAACATGTTCAATTTGCCGAAAAGTTTTTTTAATGGGACCCATTTAATGGCACATGCCAGTTTTAGGGTCCCAAATACCGTAATTTTCAGTCGTCTGCAGGGCACGAGCCTGGAAACGTTTCTTCGCTAAATTCTATTACATCCTAGTTGCAAACCACCAACTGGACCCAACTAGCATGAATTTTCGACCCCAAGTCTTTCGTGGCACCTGTGGTACACTGGTCACGGGTTCCACGGAAATGGCTCAAAATTAGCCAAAAACAGGCTTTATCCACGTATAACTCGCGATAGCAAACTCGGATCGTCGAAAACTCACTTCCATCGTGTAGAGCGTGGTCGAATTGACCTAGAAACATGTTCAAATTGCCGAAAAGTTTTTTTAATGGAACCCATTTAATGGCACATGCCAGTTTTAGGGTCCCAAATAACGTAATTTTCAGTCGTCTGCAGGGCACGAGCGCGGAAACGTTTCTTCGCTAAATTCTATTACATCCTAGTTGCAAACCACCAACTAGACCCAACTAGCATGAATTTTCGACCCCAAGTCTTTCGTGGCACCTGTGGTACACTGGTCACGGGTTCCACGGAAATGGCTCAAAATTAGCCAAAAACAGGCTTTATCCGCTTATAACTCGCGATAGCAAACTCGGATCGTCGAAAACTCACTTCCATCGTGTAGAGCGTGGTCGAATTGACCTAGAAACATGTTCAAATTGCCGAAAAGTTTTTTTAATGGGACCCATTTAATGGCACATGCCAGTTTTAGGGTCCCAAATACCGTAATTTTCAGTCGTCTGCAGGGCACGAGCCTGGAAACGTTTCTTCGCTAAATTCTATTACATTCTAGTTGCAAACCACCAACTAGACCCAACTAGCATGAATTTTCGACCCCAAGTCTTTCGTGGCACCTGTGGTACACTGGTCACGGGTTCCACGGAAATGGCTCAAAATTAGCCAAAAACAGGCTTTATCCACGTATAACTCGCGATAGCAAACTCGGATCGTCGAAAACTCACTTCCATCGTGTAGAGCGTGGTCGAATTGACCTAGAAACATGTTCAAATTGCCGAAAAGTTTTTTTAATGGAACCCATTTAATGGCACATGCCAGTTTTAGTGTCCCAAATAACGTAATTTTCAGTCGTCTGCAGGGCACGAGCGCGGAAACGTTTCTTCGCTAAATTCTATTACATCCTAGTTGCAAACCACCAACTAGACCCAACTAGCATGAATTTTCGACCCCAAGTCTTTCGTGGCACCTGTGGTACACTGGTCACGGGTTCCACGGAAATGGCTCAAAATTAGCCAAAAACAGGCTTTATCCGCTTATAACTCGCGATAGCAAACTCGGATCGTCGAAAACTCACTTCCATCGTGTAGAGCGTGGTCGAATTGACCTAGAAACATGTTCAAATTGCCGAAAAGTTTTTTTTAATGGGACCCATTTAATGGCACATGCCAGTTTTAGGGTCCCAAATACCGTAATTTTCAGTCGTCTGCAGGGCACGAGCCTGGAAACGTTTCTTCGCTAAATTCTATTACATCCTAGTTGCAAACCACCAACTGGACCCAACTAGCATGAATTTTCGACCCCAAGTCTTTCGTGGCACCTGTGGTACACTGGTCACGGGTTCCACGGAAATGGCTCAAAATTAGCCAAAAACAGGCTTTATCCACGTATAACTCGCGATAGCAAACTCGGATCGTCGAAAACTCACTTCCATCGTGTAGAGCGTGGTCGAATTGACCTAGAAACATGTTCAAATTGCCGAAAAGTTTTTTTTAATGGGACCCATTTAATGGCACATGCCAGTTTTAGGGTCCCAAATACCGTAATTTTCAGTCGTCTGCAGGGCACGAGCCTGGAAACGTTTCTTCGCTAAATTCTATTACATCCTAGTTGCAAACCACCAACTGGACCCAACTAGCATGAATTTTCGACCCCAAGTCTTTCGTGGCACCTGTGGTACACTGGTCACGGGTTCCACGGAAATGGCTCAAAATTAGCCAAAAACAGGCTTTATCCACGTATAACTCGCGATAGCAAACTCGGGTCGTCAAAAACTCACTTCCATCGTGTAGAGCGTGGTCGAATTGACCTAAAAACATGTTCAAATTGCCGAAAAGTTTTTTTAATGGAACACATTTAATGGCACATGCCAGTTTTAGGGTCCCAAATACCGTAATTTTCAGTCGTCTGCAGGGCACGAGCCCGGAAACGTTTCTTCGCTAAATTCTATTACATCCTAGTTGCAAACCACCAACTGGACCCAACTAGCATGAATTTTCGACCCCAAGTCTTTCGTGGCACCTGTGGTACACTGGTCACGGGTTCCACGGAAATGGCTCAAAATTAGCCAAAAACAGGCTTTATCCGCTTATAACTCGCGATAGCAAACTCGGATCGTCGAAAACTCACTTCCATCGTGTAGAGCGTGGTCGAATTGACATAGAGACATGTTCAAATTGCCTAAAACTTTTTTTAATGGAACCCATTTAATGGCACATGCCAGTTTTAGGGTCCCAAATACCGTAATTTTCAGTCGTCTGCAGGGCACGAGCCTGGAAACGTTTCTTCGCTAAATTCTATTACATCCTAGTTGCAAACCACCAACTGGACCTAACTAGCATGAATTTTTGACCCCAAGTCTTTCGTGGCACCTGTGGTACACTGGTCACGGGTTCCATGGAAATGGCTCAAAATTAGCCAAAAACAGGCTTTATCCGCTTATAACTCGCGATAGCAAACTCGGATCGTCGAAAACTCACTTCCATCGTGTAGAGCGTGGTCGAATTGACCTAGAGACATGTTCAAATTGCCGAAAAGTTTTTTAATGGAACCCATTTAATGGCACATGCCAGTTTTAGGGTCCCAAATACCGTAATTTTCAGTCGTCTGCAGGGCACGAGCCTGGAAACGTTTCTTCGCTAAATTCTATTACATCCTAGTTGCAAACCACCAACTGGACCCAACTAGCATGAATTTTCGACCCCAAGTCTTTCGTGGCACCTGTGGTACACTGGTCACGGGTTCCACGGAAATGGCTCAAAATTAGCCAAAAACAGGCTTTATCCGCTTATAACTCGCGATAGCAAACTCGGATCGTCGAAAACTCACTTCCATCGTGTAGAGCGTGGTCGAATTGACCTAGAAACATGTTCAAATTGCCGAAAAGTTTTTTTAATGGAACCCATTTAATGGCACATGCCAGTTTTAGGGTCCCAAATACCGTAATTTTCAGTCGTCTGCAGGGCACGAGCCCGGAAACGTTTCTTCGCTAAATTCTATTACATCCTAGTTGCAAACCACCAACTGGACCCAACTAGCATGAATTTTCGACCCCAAGTCTTTCGTGGCACCTGTGGTACACTGGTCACGGGTTCCACGGAAATGGCTCAAAATTAGCCAAAAACAGGCTTTATCCGCTTATAACTCGCGATAGCAAACTCGGATCGTCGAAAACTCACTTCCATCGTGTAGAGCGTGGTCGAATTGACCTAGAAACATGTTCAAATTGCCGAAAAGTTTTTTTAATGGAACCCATTTAATGGCACATGCCAGTTTTAGGGTCCCAAATACCGTAATTTTCAGTCGTCTGCAGGGCACGAGCCTGGAAACGTTTCTTCGCTAAATTTTATAACATCCTAGTTGCAAACCACCAACTGGACCCAACTAGCATGAATTTTCGACCCCAAGTCTTTCGTGGCACCTGTGGTACACTGGTCACGGGTTCCACGGAAATGGCTCAAAATTAGCCAAAAACGGGCTTTATCCGCTTATAACTTGCGATAGCAAACTCGGATCGTCGAAAACTCACTTCCATCGTGTAGAGCGTGGTCGAATTGACCTAGAAACATGTTCAAATTGCCGAAAAGTTTTTTTAATGGAACCCATTTAATGGCACATGCCAGTTTTAGGGTCCCAAATACCGTAATTTTCAGTCGTCTGCAGGGCACGAGCCTGGAAACGTTTCTTCGCTAAATTCTATTACATCCTAGTTGCAAACCACCAACTGGACCCAACTAGCATGAATTTTCGACCCCAAGTCTTTTGTGGCACCTGTGGTACACTGGTCACGGGTTCCACGGAAATGGCTCAAAATTAGCCAAAAACAGGCTTTATCCGCTTATAACTCGCGATAGCAAACTCGGATCGTCGAAAACTCACTTCCATCGTGTAGAGCGTGGTCGAATTGACCTAGAAACATGTTCAAATTGCCGAAAAGTTTTTTTAATGGAAACCCATTTAATGGCACATGCCAGTTTTAGGGTCCCAAATACCGTAATTTTCAGTCGTCTGCAGGGCACGAGCCTGGAAACGTTTCTTCGCTAAATTCTATTACATCCTAGTTGCAAACCACCAACTGGACCCAACTAGCATGAATTTTCGACCCCAAGTCTTTCGTGGCACCTGTGGTACACTGGTCACGGGTTCCACGGAAATGGCTCAAAATTAGCCAAAAACGGGCTTTATCCGCTTATAACTCGCGATAGCAAACTCGGATCGTCGAAAACTCACTTCCATCGTGTAGAGCGTGGTCGAATTGACCTAGAAACATGTTCAAATTGCCGAAAAGTTTTTTTAATGGAACCCATTTAATGGCACATGCCAGTTTTAGGGTCCCAAATACCGTAATTTTCAGTCGTCTGCAGGGCACGAGCCTGGAAACGTTTCTTCGCTAAATTCTATTACATCCTAGTTGCAAACCACCAACTGGACCCAACTAGCATGAATTTTCGACCCCAAGTCTTTCGTGGCACCTGTGGTACACTGGTCACGGGTTCCACGGAAATGGCTCAAAATTAGCCAAAAACAGGCTTTATCCGCTTATAACTCGCGATAGCAAACTCGGATCGTCGAAAACTCACTTCCATCGTGTAGAGCGTGGTCGAATTGACATAGAGACATGTTCAAATTGCCTAAAAGTTTTTTTAATGGAACCCATTTAATGGCACATGCCAGTTTTAGGGTCCCAAATACCGTAATTTTCAGTCGTCTGCAGGGCACGAGCCTGGAAACGTTTCTTCGCTAAATTCTATTACATCCTAGTTGCAAACCACCAACTGGACCTAACTAGCATGAATTTTTGACCCCAAGTCTTTCGTGGCACCTGTGGTACACTGGTCACGGGTTCCACGGAAATGGCTCAAAATTAGCCAAAAACAGGCTTTATCCGCTTATAACTCGCGATAGCAAACTCGGATCGTCGAAAACTCACTTCCATCGTGTAGAGCGTGGTCGAACTGACCTAGAAACATGTTCAAATTGCCGAAAAGTTTTTTTAATGGAACCCATTTAATGGCACATGCCAGTTTTAGGGTCCCAAATACCGTAATTTTCAGTCGTCTGCAGGGCACGAGCCTGGAAACGTTTCTTCGCTAAATTCTATAACATCCTAGTTGCAAACCACCAACTGGACCCAACTAGCATGAATTTTCGACCCCAAGTCTTTCGTGGCACCTGTGGTACACTGGTCACGGGTTCCACGGAAATGGCTCAAAATTTGCCAAAAACAGGCTTTATCCGCTTATAACTCGCGATAGCTAACTCGGATCGTCGAAAACTCACTTCCATCGTGTAGAGCGTGGTCGAATTGACCTAGAAACATGTTCAAATTGCCGAAAAGTTTTTTTAATGGAACCCATTTAATGGCACATGCCAGTTTTAGGGTCCCAAATACCGTAATTTTCAGTCGTCTGCAGGGCACGAGCCCGGAAACGTTTCTTCGCTAAATTCTATTACATCCTAGTTGCAAACCACCAACTGGACCCAACTAGCATGAATTTTCGACCCCAAGTCTTTCGTGGCACCTGTGGTACACTGGTCACGGGTTCCACGGAAATGGCTCAAAATTTGCCAAAAACAGGCTTTATCCGCTTATAACTCGCGATAGCTAACTCGGATCGTCGAAAACTCACTTCCATCGTGTAGAGCGTGGTCGAATTGACCTAGAAACATGTTCAAATTGCCGAAAAGTTTTTTTAATGGAACCCATTTAATGGCACATGCCAGTTTTAGGGTCCCAAATACCGTAATTTTCAGTCGTCTGCAGGGCACGAGCCCGGAAACGTTTCTTCGCTAAATTCTATTACATCCTAGTTGCAAACCACCAACTGGACCAAACTAGCATGAATTTTCGACCCCAAGTCTTTCGTGGCACCTGTGGTACACTGGTCACGGGTTCCACGGAAATGGCTCAAAATTTGCCAAAAACAGGCTTTATCCGCTTATAACTCGCGATAGCTAACTCGGATCGTCGAAAGCTCACTTCCATCGTGTAGAGCGTGGTCGAATTGACCTAGAAACATGTTCAAATTGCCGAAAAGTTTTTTTAATGGAACCCATTTAACGGCACATGCCAGTTTTAGGGTCCCAAATACCGTAATTTTCAGTCGTCTGCAGGGCACGAGCCTGGAAACGTTTCTTCGCTAAATTCTATTACATCCTAGTTGCAAACCACCAACTGGACCCAACTAGCATGAATTTTCGACCCCAAGTCTTTCGTGGCACCTGTGGTACACTGGTCACGGGTTCCACGGAAATGGCTCAAAATTAGCCAAAAACAGGCTTTATCCGCTTATAACTCGCGATAGCAAACTCGGATCGTCGAAAATTCACTTCCATCGTGTAGAGCGTGGTCGAATTGACCTAGAAACATGTTCAAATTGCCGAAAAGTTTTTTTAATGGAACCCATTTAATGGCACATGCCAGTTTTAGGGTCCCAAATACCGTAATTTTCAGTCGTCTGCAGGGCGCGAGCCCGGAAACGTTTCTTCGCTAAATTCTATTACATCCTAGTTGCAAACCACCAACTGGACCCAACTAGCATGAATTTTCGACCCCAAGTCTTTCGTGGCACCTGTGGTACACTGGTCACGGGTTCCACGGAAATGGCTCAAAATTAGCCAAAAACAGGCTTTATCCGCTTATAACTCGCGATAGCAGACTCGGATCGTCGAAAACTCACTTCCATCGTGTAGAGCGTGGTCGAATTGACCTAGGAACATGTTCAAATTGCCGAAAAGTTTTTTTAATGGAACCCATTTAATGGCACATGCCAGTTTTAGGGTCCCAAATACCGTAATTTTCAGTCGTCTGCAGGGCACGAGCCTGGAAACGTTTCTTCGCTAAATTCTATTACATCCTAGATGCAAACCACCAACTGGACCCAACTAGCATGCATTTTCGACCCCAAGTCTTCCGTGGCACCTGTGGTACACTGGTCACGGGTTCCATGGAAATGGCTCAAAATTAGCCAAAAACAGGCTTTATCCGCTTATAACTCGCGAAAGCAAACTCGGATCGTCGAAAACTCACTTCCATCGTGTAGAGCGTGGTCGAATTGACCTAGAAACATGTTCAAATTGCCGAAAAGTTTTTTTAATGGAACCCATTTAATGGCACATGCCAGTTTTAGGGTCCCAAATACCGTAATTTTCAGTCGTCTGCAGGGCACGAGCCCGGAAACGTTTCTTCGCTAAATTCTATTACATCCTAGTTGCAAACCACCAACTGGACCCAACTAGCATGAATTTTCGACCCCAAGTCTTTCGTGGCACCTGTGGTACACTGGTCACGGGTTCCACGGAAATGGCTCAAAATTTGCCAAAAACAGGCTTTATCCGCTTATAACTCGCGATAGCTAACTCGGATCGTCGAAAACTCACTTCCATCGTGTAGAGCGTGGTCGAATTGACCTAGAAACATGTTCAAATTGCCGAAAAGTTTTTTTAATGGAACCCATTTAATGGCACATGCCAGTTTTAGGGTCCCAAATACCGTAATTTTCAGTCGTCTGCAGGGCACGAGCCCGGAAACGTTTCTTCGCTAAATTCTATTACATCCTAGTTGCAAACCACCAACTGGACCCAACTAGCATGAATTTTCGACCCCAAGTCTTTCGTGGCACCTGTGGTACACTGGTCACGGGTTCCACGGAAATGGCTCAAAATTTGCCAAAAACAGGCTTTATCCGCTTATAACTCGCGATAGCTAACTCGGATCGTCGAAAACTCACTTCCATCGTGTAGAGCGTGGTCGAATTGACCTAGAAACATGTTCAAATTGCCGAAAAGTTTTTTTAATGGAACCCATTTAACGGCACATGCCAGTTTTAGGGTCCCAAATACCGTAATTTTCAGTCGTCTGCAGGGCACGAGCCTGGAAACGTTTCTTCGCTAAATTCTATTACATCCTAGTTGCAAACCACCAACTGGACCCAACTAGCATGAATTTTCGACCCCAAGTCTTTCGTGGCACCTGTGGTACACTGGTCACGGGTTCCACGGAAATGGCTCAAAATTAGCCAAAAACAGGCTTTATCCACGTATAACTCGCGATAGCAAACTCGGATCGTCGAAAACTCACTTCCATCGTGTAGAGCGTGGTCGAATTGACCTAGAAACATGTTCAAATTGCCGAAAAGTTTTTTTAATGGAACCCATTTAATGGCACATGCCAGTTTTAGGGTCCCAAATACCGTAATTTTCAGTCGTCTGCAGGGCGCGAGCCCGGAAACGTTTCTTCGCTAAATTCTATTACATCCTAGTTGCAAACCACCAACTGGACCCAACTAGCATGCATTTTCGACCCCAAGTCTTTCGTGGCACCTGTGGTACACTGGTCACGGGTTCCACGGAAATGGCTCAAAATTAGCCAAAAACAGGCTTTATCCGCTTATAACTCGCGATAGCAAACTCGGATCGTCGAAAACTCACTTCCATCGTGTAGAGCGTGGTCGAATTGACCTAGAAACATGTTCAAATTGCCGAAAAGTTTTTTTAATGGAACCCATTTAATGGCACATGCCAGTTTTAGGGTCCCAAATAACGTAATTTTCAGTCGTCTGCAGGGCACGAGCCCGGAAACGTTTCTTCGCTAAATTCTATTACATCCTAGTTGCAAACCACCAACTAGACCCAACTAGCATGAATTTTCGACCCCAAGTCTTTCGTGGCACCTGTGGTACACTGGTCACGGGTTCCACGGAAATGGCTCAAAATTAGCCAAAAACAGGCTTTATCCGCTTATAACTCGCGATAGCAAACTCGGATCGTCGAAAACTCACTTCCATCGTGTAGAGCGTGGTCGAATTGACCTAGAAACATGTTCAATTTGCCGAAAAGTTTTTTTAATGGGACCCATTTAATGGCACATGCCAGTTTTAGGGTCCCAAATACCGTAATTTTCAGTCGTCTGCAGGGCACGAGCCTGGAAACGTTTCTTCGCTAAATTCTATTACATCCTAGTTGCAAACCACCAACTGGACCCAACTAGCATGAATTTTCGACCCCAAGTCTTTCGTGGCACCTGTGGTACACTGGTCACGGGTTCCACGGAAATGGCTCAAAATTAGCCAAAAACAGGCTTTATCCACGTATAACTCGCGATAGCAAACTCGGATCGTCGAAAACTCACTTCCATCGTGTAGAGCGTGGTCGAATTGACCTAGAAACATGTTCAAATTGCCGAAAAGTTTTTTTAATGGAACCCATTTAATGGCACATGCCAGTTTTAGGGTCCCAAATAACGTAATTTTCAGTCGTCTGCAGGGCACGAGCCCGGAAACGTTTCTTCGCTAAATTCTATTACATCCTAGTTGCAAACCACCAACTGGACCCAACTAGCATGAATTTTCGACCCCAAGTCTTTCGTGGCACCTGTGGTACACTGGTCACGGGTTCCACGGAAATGGCTCAAAATTAGCCAAAAACAGGCTTTATCCGCTTATAACTCGCGATAGCAAACTCGGATCGTCGAAAACTCACTTCCATCGTGTAGAGCGTGGTCGAATTGACATAGAGACATGTTCAAATTGCCTAAAAGTTTTTTTAATGGAACCCATTTAATGGCACATGCCAGTTTTAGGGTCCCAAATACCGTAATTTTCAGTCGTCTGCAGGGCACGAGCCTGGAAACGTTTCTTCGCTAAATTCTATTACATCCTAGTTGCAAACCACCAACTGGACCTAACTAGCATGAATTTTTGACCCCAAGTCTTTCGTGGCACCTGTGGTACACTGGTCACGGGTTCCACGGAAATGGCTCAAAATTAGCCAAAAACAGGCTTTATCCGCTTATAACTCGCGATAGCAAACTCGGATCGTCGAAAACTCACTTCCATCGTGTAGAGCGTGGTCGAACTGACCTAGAAACATGTTCAAATTGCCGAAAAGTTTTTTTAATGGAACCCATTTAATGGCACATGCCAGTTTTAGGGTCCCAAATACCGTAATTTTCAGTCGTCTGCAGGGCACGAGCCTGGAAACGTTTCTTCGCTAAATTCTATAACATCCTAGTTGCAAACCACCAACTGGACCCAACTAGCATGAATTTTCGACCCCAAGTCTTTCGTGGCACCTGTGGTACACTGGTCACGGGTTCCACGGAAATGGCTCAAAATTTGCCAAAAACAGGCTTTATCCGCTTATAACTCGCGATAGCTAACTCGGATCGTCGAAAACTCACTTCCATCGTGTAGAGCGTGGTCGAATTGACCTAGAAACATGTTCAAATTGCCGAAAAGTTTTTTTAATGGAACCCATTTAATGGCACATGCCAGTTTTAGGGTCCCAAATACCGTAATTTTCAGTCGTCTGCAGGGCACGAGCCCGGAAACGTTTCTTCGCTAAATTCTATTACATCCTAGTTGCAAACCACCAACTGGACCCAACTAGCATGAATTTTCGACCCCAAGTCTTTCGTGGCACCTGTGGTACACTGGTCACGGGTTCCACGGAAATGGCTCAAAATTTGCCAAAAACAGGCTTTATCCGCTTATAACTCGCGATAGCTAACTCGGATCGTCGAAAACTCACTTCCATCGTGTAGAGCGTGGTCGAATTGACCTAGAAACATGTTCAAATTGCCGAAAAGTTTTTTTAATGGAACCCATTTAATGGCACATGCCAGTTTTAGGGTCCCAAATACCGTAATTTTCAGTCGTCTGCAGGGCACGAGCCCGGAAACGTTTCTTCGCTAAATTCTATTACATCCTAGTTGCAAACCACCAACTGGACCAAACTAGCATGAATTTTCGACCCCAAGTCTTTCGTGGCACCTGTGGTACACTGGTCACGGGTTCCACGGAAATGGCTCAAAATTTGCCAAAAACAGGCTTTATCCGCTTATAACTCGCGATAGCTAACTCGGATCGTCGAAAGCTCACTTCCATCGTGTAGAGCGTGGTCGAATTGACCTAGAAACATGTTCAAATTGCCGAAAAGTTTTTTTAATGGAACCCATTTAACGGCACATGCCAGTTTTAGGGTCCCAAATACCGTAATTTTCAGTCGTCTGCAGGGCACGAGCCTGGAAACGTTTCTTCGCTAAATTCTATTACATCCTAGTTGCAAACCACCAACTGGACCCAACTAGCATGAATTTTCGACCCCAAGTCTTTCGTGGCACCTGTGGTACACTGGTCACGGGTTCCACGGAAATGGCTCAAAATTAGCCAAAAACAGGCTTTATCCGCTTATAACTCGCGATAGCAGACTCGGATCGTCGAAAACTCACTTCCATCGTGTAGAGCGTGGTCGAATTGACCTAGGAACATGTTCAAATTGCCGAAAAGTTTTTTTAATGGAACCCATTTAATGGCACATGCCAGTTTTAGGGTCCCAAATACCGTAATTTTCAGTCGTCTGCAGGGCACGAGCCTGGAAACGTTTCTTCGCTAAATTCTATTACATCCTAGATGCAAACCACCAACTGGACCCAACTAGCATGCATTTTCGACCCCAAGTCTTCCGTGGCACCTGTGGTACACTGGTCACGGGTTCCATGGAAATGGCTCAAAATTAGCCAAAAACAGGCTTTATCCGCTTATAACTCGCGATAGCAAACTCGGATCGTCGAAAACTCACTTCCATCGTGTAGAGCGTGGTCGAATTGACCTAGAAACATGTTCAAATTGCCGAAAAGTTTTTTTAATGGAACCCATTTAATGGCACATGCCAGTTTTAGGGTCCCAAATACCGTAATTTTCAGTCGTCTGCAGGGCACGAGCCCGGAAACGTTTCTTCGCTAAATTCTATTACATCCTAGTTGCAAACCACCAACTGGACCCAACTAGCATGAATTTTCGACCCCAAGTCTTTCGTGGCACCTGTGGTACACTGGTCACGGGTTCCACGGAAATGGCTCAAAATTTGCCAAAAACAGGCTTTATCCGCTTATAACTCGCGATAGCTAACTCGGATCGTCGAAAACTCACTTCCATCGTGTAGAGCGTGGTCGAATTGACCTAGAAACATGTTCAAATTGCCGAAAAGTTTTTTTAATGGAACCCATTTAATGGCACATGCCAGTTTTAGGGTCCCAAATACCGTAATTTTCAGTCGTCTGCAGGGCACGAGCCCGGAAACGTTTCTTCGCTAAATTCTATTACATCCTAGTTGCAAACCACCAACTGGACCCAACTAGCATGAATTTTCGACCCCAAGTCTTTCGTGGCACCTGTGGTACACTGGTCACGGGTTCCACGGAAATGGCTCAAAATTTGCCAAAAACAGGCTTTATCCGCTTATAACTCGCGATAGCTAACTCGGATCGTCGAAAACTCACTTCCATCGTGTAGAGCGTGGTCGAATTGACCTAGAAACATGTTCAAATTGCCGAAAAGTTTTTTTAATGGAACCCATTTAACGGCACATGCCAGTTTTAGGGTCCCAAATACCGTAATTTTCAGTCGTCTGCAGGGCACGAGCCTGGAAACGTTTCTTCGCTAAATTCTATTACATCCTAGTTGCAAACCACCAACTGGACCCAACTAGCATGAATTTTCGACCCCAAGTCTTTCGTGGCACCTGTGGTACACTGGTCACGGGTTCCACGGAAATGGCTCAAAATTAGCCAAAAACAGGCTTTATCCACGTATAACTCGCGATAGCAAACTCGGATCGTCGAAAACTCACTTCCATCGTGTAGAGCGTGGTCGAATTGACCTAGAAACATGTTCAAATTGCCGAAAAGTTTTTTTAATGGAACCCATTTAATGGCACATGCCAGTTTTAGGGTCCCAAATACCGTAATTTTCAGTCGTCTGCAGGGCGCGAGCCCGGAAACGTTTCTTCGCTAAATTCTATTACATCCTAGTTGCAAACCACCAACTGGACCCAACTAGCATGCATTTTCGACCCCAAGTCTTTCGTGGCACCTGTGGTACACTGGTCACGGGTTCCACGGAAATGGCTCAAAATTAGCCAAAAACAGGCTTTATCCGCTTATAACTCGCGATAGCAAACTCGGATCGTCGAAAACTCACTTCCATCGTGTAGAGCGTGGTCGAATTGACCTAGAAACGTGTTCAAATTGCCGAAAAGTTTTTTTAATGGAACCCATTTAATGGCACATGCCAGTTTTAGGGTCCCAAATAACGTAATTTTCAGTCGTCTGCAGGGCACGAGCCCGGAAACGTTTCTTCGCTAAATTCTATTACATCCTAGTTGCAAACCACCAACTAGACCCAACTAGCATGAATTTTCGACCCCAAGTCTTTCGTGGCACCTGTGGTACACTGGTCACGGGTTCCACGGAAATGGCTCAAAATTAGCCAAAAACAGGCTTTATCCGCTTATAACTCGCGATAGCAAACTCGGATCGTCGAAAACTCACTTCCATCGTGTAGAGCGTGGTCGAATTGACCTAGAAACATGTTCAATTTGCCGAAAAGTTTTTTTAATGGGACCCATTTAATGGCACATGCCAGTTTTAGGGTCCCAAATACCGTAATTTTCAGTCGTCTGCAGGGCACGAGCCTGGAAACGTTTCTTCGCTAAATTCTATTACATCCTAGTTGCAAACCACCAACTGGACCCAACTAGCATGAATTTTCGACCCCAAGTCTTTCGTGGCACCTGTGGTACACTGGTCACGGGTTCCACGGAAATGGCTCAAAATTAGCCAAAAACAGGCTTTATCCACGTATAACTCGCGATAGCAAACTCGGATCGTCGAAAACTCACTTCCATCGTGTAGAGCGTGGTCGAATTGACCTAGAAACATGTTCAAATTGCCGAAAAGTTTTTTTAATGGAACCCATTTAATGGCACATGCCAGTTTTAGGGTCCCAAATAACGTAATTTTCAGTCGTCTGCAGGGCACGAGCCCGGAAACGTTTCTTCGCTAAATTATATTACATCCTAGTTGCAAACCACCAACTAGACCCAACTAGCATGAATTTTCGACCCCAAGTCTTTCGTGGCACCTGTGGTACACTGGTCACGGGTTCCACGGAAATGGCTCAAAATTTGCCAAAAACAGGCTTTATCCGCTTATAACTCGCGATAGCTAACTCGGATCGTCGAAAACTCACTTCCATCGTGTAGAGCGTGGTCGAATTGACCTAGAAACATGTTCAAATTGCCGAAAAGTTTTTTTAATGGAACCCATTTAACGGCACATGCCAGTTTTAGGGTCCCAAATACCGTAATTTTCAGTCGTCTGCAGGGCACGAGCCTGGAAACGTTTCTTCGCTAAATTCTATTACATCCTAGTTGCAAACCACCAACTGGACCCAACTAGCATGAATTTTCGACCCCAAGTCTTTCGTGGCACCTGTGGTACACTGGTCACGGGTTCCACGGAAATGGCTCAAAATTAGCCAAAAACAGGCTTTATCCGCTTATAACTCGCGATAGCAAACTCGGATCGTCGAAAACTCACTTCCATCGTGTAGAGCGTGGTCGAATTGACCTAGAAACATGTTCAAATTGCCGAAAAGTTTTTTTAATGGAACCCATTTAATGGCACATGCCAGTTTTAGGGTCCCAAATAACGTAATTTTCAGTCGTCTGCAGGGCACGAGCCCGGAAACGTTTCTTCGCTAAATTCTATTACATCCTAGTTGCAAACCACCAACTAGACCCAACTAGCATGAATTTTCGACCCCAAGTCTTTCGTGGCACCTGTGGTACACTGGTCACGGGTTCCACGGAAATGGCTCAAAATTAGCCAAAAACAGGCTTTATCCGCTTATAACTCGCGATAGCAAACTCGGATCGTCGAAAACTCACTTCCATCGTGTAGAGCGTGGTCGAATTGACCTAGAAACATGTTCAATTTGCCGAAAAGTTTTTTTAATGGGACCCATTTAATGGCACATGCCAGTTTTAGGGTCCCAAATACCGTAATTTTCAGTCGTCTGCAGGGCACGAGCCTGGAAACGTTTCTTCGCTAAATTCTATTACATCCTAGTTGCAAACCACCAACTGGACCCAACTAGCATGAATTTTCGACCCCAAGTCTTTCGTGGCACCTGTGGTACACTGGTCACGGGTTCCACGGAAATGGCTCAAAATTAGCCAAAAACAGGCTTTATCCACGTATAACTCGCGATAGCAAACTCGGATCGTCGAAAACTCACTTCCATCGTGTAGAGCGTGGTCGAATTGACCTAGAAACATGTTCAAATTGCCGAAAAGTTTTTTTAATGGAACCCATTTAATGGCACATGCCAGTTTTAGGGTCCCAAATAACGTAATTTTCAGTCGTCTGCAGGGCACGAGCCCGGAAACGTTTCTTCGCTAAATTCTATTACATCCTAGTTGCAAACCACCAACTAGACCCAACTAGCATGAATTTTCGACCCCAAGTCTTTCGTGGCACCTGTGGTACACTGGTCACGGGTTCCACGGAAATGGCTCAAAATTAGCCAAAAACAGGCTTTATCCGCTTATAACTCGCGATAGCAAACTCGGATCGTCGAAAACTCACTTCCATCGTGTAGAGCGTGGTCGAATTGACCTAGAAACATGTTCAAATTGCCGAAAAGTTTTTTTAATGGGACCCATTTAATGGCACATGCCAGTTTTAGGGTCCCAAATACCGTAATTTTCAGTCGTCTGCAGGGCACGAGCCTGGAAACGTTTCTTCGCTAAATTCTATTACATCCTAGTTGCAAACCACCAACTGGACCCAACTAGCATGAATTTTCGACCCCAAGTCTTTCGTGGCACCTGTGGTACACTGGTCACGGGTTCCACGGAAATGGCTCAAAATTAGCCAAAAACAGGCTTTATCCACGTATAACTCGCGATAGCAAACTCGGATCGTCGAAAACTCACTTCCATCGTGTAGAGCGTGGTCGAATTGACCTAGAAACATGTTCAAATTGCCGAAAAGTTTTTTTAATGGGACCCATTTAATGGCACATGCCAGTTTTAGGGTCCCAAATACCGTAATTTTCAGTCGTCTGCAGGGCACGAGCCTGGAAACGTTTCTTCGCTAAATTCTATTACATCCTAGTTGCAAACCACCAACTGGACCCAACTAGCATGAATTTTCGACCCCAAGTCTTTCGTGGCACCTGTGGTACACTGGTCACGGGTTCCACGGAAATGGCTCAAAATTAGCCAAAAACAGGCTTTATCCACGTATAACTCGCGATAGCAAACTCGGATCGTCGAAAACTCACTTCCATCGTGTAGAGCGTGGTCGAATTGACCTAAAAACATGTTCAAATTGCCGAAAAGTTTTTTTAATGGAACACATTTAATGGCACATGCCAGTTTTAGGGTCCCAAATACCGTAATTTTCAGTCGTCTGCAGGGCACGAGCCCGGAAACGTTTCTTCGCTAAATTCTATTACATCCTAGTTGCAAACCACCAACTGGACCCAACTAGCATGAATTTTCGACCCCAAGTCTTTCGTGGCACCTGTGGTACACTTGTCACGGGTTCCACGGAAATGGCTCAAAATTAGCCAAAAACAGGCTTTATCCGCTTATAACTCGCGATAGCAAACTCGGATCGTCGAAAACTCACTTCCATCGTGTAGAGCGTGGTCGAATTGACATAGAGACATGTTCAAATTGCCTAAAAGTTTTTTTAATGGAACCCATTTAATGGCACATGCCAGTTTTAGGGTCCCAAATACCGTAATTTTCAGTCGTCTGCAGGGCACGAGCCTGGAAACGTTTCTTCGCTAAATTCTATTACATCCTAGTTGCAAACCACCAACTGGACCTAACTAGCATGAATTTTTGACCCCAAGTCTTTCGTGGCACCTGTGGTACACTGGTCACGGGTTCCATGGAAATGGCTCAAAATTAGCCAAAAACAGGCTTTATCCGCTTATAACTCGCGATAGCAAACTCGGATCGTCGAAAACTCACTTCCATCGTGTAGAGCGTGGTCGAATTGACCTAGAGACATGTTCAAATTGCCGAAAAGTTTTTTTAATGGAACCCATTTAATGGCACATGCCAGTTTTAGGGTCCCAAATACCGTAATTTTCAGTCGTCTGCAGGGCACGAGCCTGGAAACGTTTCTTCGCTAAACTCTATTACATCCTAGTTGCAAACCACCAACTGGACCCAACTAGCATGAATTTTCGACCCCAAGTCTTTCGTGGCACCTGTGGTACACTGGTCACGGGTTCCACGGAAATGGCTCAAAATTAGCCAAAAACAGGCTTTATCCGCTTATAACTCGCGATAGCAAACTCGGATCGTCGAAAACTCACTTCCATCGTGTAGAGCGTGGTCGAATTGACCTAGAAACATGTTCAAATTGCCGAAAAGTTTTTTTAATGGAACCCATTTAATGGCACATGCCAGTTTTAGGGTCCCAAATACCGTAATTTTCAGTCGTCTGCAGGGCACGAGCCCGGAAACGTTTCTTCGCTAAATTCTATCACATCCTAGTTGCAAACCACCAACTGGACCCAACTAGCATGAATTTTCGACCCCAAGTCTTTCGTGGCACCTGTGGTACACTGGTCACGGGTTCCACGGAAATGGCTCAAAATTAGCCAAAAACAGGCTTTATCCGCTTATAACTCGCGATAGCAAACTCGGATCGTCGAAAACTCACTTCCATCGTGTAGAGCGTGGTCGAATTGACCTAGAAACATGTTCAAATTGCCGAAAAGTTTTTTTAATGGAACCCATTTAATGGCACATGCCAGTTTTAGGGTCCCAAATACCGTAATTTTCAGTCGTCTGCAGGGCACGAGCCTGGAAACGTTTCTTCGCTAAATTCTATTACATCCTAGTTGCAAACCACCAACTGGACCCAACTAGCATGAATTTTCGACCCCAAGTCTTTCGTGGCACCTGTGGTACACTGGTCACGGGTTCCACGGAAATGGCTCAAAATTAGCCAAAAACGGGCTTTATCCGCTTAT
The DNA here is from genome assembly GCA_964036265.1 of Daptonema setosum. NCBI lineage: Eukaryota > Metazoa > Nematoda > Chromadorea > Monhysterida > Xyalidae > Daptonema > Daptonema setosum. The sequence continues at coordinate 20,026,561 of OZ038448.1, forward strand.
AACTCGCGATAGCAAACTCGGATCGTCGAAAACTCACTTCCATCGTGTAGAGCGTGATCGAATTGACCTAGAAACATGTTCAAATTGCCGAAAAGTTTTTTTAATGGAACCCATTTAATGGCACATGCCAGTTTTAGGGTCCCAAATACCGTAATTTTCAGTCGTCTGCAGGGCACGAGCCTGGAAACGTTTCTTCGCTAAATTCTATTACATCCTAGTTGCAAACCCCCAACTGGACCCAACTAGCATGAATTTTCGACCCCAAGTCTTTCGTGGCACCTGTGGTACACTGGTCACGGGTTCCACGGAAATGGCTCAAAATTAGCCAAAAACAGGCTTTATCCGCTTATAACTCGCGATAGCAAACTCGGATCGTCGAAAACTCACTTCCATCGTGTAGAGCGTGGTCGAATTGACATAGAGACATGTTCAAATTGCCTAAAAGTTTTTTTAATGGAACCCATTTAATGGCACATGCCAGTTTTAGGGTCCCAAATACCGTAATTTTCAGTCGTCTGCAGGGCACGAGCCTGGAAACGTTTCTTCGCTAAATTCTATTACATCCTAGTTGCAAACCACCAACTGGACCTAACTAGCATGAATTTTTGACCCCAAGTCTTTCGTGGCACCTGTGGTACACTGGTCACGGGTTCCATGGAAATGGCTCAAAATTAGCCAAAAACAGGCTTTATCCGCTTATAACTCGCGATAGCAAACTCGGATCGTCGAAAACTCACTTCCATCGTGTAGAGCGTGGTCGAATTGACCTAGAGACATGTTCAAATTGCCGAAAAGTTTTTTTAATGGAACCCATTTAATGGCACATGCCAGTTTTAGGGTCCCAAATACCGTAATTTTCAGTCGTCTGCAGGGCACGAGCCTGGAAACGTTTCTTCGCTAAATTCTATTACATCCTAGTTGCAAACCACCAACTGGACCCAACTAGCATGAATTTTCGACCCCAAGTCTTTCGTGGCACCTGTGGTACACTGGTCACGGGTTCCACGGAAATGGCTCAAAATTAGCCAAAAACAGGCTTTATCCGCTTATAACTCGCGATAGCAAACTCGGATCGTCGAAAACTCACTTCCATCGTGTAGAGCGTGGTCGAATTGACCTAGAAACAAGTTCAAATTGCCGAAAAGTTTTTTTAATGGAACCCATTTAATGGCACATGCCAGTTTTAGGGTCCCAAATACCGTAATTTTCAGTCGTCTGCAGGGCACGAGCCCGGAAACGTTTCTTCGCTAAATTCTATTACATCCTAGTTGCAAACCACCAACTGGACCCAACTAGCATGAATTTTCGACCCCAAGTCTTTCGTGGCACCTGTGGTACACTGGTCACGGGTTCCACGGAAATGGCTCAAAATTAGCCAAAAACAACCTTTATCAGCTTATAACTCGCGACATCAAACTCGGATCGTCGAAAACTCACTTCCATCGTGTAGAGCGTGGTCGAATTGACCTAGAAACATGTTCAAATTGCCGAAAAGTTTTTTTAATGGACCCCATTTAATGGCACATGCCAGTTTTAGGGTCCCAAATACCGTAATTTTCAGTCGTCTGCAGGGCACGAGCCAGGAAACGTTTCTTCGCTAAATTCTATTACATCCTAGTTGCAAACCACCAACTGGACCCAACTAGCATGAATTTTCGACCCCAAGTCTTTCGTGGCACCTGTGGTACACTGGTCACGGGTTCCACGGAAATGGCTCAAAATTAGCCAAAAACGGGCTTTATCCGCTTATAACTCGCGATAGCAAACTCGGATCGTCGAAAACTCACTTCCATCGTGTAGAGCGTGGTCGAATTGACCTAGAAACATGTTCAAATTGCCGAAAAGTTTTTTTAATGGAACCCATTTAATGGCACATGCCAGTTTTAGGGTCCCAAATACCGTAATTTTCAGTCGTCTGCAGGGCACGAGCCTGGAAACGTTTCTTCGCTAAATTCTATTACATCCTAGTTGCAAACCACCAACTGGACCCAACTAGCATGAATTTTCGACCCCAAGTCTTTCGTGGCACCTGTGGTACACTGGTCACGGGTTCCACGGAAATGGCTCAAAATTAGCCAAAAACAGGCTTTATCCGCTTATAACTCGCGATAGCAAACTCGGATCGTCGAAAACTCACTTCCATCGTGTAGAGCGTGGTCGAATTGACATAGAGACATGTTCAAATTGCCTAAAAGTTTTTTTAATGGAACCCATTTAATGGCACATGCCAGTTTTAGGGTCCCAAATACCGTAATTTTCAGTCGTCTGCAGGGCACGAGCCTGGAAACGTTTCTTCGCTAAATTCTATTACATCCTAGTTGCAAACCACCAACTGGACCTAACTAGCATGAATTTTTGACCCCAAGTCTTTCGTGGCACCTGTGGTACACTGGTCACGGGTTCCACGGAAATGGCTCAAAATTTGCCAAAAACAGGCTTTATCCGCTTATAACTCGCGATAGCAAACTCGGATCGTCGAAAACTCACTTCCATCGTGTAGAGCGTGGTCGAACTGACCTAGAAACATGTTCAAATTGCCGAAAAGTTTTTTTAATGGAACCCATTTAATGGCACATGCCAGTTTTAGGGTCCCAAATACCGTAATTTTCAGTCGTCTGCAGGGCACGAGCCTGGAAACGTTTCTTCGCTAAATTCTATTACATCCTAGTTGCAAACCACCAACTGGACCCAACTAGCATGAATTTTCGACCCCAAGTCTTTCGTGGCACCTGTGGTACACTGGTCACGGGTTCCACGGAAATGGCTCAAAATTAGCCAAAAACAGGCTTTATCCGCTTATAACTCGCGATAGCAAACTCGGATCGTCGAAAACTCACTTCCATCGTGTAGAGCGTGGTCGAATTGACCTAGAAACATGTTCAAATTGCCGAAAAGTTTTTTTAATGGAACCCATTTAATGGCACATGCCAGTTTTAGGGTCCCAAATACCGTAATTTTCAGTCGTCTGCAGGGCACGAGCCCGGAACCGTTTCTTCGCTAAATTATATTACATCCTAGTTGCAAACCACCAACTGGACCCAACTAGCATGAATTTTCGACCCCAAGTCTTTCGTGGCACCTGTGGTACACTGGTCACGGGTTCCACGGAAATGGCTCAAAATTTGCCAAAAACAGGCTTTATCCGCTTATAACTCGCGATAGCTAACTCGGATCGTCGAAAACTCACTTCCATCGTGTAGAGCGTGGTCGAATTGACCTAGAAACATGTTCAAATTGCCGAAAAGTTTTTTTAATGGAACCCATTTAATGGCACATGCCAGTTTTAGGGTCCCAAATACCGTAATTTTCAGTCGTCTGCAGGGCACGAGCCCGGAAACGTTTCTTCGCTAAATTCTATTACATCCTAGTTGCAAACCACCAACTGGACCCAACTAGCATGAATTTTCGACCCCAAGTCTTTCGTGGCACCTGTGGTACACTGGTCACGGGTTCCACGGAAATGGCTCAAAATTAGTCAAAAACAGGCTTTATCCACGTATAACTCGCGATAGCAAACTCGGATCGTCGAAAACTCACTTCCATCGTGTAGAGCGTGGTCGAATTGACCTAGAAACATGTTCAAATTGCCGAAAAGTTTTTTTAATGGAACCCATTTAATGGCACATGCCAGTTTTAGGGTCCCAAATACCGTAATTTTCAGTCGTCTGCAGGGCACGAGCCCGGAACCGTTTCTTCGCTAAATTCTATTACATCCTAGTTGCAAACCACCAACTGGACCCAACTAGCATGAATTTTCGACCCCAAGTCTTTCGTGGCACCTGTGGTACACTGGTCACGGGTTCCACGGAAATGGCTCAAAATTTGCCAAAAACAGGCTTTATCCGCTTATAACTCGCGATAGCTAACTCGGATCGTCGAAAACTCACTTCCATCGTGTAGAGCGTGGTCGAATTGACCTAGAAACATGTTCAAATTGCCGAAAAGTTTTTTTAATGGAACCCATTTAATGGCACATGCCAGTTTTAGGGTCCCAAATACCGTAATTTTCAGTCGTCTGCAGGGCACGAGCCCGGAAACGTTTCTTCGCTAAATTCTATTACATCCTAGTTGCAAACCACCAACTGGACCCAACTAGCATGAATTTTCGACCCCAAGTCTTTCGTGGCACCTGTGGTACACTGGTCACGGGTTCCACGGAAATGGCTCAAAATTAGTCAAAAACAGGCTTTATCCACGTATAACTCGCGATAGCAAACTCGAATCGTCGAAAACTCACTTCCATCGTGTAGAGCGTGGTCGAATTGACCTAGAAACATGTTCAAATTGCCGAAAAGTTTTTTTAATGGAACCCATTTAATGGCACATGCCAGTTTTAGGGTCCCAAATAACGTAATTTTCAGTCGTCTGCAGGGCACGAGCCCGGAAACGTTTCTTCGCTAAATTCTATTACATCCTAGTTGCAAACCACCAACTAGACCCAACTAGCATGAATTTTCGACCCCAAGTCTTTCGTGGCACCTGTGGTACACTGGTCACGGGTTCCACGGAAATGGCTCAAAATTAGCCAAAAACAGGCTTTATCCGCTTATAACTCGCGATAGCAAACTCGGATCGTCGAAAACTCACTTCCATCGTGTAGAGCGTGGTCGAATTGACCTAGAAACATGTTCAAATTGCCGAAAAGTTTTTTTAATGGGACCCATTTAATGGCACATGCCAGTTTTAGGGTCCCAAATACCGTAATTTTCAGTCGTCTGCAGGGCACGAGCCTGGAAACGTTTCTTCGCTAAATTCTATTACATCCTAGTTGCAAACCACCAACTGGACCTAACTAGCATGAATTTTTGACCCCAAGTCTTTCGTGGCACCTGTGGTACACTGGTCACGGGTTCCATGGAAATGGCTCAAAATTAGCCAAAAACAGGCTTTATCCGCTTATAACTCGCGATAGCAAACTCGGATCGTCGAAAACTCACTTCCATCGTGTAGAGCGTGGTCGAATTGACCTAGAAACATGTTCAAATTGCCGAAAAGTTTTTTTAATGGAACCCATTTAATGGCACATGCCAGTTTTAGGGTCCCAAATAACGTAATTTTCAGTCGTCTGCATGGCACGAGCCCGGAAACGTTTCTTCGCTAAATTCTATTACATCCTAGTTGCAAACCACCAACTAGACCCAACTAGCATGAATTTTCGACCCCAAGTCTTTCGTGGCACCTGTGGTACACTGGTCACGGGTTCCACGGAAATGGCTCAAAATTAGCCAAAAACAGGCTTTATCCGCTTATAACTCGCGATAGCAAACTCGGATCGTCGAAAACTCACTTCCATCGTGTAGAGCGTGGTCGAATTGACCTAGAAACATGTTCAATTTGCCGAAAAGTTTTTTTAATGGGACCCATTTAATGGCACATGCCAGTTTTAGGGTCCCAAATACCGTAATTTTAAGTCGTCTGCAGGGCACGAGCCTGGAAACGTTTCTTCGCTAAATTCTATTACATCCTAGTTTCAAACCACCAACTGGACCCAACTAGCATGAATTTTCGACCCCAAGTCTTTCGTGGCACCTGTGGTACACTGGTCACGGGTTCCACGGAAATGGCTCAAAATTAGCCAAAAAACAGGCTTTATCCGCTTATAACTCGCGATAGCAAACTCGGATCGTCGAAAACTCACTTCCATCGTGTAGAGCGTGGTCGAATTGACCTAGAAACATGTTCAATTTGCCGAAAAGTTTTTTTAATGGGACCCATTTAATGGCACATGCCAGTTTTAGGGTCCCAAATACCGTAATTTTCAGTCGTCTGCAGGGCACGAGCCTGGAAACGTTTCTTCGCTAAATTCTATTACATCCTAGTTGCAAACCACCAACTGGACCCAACTAGCATGAATTTTCGACCCCAAGTCTTTCGTGGCACCTGTGGTACACTGGTCACGGGTTCCACGGAAATGGCTCAAAATTAGCCAAAAACAGGCTTTATCCACGTATAACTCGCGATAGCAAACTCGGATCGTCGAAAACTCACTTCCATCGTGTAGAGCGTGGTCGAATTGACCTAAAAACATGTTCAAATTGCCGAAAAGTTTTTTTAATGGAACACATTTAATGGCACATGCCAGTTTTAGGGTCCCAAATACCGTAATTTTCAGTCGTCTGCAGGGCACGAGCCCGGAAACGTTTCTTCGCTAAATTCTATTACATCCTAGTTGCAAACCACCAACTGGACCCAACTAGCATGAATTTTCGACCCCAAGTCTTTCGTGGCACCTGTGGTACACTGGTCACGGGTTCCACGGAAATGGCTCAAAATTAGCCAAAAACAGGCTTTATCCGCTTATAACTCGCGATAGCAAACTCGGATCGTCGAAAACTCACTTCCATCGTGTAGAGCGTGGTCGAATTGACATAGAGACATGTTCAAATTGCCTAAAAGTTTTTTTAATGGAACCCATTTAATGGCACATGCCAGTTTTAGGGTCCCAAATACCGTAATTTTCAGTCGTCTGCAGGGCACGAGCCTGGAAACGTTTCTTCGCTAAATTCTATTACATCCTAGTTGCAAACCATCAACTGGACCTAACTAGCATGAATTTTTGACCCCAAGTCTTTCGTGGCACCTGTGGTACACTGGTCACGGGTTCCATGGAAATGGCTCAAAATTAGCCAAAAACAGGCTTTATCCGCTTATAACTCGCGATAGCAAACTCGGATCGTCGAAAACTCACTTCCATCGTGTAGAGCGTGGTCGAATTGACCTAGAGACATGTTCAAATTGCCGAAAAGTTTTTTTAATGGAACCCATTTAATGGCACATGCCAGTTTTAGGGTCCCAAATACCGTAATTATCAGTCGTCTGCAGGGCACGAGCCTGGAAACGTTTCTTCGCTAAATTCTATTACATCCTAGTTGCAAACCACCAACTGGACCCAACTAGCATGAATTTTCGACCCCAAGTCTTTCGTGGCACCTGTGGTACACTGGTCACGGGTTCCACGGAAATGGCTCAAAATTAGCCAAAAACAGGCTTTATCCGCTTATAACTCGCGATAGCAAACTCGGATCGTCGAAAACTCACTTCCATCGTGTAGAGCGTGGTCGAATTGACCTAGAAACATGTTCAAATTGCCGAAAAGTTTTTTTAATGGAACCCATTTAATGGCACATGCCAGTTTTAGGGTCCCAAATACCGTAATTTTCAGTCGTCTGCAGGGCACGAGCCCGGAAACGTTTCTTCGCTAAATTCTATTACATCCTAGTTGCAAACCACCAACTGGACCCAACTAGCATGAATTTTCGACCCCAAGTCTTTCGTGGCACCTGTGGTACACTGGTCACGGGTTCCACGGAAATGGCTCAAAATTAGCCAAAAACAGGCTTTATCCGCTTATAACTCGCGATAGCAAACTCGGATCGTCGAAAACTCACTTCCATCGTGTAGAGCGTGGTCGAATTGACCTAGAAACATGTTCAAATTGCCGAAAAGTTTTTTTAATGGAACCCATTTAATGGCACATGCCAGTTTTAGGGTCCCAAATACCGTAATTTTCAGTCGTCTGCAGGGCACGAGCCTGGAAACGTTTCTTCGCTAAATTCTATTACATCCTAGTTGCAAACCACCAACTGGACCCAACTAGCATGAATTTTCGACCCCAAGTCTTTCGTGGCACCTGTGGTACACTGGTCACGGGTTCCACGGAAATGGCTCAAAATTAGCCAAAAACGGGCTTTATCCGCTTATAACTCGCGATAGCAAACTCGGATCGTCGAAAACTCACTTCCATCGTGTAGAGCGTGATCGAATTGACCTAGAAACATGTTCAAATTGCCGAAAAGTTTTTTTAATGGAACCCATTTAATGGCACATGCCAGTTTTAGGGTCCCAAATACAGTAATTTTCAGTCGTCTGCAGGGCACGAGCCTGGAAACGTTTCTTCGCTAAATTCTATTACATCCTAGTTGCAAACCCCCAACTGGACCCAACTAGCATGAATTTTCGACCCCAAGTCTTTCGTGGCACCTGTGGTACACTGGTCACGGGTTCCACGGAAATGGCTCAAAATTAGCCAAAAACAGGCTTTATCCGCTTATAACTCGCGATAGCAAACTCGGATCGTCGAAAACTCACTTCCATCGTGTAGAGCGTGGTCGAATTGACATAGAGACATGTTCAAATTGCCTAAAAGTTTTTTTAATGGAACCCATTTAATGGCACATGCCAGTTTTAGGGTCCCAAATACCGTAATTTTCAGTCGTCTGCAGGGCACGAGCCTGGAAACGTTTCTTCGCTAAATTCTATTACATCCTAGTTGCAAACCACCAACTGGACCTAACTAGCATGAATTTTTGACCCCAAGTCTTTCGTGGCACCTGTGGTACACTGGTCACGGGTTCCACGGAAATGGCTCAAAATTAGCCAAAAACAGGCTTTATCCGCTTATAACTCGCGATAGCAAACTCGGATCGTCGAAAACTCACTTCCATCGTGTAGAGCGTGGTCGAACTGACCTAGAAACATGTTCAAATTGCCGAAAAGTTTTTTTAATGGAACCCATTTAATGGCACATGCCAGTTTTAGGGTCCCAAATACCGTAATTTTCAGGCGTCTGCAGGGCACGAGCCTGGAAACGTTTCTTCGCTAAATTCTATTACATCCTAGTTGCAAACCACCAACTGGACCCAACTAGCATGAATTTTTGACCCCAAGTCTTTCGTGGCACCTGTGGTACACTGGTCACGGGTTCCATGGAAATGGCTCAAAATTAGCCAAAAACAGGCTTTATCCGCTTATAACTCGCGATAGCAAACTCGGATCGTCGAAAACTCACTTCCATCGTGTAGAGCGTGGTCGAATTGACCTAGAGACATGTTCAAATTGCCGAAAAGTTTTTTTAATGGAACCCATTTAATGGCACATGCCAGTTTTAGGGTCCCAAATACCGTAATTTTCAGTCGTCTGCAGGGCACGAGCCTGGAACCGTTTCTTCGCTAAATTCTATTACATCCTAGTTGCAAACCACCAACTGGACCCAACTAGCATGAATTTTCGACCCCAAGTCTTTCGTGGCACCTGTGGTACACTGGTCACGGGTTCCACGGAAATGGCTCAAAATTAGCCAAAAACAGGCTTTATCCGCTTATAACTCGCGATAGCAAACTCGGATCGTCGAAAACTCACTTCCATCGTGTAGAGCGTGGTCGAACTGACCTAGAAACATGTTCAAATTGCCGAAACGTTTTTTTAATGGAACCCATTTAATGGCACATGCCAGTTTTAGGGTCCCAAATACCGTAATTTTCAGTCGTCTGCAGGGCACGAGCCTGGAAACGTTTCTTCGCTAAATTCTATTACATCCTAGTTGCAAACCACCAACTGGACCCAACTAGCATGAATTTTTGACCCCAAGTCTTTCGTGGCACCTGTGGTACACTGGTCACGGGTTCCATGGAAATGGCTCAAAATTAGCCAAAAACAGGCTTTATCCGCTTATAACTCGCGATAGCAAACTCGGATCGTCGAAAACTCACTTCCATCGTGTAGAGCGTGGTCGAATTGACCTAGAGACATGTTCAAATTGCCGAAAAGTTTTTTTAATGGAACCCATTTAATGGCACATGCCAGTTTTAGGGTCCCAAATACCGTAATTTTCAGTCGTCTGCAGGGCACGAGCCTGGAAACGTTTCTTCGCTAAATTCTATTACATCCTAGTTGCAAACCACCAACTGGACCCAACTAGCATGAATTTTCGACCCCAAGTCTTTCGTGGCACCTGTGGTACACTGGTCACGGGTTCCACGGAAATGGCTCAAAATTAGCCAAAAACAGGCTTTATCCGCTTATAACTCGCGATAGCAAACTCGGATCGTCGAAAACTCACTTCCATCGTGTAGAGCGTGGTCGAATTGACCTAGAAACATGTTCAAATTGCCGAACAGTTTTTTTAATGGAACCCATTTAATGGCACATGCCAGTTTTAGGGTCCCAAATACCGTAATTTTCAGTCGTCTGCAGGGCACGAGCCCGGAAACGTTTCTTCGCTAAATTCTATTACATCCTAGTTGCAAACCACCAACTGGACCCAACTAGCATGAATTTTCGACCCCAAGTCTTTCGTGGCACCTGTGGTACACTGGTCACGGGTTCCACGGAAATGGCTCAAAATTAGCCAAAAACAACCTTTATCAGCTTATAACTCGCGACATCAAACTCGGATCGTCGAAAACTTACTTCCATCGTGTAGAGCGTGGTCGAATTGACCTAGAAACATGTTCAAATTGCCGAAAAGTTTTTTTAATGGAACCCATTTAATGGCACATGCCAGTTTTAGGGTCCCAAATACCGTAATTTTCAGTCGTCTGCAGGGCACGAGCCTGGAAACGTTTCTTCGCTAAATTCTATTACATCCTAGTTGCAAACCACCAACTGGACCCAACTAGCATGAATTTTCGACCCCAAGTCTTTCGTGGCACCTGTGGTACACTGGTCACGGGTTCCACGGAAATGGCTCAAAATTAGCCAAAAACGGGCTTTATCCGCTTATAACTCGCGATAGCAAACTCGGATCGTCGAAAACTCACTTCCATCGTGTAGAGCGTGGTCGAATTGACCTAGAAACATGTTCAAATTGCCGAAAAGTTTTTTTAATGGAACCCATTTAATGGCACATGCCAGTTTTAGGGTCCCAAATACCGTAATTTTCAGTCGTCTGCAGGGCACGAGCCTGGAAACGTTTCTTCGCTAAATTCTATTACATCCTAGTTGCAAACCACCAACTGGACCCAACTAGCATGAATTTTCGACCTCAAGTCTTTCGTGGCACCTGTGGTACACTGGTCACGGGTTCCACGGAAATGGCTCAAAATTAGCCAAAAACAGGCTTTATCCGCTTATAACTCGCGATAGCAAACTCGGATCGTCGAAAACTCACTTCCATCGTGTAGAGCGTGGTCGAATTGACATAGAGACATGTTCAAATTGCCTAAAAGTTTTTTTAATGGAACCCATTTAATGGCACATGCCAGTTTTAGGGTCCCAAATACCGTAATTTTCAGTCGTCTGCAGGGCACGAGCCTGGAAACGTTTCTTCGCTAAATTCTATTACATCCTAGTTGCAAACCACCAACTGGACCTAACTAGCATGAATTTTTGACCCCAAGTCTTTCGTGGCACCTGTGGTACACTGGTCACGGGTTCCACGGAAATGGCTCAAAATTAGCCAAAAACAGGCTTTATCCGCTTATAACTCGCGATAGCAAACTCGGATCGTCGAAAACTCACTTCCATCGTGTAGAGCGTGGTCGAACTGACCTAGAAACATGTTCAAATTGCCGAAAAGTTTTTTTAATGGAACCCATTTAATGGCACATGCCAGTTTTAGGGTCCCAAATACCGTAATTTTCAGTCGTCTGCAGGGCACGAGCCTGGAAACGTTTCTTCGCTAAATTCTATTACATCCTAGTTGCAAACCACCAACTGGACCCAACTAGCATGAATTTTCGACCCCAAGTCTTTCGTGGCACCTGTGGTACACTGGTCACGGGTTCCACGGAAATGGCTCAAAATTAGCCAAAAACAGGCTTTATCCGCTTATAACTCGCGATAGCAAACTCGGATCGTCGAAAACTCACTTCCATCGTGTAGAGCGTGGTCGAATTGACCTAGAAACATGTTCAAATTGCCGAAAAGTTTTTTTAATGGAACCCATTTAATGGCACATGCCAGTTTTAGGGTCCCAAATACCGTAATTTTCAGTCGTCTGCAGGGCACGAGCCCGGAAACGTTTCTTCGCTAAATTCTATTACATCCTAGTTGCAAACCACCAACTGGACCCAACTAGCATGAATTTTCGACCCCAAGTCTTTCGTGGCACCTGTGGTACACTGGTCACGGGTTCCACGGAAATGGCTCAAAATTTGCCAAAAACAGGCTTTATCCGCTTATAACTCGCGATAGCAAACTCGGATCGTCGAAAATTCACTTCCATCGGGTAGAGCGTGGTCGAATTGACCTAGAAACATGTTCAAATTGCCGAAAAGTTTTTTTAATGGAACCCATTTAATGGCACATGCCAGTTTTAGGGTCCCAAATACCGTAATTTTCAGTCGTCTGCAGGGCGCGAGCCCGGAAACGTTTCTTCGCTAAATTCTATTACATCCTAGTTGCAAACCACCAACTGGACCCAACTAGCATGAATTTTCGACCCCAAGTCTTTCGTGGCACCTGTGGTACACTGGTCACGGGTTCCACGGAAATGGCTCAAAATTAGCCAAAAACAGGCTTTATCCGCTTATAACTCGCGATAGCAAACTCGGATCGTCGAAAACTCACTTCCATCGTGTAGAGCGTGGTCGAATTGACCTAGAAACATGTTCAAATTGCCGAAAAGTTTTTTTAATGGAACCCATTTAATGGCACATGCCAGTTTTAGGGTCCCAAATACCGTAATTTTCAGTCGTCTGCAGGGCACGAGCCCGGAAACGTTTCTTCGCTAAATTCTATTACATCCTAGTTGCAAACCACCAACTGGACCCAACTAGCATGTATTTTCGACCCCAAGTCTTTCGTGGCACCTGTGGTACACTGGTCACGGGTTCCATGGAAATGGCTCAAAATTAGCCAAAAACAGGCTTTATCCGCTTATAACTCGCGATAGCAAACTCGGATCGTCGAAAACTCACTTCCATCGTGTAGAGCGTGGTCGAATTGACCTAGAAACATGTTCAAATTGCCGAAAAGTTTTTTTTAATGGAACCCATTTAATGGCACATGCCAGTTTTAGGGTTCCAAATACCGTAATTTTCAGTCGTCTGCAGGGCACGAGCCTGGAAACGTTTCTTCGCTAAATTCTATTACATCCTAGTTGCAAACCACCAACTGGACCCAACTAGCATGAATTTTCGACCCCAAGTCTTTCGTGGCACCTGTGGTACACTGGTCACGGGTTCCACGGAAATGGCTCAAAATTAGCCAAAAACAGGCTTTATCCGCTTATAACTCGCGATAGCAAACTCGGATCGTCGAAAACTGACTTGACCTAGAAACAAGTTCAAATTGCCGAAAAGTTTCTTTAATGGAACCCATTTAATGGCACATGCCAGTTTTAGGGTCCCAAATACCGTAATTTTCAGTCGTCTGCAGGGCACGAGCCTGGAAACGTTTCTTCGCTAAATTCTTTTTAATCCTAGTTGCAAACCACCAAATGGACCCAACTAGCATTAATTTTCGACCCCAAGTCTTTCGTGGCACCTGTGGTACACTGGTCACGGGTTCCACGGAAATGGCTCAAAATTAGCCAAAAACAGGCTTTATCCGCTTATAACTCGCGATAGCAAACTCGGATCGTCGAAAACTCACTTCCATCGTGTAGAGCGTGGTCGAATTGACCTAGAAACATGTTCAAATTGCCGAAAAGTTTTTTTAATGGAACCCATTTAATGGCACATGCCAGTTTTAGGGTCCCAAATACCGTAATTTTCAGTCGTCTGCAGGGCACGAGCCTGGAAACGTTTCTTCGCTAAATTCTATTACATCCTAGTTGCAAACCACCAACTGGACCCAACTAGCATGAATTTTCGACCCCAAGTCTTTCGTGGCACCTGTGGTACACTGGTCACGGGTTCCACGGAAATGGCTCAAAATTAGCCAAAAACAGGCTTTATCCGCTTATAACTCGCGATAGCAAACTCGGATCGTCGAAAACTCACTTCCATCGTGTAGAGCGTGGTCGAATTGACCTAGAAACATGTTCAAATTGCCGAAAAGTTTTTTTAATGGAACCCATTTAATGGCACATGCCAGTTTTAGGGTCCCAAATACCGTAATTTTCAGTCGTCTGCAGGGCGCGAGCCCGGAAACGTTTCTTCGCTAAATTATATTACATCCTAGTTGCAAACCACCAACTGGACCCAACTAGCATGAATTTTCGACCCCAAGTCTTTCGTGGCACCTGTGGTACACTGGTCACGGGTTCCACGGAAATGGCTCAAAATTAGCCAAAAACAGGCTTTATCCGCTTATAACTCGCGATAGCAAACTCGGATCGTCGAAAACTCACTTCCATCGTGTTGAGCGTGGTCGAATTGACCTAGAAACATGTTCAAATTGCCGAAAAGTTTTTTTAATGGAACCCATTTAATGGCACATGCCAGTTTTAGGGTCCCAAATACCGTAATTTTCAGTCGTCTGCAGGGCACGAGCCCGGAAACGTTTCTTCGCTAAATTCTATTACATCCTAGTTGCAAACCACCAACTGGACCCAACTAGCATGTATTTTCGACCCCAAGTCTTTCGTGGCACCTGTGGTACACTGGTCACGGGTTCCATGGAAATGGCTCAAAATTAGCCAAAAACAGGCTTTATCCGCTTATAACTCGCGATAGCAAACTCGGATCGTCGAAAACTCACTTCCATCGTGTAGAGCGTGGTCGAATTGACCTAGGAACATGTTCAAATTGCCGAAAAGTTTTTTTAATGGAACCCATTTAATGGCACATGCCAGTTTTAGGGTTCCAAATACCGTAATTTTCAGTCGTCTGCAGGGCACGAGCCTGGAAACGTTTCTTCGCTAAATTCTATTACATCCTAGTTGCAAACCACCAACTGGACCCAACTAGCATGAATTTTCGACCCCAAGTCTTTCGTGGCACCTGTGGTACACTGGTCACGGGTTCCACGGAAATGGCTCAAAATTAGCCAAAAACAGGCTTTATCCGCTTATAACTCGCGATAGCAAACTCGGATCGTCGAAAACTTACTTCCATCGTGTAGAGCGTGGTCGAATTGACCTAGAAACATGTTCAAATTGCCGAAAAGTTTCTTTAATGGAACCCATTTAATGGCACATGCCAGTTTTAGGGTCCCAAATACCGTAATTTTCAGTCGTCTGCAGGGCACGAGCCTGGAAACGTTTCTTCGCTAAATTCTATTACATCCTAGTTGCAAACCACCAACTGGACCCAACTAGCATGAATTTTCGACCCCAAGTCTTTCGTGGCACCTGTGGTACACTGGTCACGGGTTCCACGGAAATGGCTCAAAATTAGCCAAAAACAGGCTTTATCCGCTTATAACTCGCGATAGCAAACTCGGATCGTCGAAAACTCACTTCCATCGTGTAGAGCGTGGTCGAATTGACCTAGAAACATGTTCAAATTGCCGAAAAGTTTTTTTAATGGAACCCATTTAATGGCACATGCCAGTTTTAGGGTCCCAAATACCGTAATTTTCAGTCGTCTGCAGGGCACGAGCCCGGAAACGTTTCTTCGCTTAATTCTATTACATCCTAGTTGCAAACCACCAACTGGACCCAACTAGCATGTATTTTCGACCCCAAGTCTTTCGTGGCACCTGTGGTACACTGGTCACGGGTTCCATGGAAATGGCTCAAAATTAGCCAAAAACAGGCTTTATCCGCTTATAACTCGCGATAGCAAACTCGGATCGTCGAAAACTCACTTCCATCGTGTAGAGCGTGGTCGAATTGACCTAGAAACATGTTCAAATTAACGAAAAGTTTTTTTAATGGAACCCATTTAATGGCACATGCAAGTTTTAGGGTCCCAAATACCGTAATTTTCAGTCGTGTGCAGGGCACGAGCCCGGAAACGTTTCTTCGCTAAATTCTATTACATCCTAGTTGCAAACCACCAACTGGACCCAACTAGCATGAATTTTCGACCCCAAGTCTTTCGTGGCACCTGTGGTACACTGGTCACGGGTTCCACGGAAATGGCTCAAAATTAGCCAAAAACAGGCTTTATCCGCTTATAACTCGCGATAGCAAACTCGGATCGTCGAAAACTCACTTCCATCGTGTAGAGCGTGGTCGAATTGACCTAGAAACATGTTCAAATTGCCGAAAAGTTTTTTTAATGGAACCCATTTAATGGCACATGCCAGTTTTAGGGTCCCAAATACCGTAATTTTCAGTCGTCTGCAGGGCACGAGCCCGGAAACGTTTCTTCGCTAAATTCTATTACATCCTAGTTGCAAACCACCAACTGGACCCAACTAGAATGTATTTTCGACCCCAAGTCTTTCGTGGCACCTGTGGTACACTGGTCACGGGTTCCATGGAAATGGCTCAAAGTTAGCCAAAAACAGGCTTTATCCGCTTATAACTCGCGATAGCAAACTCGGATCGTCGAAAACTCACTTCCATCGTGTAGAGCGTGGTCGAATTGACCTAGGAACATGTTCAAATTGCCGAAAAGTTTTTTTAATGGAACCCATTTAATGGCACATGCCAGTTTTAGGGTTCCAAATACCGTAATTTTCAGTCGTCTGCAGGGCACGAGCCTGGAAACGTTTCTTCGCTAAATTATATTACATCCTAGTTGCAAACCACCAACTGGACCCAACTAGCATGAATTTTCGACCCCAAGTCTTTCGTGGCACCTGTGGTACACTGGTCACGGGTTCCACGGAAATGGCTCAAAATTAGCCAAAAACAGGCTTTATCCGCTTATAACTCGCGATAGCAAACTCGGATCGTCGAAAACTTACTTCCATCGTGTAGAGCGTGGTCGAATTGACCTAGAAACATGTTCAAATTGCCGAAAAGTTTCTTTAATGGAACCCATTTAATGGCACATGCCAGTTTTAGGGTCCCAAATACCGTAATTTTCAGTCGTCTGCAGGGCACGAGCCTGGAAACGTTTCTTCGCTAAATTCTATTACATCCTAGTTGCAAACCACCAACTGGACCCAACTAGCATGAATTTTCGACCCCAAGTCTTTCGTGGCACCTGTGGTACACTGGTCACGGGTTCCACGGAAATGGCTCAAAATTAGCCAAAAACAGGCTTTATCCGCTTATAACTCGCGATAGCAAACTCGGATCGTCGAAAACTCACTTCCATCGTGTAGAGCGTGGTCGAATTGACCTAGAAACATGTTCAAATTGCCGAAAAGTTTTTTTAATGGAACCCATTTAATGGCACATGCCAGTTTTAGGGTCCCAAATACCGTAATTTTCAGTCGTCTGCAGGGCACGAGCCCGGAAACGTTTCTTCGCTAAATTCTATTACATCCTAGTTGCAAACCACCAACTGGACCCAACTAGCATGTATTTTCGACCCCAAGTCTTTCGTGGCACCTGTGGTACACTGGTCACGGGTTCCACGGAAATGGCTCAAAATTAGCCAAAAACAGGCTTTATCCGCTTATAACTCGCGATAGCAAACTCGGATCGTCGAAAACTCACTTCCATCGTGTAGAGCGTGGTCGAATTGACCTAGAAACATGTTCAAATTGCCGAAAAGTTTTTTTAATGGAACCCATTTAATGGCACATGCCAGTTTTAGGGTCCCAAATACCGTAATTTTCAGTCGTCTGCAGGGCACGAGCCCGGAAACGTTTCTTCGCTAAATTCTATTACATCCTAGTTGCAAACCACCAACTGGACCCAACTAGCATGTATTTTCGACCCCAAGTCTTTCGTGGCACCTGTGGTACACTGGTCACGGGTTCCATGGAAATGGCTAAAAATTAGCCAAAAACAGGCTTTATCCGCTTATAACTCGCGATAGCAAACTCGGATCGTCGAAAACTCACTTCCATCGTGTAGAGCGTGGTCGAATTGACCTAGGAACATGTTCAAATTGCCGAAAAGTTTTTTTAATGGAACCCATTTAATGGCACATGCCAGTTTTAGGGTTCCAAATACCGTAATTTTCAGTCGTCTGCAGGGCACGAGCCTGGAAACGTTTCTTCGCTAAATTCTATTACATCCTAGTTGCAAACCACCAACTGGACCCAACTAGCATGAATTTTCGACCCCAAGTCTTTCGTGGCACCTGTGGTACACTGGTCACGGGTTCCACGGAAATGGCTCAAAATTAGCCAAAAACAGGCTTTATCCGCTTATAACTCGCGATAGCAAACTCGGATCGTCGAAAACTTACTTCCATCGTGTAGAGCGTGGTCGAATTGACCTAGAAACATGTTCAAATTGCCGAAAAGTTTCTTTAATGGAACCCATTTAATGGCACATGCCAGTTTTAGGGTCCCAAATACCGTAATTTTCAGTCGTCTGCAGGGCACGAGCCTGGAAACGTTTCTTCGCTAAATTCTATTACATCCTAGTTGCAAACCACCAACTGGACCCAACTAGCATGAATTTTCGACCCCAAGTCTTTCGTGGCACCTGTGGTACACTGGTCACGGGTTCCACGGAAATGGCTCAAAATTAGCCAAAAACAGGCTTTATCCGCTTATAACTCGCGATAGCAAACTCGGATCGTCGAAAACTCACTTCCATCGTGTAGAGCGTGGTCGAATTGACCTAGAAACATGTTCAAATTGCCGAAAAGTTTTTTTAATGGAACCCATTTAATGGCACATGCCAGTTTTAGGGTCCCAAATACCGTAATTTTCAGTCGTCTGCAGGGCACGAGCCCGGAAACGTTTCTTCGCTAAATTCTATTACATCCTAGTTGCAAACCACCAACTGGACCCAACTAGCATGTATTTTCGACCCCAAGTCTTTCGTGGCACCTGTGGTACACTGGTCACGGGTTCCATGGAAATGGCTCAAAATTAGCCAAAAACAGGCTTTATCCGCTTATAACTCGCGATAGCAAACTCGGATCGTCGAAAACTCACTTCCATCGTGTAGAGCGTGGTCGAATTGACCTAGAAACATGTTCAAATTAACGAAAAGTTTTTTTAATGGAACCCATTTAATGGCACATGCAAGTTTTAGGGTCCCAAATACCGTAATTTTCAGTCGTCTGCAGGGCACGAGCCCGGAAACGTTTCTTCGCTAAATTCTATTACATCCTAGTTGCAAACCACCAACTGGACCCAACTAGCATGAATTTTCGACCCCAAGTCTTTCGTGGCACCTGTGGTACACTGGTCACGGGTTCCACGGAAATGGCTCAAAATTAGCCAAAAACAGGCTTTATCCGCTTATAACTCGCGATAGCAAACTCGGATCGTCGAAAACTCACTTCCATCGTGTAGAGCGTGGTCGAATTGACCTAGAAACATGTTCAAATTGCCGAAAAGTTTTTTTAATGGAACCCATTTAATGGCACATGCCAGTTTTAGGGTCCCAAATACCGTAATTTTCAGTCGTCTGCAGGGCACGAGCCCGGAAACGTTTCTTCGCTAAATTCTATTACATCCTAGTTGCAAACCACCAACTGGACCCAACTAGCATGTATTTTCGACCCCAAGTCTTTCGTGGCACCTGTGGTACACTGGTCACGGGTTCCATGGAAATGGCTCAAAATTAGCCAAAAACAGGCTTTATCCGCTTATAACTCGCGATAGCAAACTCGGATCGTCGAAAACTCACTTCCATCGTGTAGAGCGTGGTCGAATTGACCTAGGAACATGTTCAAATTGCCGAAAAGTTTTTTTAATGGAACCCATTTAATGGCACATGCCAGTTTTAGGGTTCCAAATACCGTAATTTTCAGTCGTCTGCAGGGCACGAGCCTGGAAACGTTTCTTCGCTAAATTCTATTACATCCTAGTTGCAAACCACCAACTGGACCCAACTAGCATGAATTTTCGACCCCAAGTCTTTCGTGGCACCTGTGGTACACTGGTCACGGGTTCCACGGAAATGGCTCAAAATTAGCCAAAAACAGGCTTTATCCGCTTATAACTCGCGATAGCAAACTCGGATCGTCGAAAACTTACTTCCATCGTGTAGAGCGTGGTCGAATTGACCTAGAAACATGTTCAAATTGCCGAAAAGTTTCTTTAATGGAACCCATTTAATGGCACATGCCAGTTTTAGGGTCCCAAATACCGTAATTTTCAGTCGTCTGCAGGGCACGAGCCTGGAAACGTTTCTTCGCTAAATTCTATTACATCCTAGTTGCAAACCACCAACTGGACCCAACTAGCATGAATTTTCGACCCCAAGTCTTTCGTGGCACCTGTGGTACACTGGTCACGGGTTCCACGGAAATGGCTCAAAATTAGCCAAAAACAGGCTTTATCCGCTTATAACTCGCGATAGCAAACTCGGATCGTCGAAAACTCACTTCCATCGTGTAGAGCGTGGTCGAATTGACCTAGAAACATGTTCAAATTGCCGAAAAGTTTTTTTAATGGAACCCATTTAATGGCACATGCCAGTTTTAGGGTCCCAAATACCGTAATTTTCAGTCGTCTGCAGGGCACGAGCCCGGAAACGTTTCTTCGCTAAATTCTATTACATCCTAGTTGCAAACCACCAACTGGACCCAACTAGCATGTATTTTCGACCCCAAGTCTTTCGTGGCACCTGTGGTACACTGGTCACGGGTTCCATGGAAATGGCTCAAAATTAGCCAAAAACAGGCTTTATCCGCTTATAACTCGCGATAGCAAACTCGGATCGTCGAAAACTCACTTTCATCGTGTAGAGCGTGGTCGAATTGACCTAGAAACATGTTCAAATTGCCGAAAAGTTTTTTTAATGGAACCCATTTAATGGCACATGCCAGTTTTAGGGTTCCAAATACCGTAATTTTCAGTCGTCTGCAGGGCACGAGCCTGGAAACGTTTCTTCGCTAAATTCTATTACATCCTAGTTGCAAACCACCAACTGGACCCAACTAGCATGAATTTTCGACCCCAAGTCTTTCGTGGCACCTGTGGTACACTGGTCACGGGTTCCACGGAAATGGCTCAAAATTAGCCAAAAACAGGCTTTATCCGCTTAAACTCGCGATAGCAAACTCGGATCGTCGAAAACTTACTTCCATCGTGTAGAGCGTGGTCGAATTGACCTAGAAACATGTTTCAAATTGCCGAAAAGTTTCTTTAATGGAACCCATTTAATGGCACATGCCAGTTTTAGGGTCCCAAATACCGTAATTTTCAGTCGTCTGCAGGGCACGAGCCTGGAAACGTTTCTTCGCTAAATTATTTTTAATCCTAGTTGCAAACCACCAACTGGACCCAACTAGCATGAATTTTCGACCCCAAGTCTTTCGTGGCACCTGTGGTACACTGGTCACGGGTTCCACGGAAATGGCTCAAAATTAGCCAAAAACAGGCTTTATCCGCTTATAACTCGCGATAGCAAACTCGGATCGTCGAAAACTCACTTCCATCGTGTAGAGCGTGGTCGAATTTACCTAGAAACATGTTCAAATTGCCGAAAAGTTTTTTTAATGGAACCCATTTAATGGCACATGCCAGTTTTAGGGTCCCAAATACCGTAATTTTCAGTCGTCTGCAGGGCACGAGCCTGGAAACGTTTCTTCGCTAAATTCTGTTACATCCTAGTTGCAAACCACCAACTGGACCCAACTAGCATGTATTTTCGACCCCAAGTCTTTCGTGGCACCTGTGGTACACTGGTCACGGGTTCCATGGAAATGGCTCAAAATTAGCCAAAAACAGGCTTTATCCGCTTATAACTCGCGATAGCAAACTCGGATCGTCGAAAACTCACTTCCATCGTGTAGAGCGTGGTCGAATTGACCTAGGAACATGTTCAAATTGCCGAAAAGTTTTTTTAATGGAACCCATTTAATGGCACATGCCAGTTTTAGGGTTCCAAATACCGTAATTTTCAGTCGTCTGCAGGGCACGAGCCTGGAAACGTTTCTTCGCTAAATTCTTTTACATCCTAGTTGCAAACCACCAACTGGACCCAACTAGCATGAATTTTCGACCCCAAGTCTTTCGTGGCACCTGTGGTACACTGGTCACGGGTTCCACGGAAATGGCTCAAAATTAGCCAAAAACAGGCTTTATCCGCTTATAACTCGCGATAGCAAACTCGGATCGTCGAAAACTTACTTCCATCGTGTAGAGCGTGGTCGAATTGACCTAGAAACATGTTCAAATTGCCGAAAAGTTTTTTTAATGGAACCCATTTAATGGCACATGCCAGTTTTAGGGTCCCAAATACCGTAATTTTCAGTCGTCTGCAGGGCACGAGCCCGGAAACGTTTCTTCGCTAAATTCTATTACATCCTAGTTGCAAACCACCAACTGGACCCAACTAGCATGTATTTTCGACCCCAAGTCTTTCGTGGCACCTGTGGTACACTGGTCACGGGTTCCATGGAAATGGCTCAAAATTAGCCAAAAACAGGCTTTATCCGCTTATAACTCGCGATAGCAAACTCGGATCGTCGAAAACTCACTTCCATCGTGTAGAGCGTGGTCGAATTGACCTAGAAACATGTTCAAATTGCCGAAAAGTTTTTTTAATGGAACCCATTTAATGGCACATGCCAGTTTTAGGGTTCCAAATACCGTAATTTTCAGTCGTCTGCAGGGCACGAGCCTGGAAACGTTTCTTCGCTAAATTCTATTACATCCTAGTTGCAAACCACCAACTGGACCCAACTAGCATGAATTTTCGACCCCAAGTCTTTCGTGGCACCTGTGGTACACTGGTCACGGGTTCCACGGAAATGGCTCAAAATTAGCCAAAAACAGGCTTTATCCGCTTAAACTCGCGATAGCAAACTCGGATCGTCGAAAACTTACTTCCATCGTGTAGAGCGTGGTCGAATTGACCTAGAAACATGTTCAAATTGCCGAAAAGTTTCTTTAATGGAACCCATTTAATGGCACATGCCAGTTTTAGGGTCCCAAATACCGTAATTTTCAGTCGTCTGCAGGGCACGAGCCTGGAAACGTTTCTTCGCTAAATTCTTTTTAATCCTAGTTGCAAACCACCAACTGGACCCAACTAGCATGAATTTTCGACCCCAAGTCTTTCGTGGCACCTGTGGTACACTGGTCACGGGTTCCACGGAAATGGCTCAAAATTAGCCAAAAACAGGTTTTATCCGCTTATAACTCGCGATAGCAAACTCGGATCGTCGAAAACTCACTTCCATCGTGTAGAGCGTGGTCGAATTTACCTAGAAACATGTTCAAATTGCCGAAAAGTTTTTTTAATGGAACCCATTTAATGGCACATGCCAGTTTTAGGGTCCCAAATACCGTAATTTTCAGTCGTCTGCAGGGCACGAGCCTGGAAACGTTTCTTCGCTAAATTCTTTTTAATCCTAGTTGCAAACCACCAACTGGACCCAACTAGCATGAATTTTCGACCCCAAGTCTTTCGTGGCACCTGTGGTACACTGGTCACGGGTTCCACGGAAATGGCTCAAAATTAGCCAAAAACAGGTTTTATCCGCTTATAACTCGCGATAGCAAACTCGGATCGTCGAAAACTCACTTCCATCGTGTAGAGCGTGGTCGAATTGACCTAGAAACATGTTCAAATTGCCGAAAAGTTTTTTTAATGGAACCCATTTAATGGCACATGCCAGTTTTAGGGTTCCAAATACCGTAATTTTCAGTCGTCTGCAGGGCACGAGCCTGGAAACGTTTCTTCGCTAAATTCTATTACATCCTAGTTGCAAACCACTAACTGGACCCAACTAGCATGAATTTTCGACCCCAAGTCTTTCGTGGCACCTGTGGTACACTGGTCACGGGTTCCACGGAAATGGCTCAAAATTAGCCAAAAACAGGCTTTATCCGCTTAAACTCGCGATAGCAAACTCGGATCGTCGAAAACTTACTTCCATCGTGTAGAGCGTGGTCGAATTGACCTAGAAACATGTTCAAATTGCCGAAAAGTTTCTTTAATGGAACCCATTTAATGGCACATGCCAGTTTTAGGGTCCCAAATACCGTAATTTTCAGTCGTCTGCAGGGCACGAGCCTGGAAACGTTTCTTCGCTAAATTCTTTTTAATCCTAGTTGCAAACCACCAACTGGACCCAACTAGCATGAATTTTCGACCCCAAGTCTTTCGTGGCACCTGTGGTACACTGGTCACGGGTTCCACGGAAATGGCTCAAAATTAGCCAAAAACAGGCTTTATCCGCTTATAACTCGCGATAGCAAACTCGGATCGTCGAAAACTCACTTCCATCGTGTAGAGCGTGGTCGAATTTACCTAGAAACATGTTCAAATTGCCGAAAAGTTTTTTTAATGGAACCCATTTAATGGCACATGCCAGTTTTAGGGTCCCAAATACCGTAATTTTCAGTCGTCTGCAGGGCACGAGCCTGGAAACGTTTCTTCGCTAAATTCTATTACATCCAAGTTGCAAACCACCAACTGGACCCAACTAGCATGAATTTTCTACCCCAAGTCTTTCGTGACACCTGTGGTACACTGGTCACGGGTTCCACGGAAATGGCTCAAAATTAGCCAAAAACAGGCTTTATCCGCTTAAACTCGCGATAGCAAACTCGGATCGTCGAAAACTTACTTCCATCGTGTAGAGCGTGGTCGAATTGACCTAGAAACATGTTCAAATTGCCGAAAAGTTTTTTTAATGGAACCCATTTAATGGCACATGCCAGTTTTAGGGTCCCAAATACCGTAATTTTCAGTCGTCTGCAGGGCACGAGCCTGGAAACGTTTCTTCGCTAAATTCTATTACATCCTAGATGCAAACCACCAACTGGACCCAACTAGCATGAATTTTCGACCCCAAGTCTTTCGTGGCACCTGTGGTACACTGGTCACGGGTTCCATGGAAATGGCTCAAAATTAGCCAAAAACAGGCTTTATCCGCTTATAACTCGCGATAGCAAACTCGGATCGTCGAAAACTCACTTCCATCGTGTAGAGCGTGGTCGAATTGACCTAGAAACATGTTCAAATTGCCGAAAAGTTTTTTTAATGGAACCCATTTAATGGCACATGCCAGTTTTAGGGTCCCAAATACCGTAATTTTCAGTCGTCTGCAGGGCACGAGCCCGGAAACGTTTCTTCGCTAAATTCTATTACATCCTAGTTGCAAACCACCAACTGGACCCAACTAGCATGAATTTTCGACCCCAAGTCTTTCGTGGCACCTGTGGTACACTGGTCACGGGTTCCATGGAAATGGCTCAAAATTAGCCAAAAACAGGCTTTATCCGCTTATAACTCGCGATAGCAAACTCGGATCGTCGAAAACTCACTTCCATCGTGTAGAGCGTGGTCGAATTGACCTAGAAACATGTTCAAATTGCCGAAAAGTTTTTTTTAATGGAACCCATTTAATGGCACATGCCAGTTTTAGGGTACCAAATACCGTAATTTTCAGTCGTCTGCAGGGCACGAGCCCGGAAACGTTTCTTCGCTAAATTCTAGTACATCCTAGTTGCAAACCACCAACTGGACCCAACTAGCATGAATTTTCGACCCCAAGTCTTTTGTGGCACCTGTGGTACACTGGTCACGGGTTCCACGGAAATGGCTCAAAATTAGCCAAAAACAGGCTTTATCCGCTTATAACTCGCGATAGCAAACTCGGATCGTCGAAAACTCACTTCCATCGTGTAGAGCGTGGTCGAATTGACCTAGAAACATGTTCAAATTGCCGAAAAGTTTTTTTTAATGGAACCCATTTAATGGCACATGCCAGTTTTAGGGTCCCAAATACCGTAATTTTCAGTCGTCTGCAGGGCACGAGCCCGGAAACGTTTCTTCGCTAAATTATATTACATCCTAGTTGCAAATCACCAACTGGACCCAACTAGCATGAATTTTCGACCCCAAGTCTTTCGTGGCACCTGTTGTACACTGGTCACGGGTTCCACGGAAATGGCTCAAAATTAGCCAAAAACAGGCTTTATCCGCTTATAACTCGCGATAGCAAACTCGGATCGTCGAAAACTCACTTCCATCGTGTAGAGCGTGGTCGAATTGACCTAGAAACATGTTCGAATTGCCGAAAAGTTTTTTTAATGGAACCCATTTAATGGCACATGCCAGTTTTAGGGTCCCAAATACCGTAATTTTCAGTCGTCTGCAGGGCACGAGCCCGGAAACGTTTCTTCGCTAAATTAAATTACATCCTAGTTGCAAACCACCAACTGGACCCAACTAGCATGAATTTTCGACCCCAAGTCTTTCGTGGCACCTGTGGTACACTGGTCACGGGTTCCACGGAAATGGCTCAAAATTAGCCAAAAACAGGCTTTATCCGCTTATAACTCGCGATAGCAAACTCGGATCGTCGAAAACTCACTCCCATCGTGTAGAGCGTGGTCGAATTGACCTAGAAACATGTTCAAATTGCCGAAAAGTTTTTTTAATGGAACCCATTTAATGGCACATGCCAGTTTTAGGGTCCCAAATACCGTAATTTTCAGTCGTCTGCAGGGCACGAGCCCGGAAACGTTTCTTCGCTAAATTCTATTACATCCTAGTTGCAAACCACCAACTGGACCCAACTAGCATGAATTTTCGACCCCAAGTCTTTCGTGGCACCTGTGGTACACTGGTCACGGGTTCCACGGAAATGGCTCAAAATTAGCCAAAAACAGGCTTTATCCGCTTATAACTCGCGATAGCAAACTCGGATCGTCGAAAACTCACTTCCATCGTGTAGAGCGTGGTCGAATTGACCTAGAAACATGTTCAAATTAACGAAAAGTTTTTTTAATGGAACCCATTTAATGGCACATGCAAGTTTTAGGGTCCCAAATACCGTTATTTTCAGTCGTCTGCAGGGCACGAGCCCGGAAACGTTTCTTCGCTAAATTCTATTACATCCTAGTTGCAAACCACCAACTGGACCCAACTAGCATGAATTTTCGACCCCAAGTCTTTCGTGGCACCTGTGGTACACTGGTCACGAGTTCCACGTAAATGGCTCAAAATTAGCCAAAAACAGGCTTTATCCGCTTATAACTCGCGATAGCAAACTCGGATCGTCGAAAACTCACTTCCATCGTGTAGAGCGTGGTCGAATTGACCTAGAAACATGTTCAAATTGCCGAAAAGTTTTTTTAATGGAACCCATTTAATGGCACATGCCAGTTTTAGGGTCCCAAATACCGTAATTTTCAGTCGTCTGCAGGGCACGAGCCTGGAAACGTTTCTTCGCTAAATTCTATTACATCCAAGTTGCAAACCACCAACTGGACCCAACTAGCATGAATTTTCGACCCCAAGTCTTTCGTGGCACCTGTGGTACACTGGTCACGGGTTCCACGGAAATGGCTCAAAATTAGCCAAAAACAGGCTTTATCCGCTTATAACTCGCGATAGCAAACTCGGATCGTCGAAAACTCACTTCCATCGTGTAGAGCGTGGTCGAATTGACCTATAGACATGTTCAAATTGCCGAAAAGTTTTTTTAATGGAACCCATTTAATGGCACATGCCAGTTTTAGGGTCCCAAATACCGTTATTTTCAGTCGTCTGCAGGGCACGAGCCCGGAAACGTTTCTTCGCTAAATTCTATTACATCCTAGTTGCAAACCACCAACTGGACCCAACTAGCATGAATTTTCGACCCCAAGTCTTTCGTGGCACCTGTGGTACACTGGTCACGGGTTCCACGGAAATGGCTCAAAATTAGCCAAAAACAGGCTTTATCCGCTTATAACTCGCGATAGCAAACTCGGATCGTCGAAAACTCACTTCCATCGTGTAGAGCGTGGTCGAATTGACCTAGAAACATGTTCAAATTGCCGACAAGTTTTTTTAATGGAACCCATTTAATGGCACATGCCAGTTTTAGGGTCCCAAATACCGTTATTTTCAGTCGTCTGCAGAGCACGAGCCCGGAAACATTTCTTCGCTAAATTCTATCACATCCTAGTTGCAAACCACCAACTGGACCCAACTAGCATGAATTTTCGACCCCAAGTCTTTCGTGACACCTGTGGTACACTGGTCACGGGTTCCACGGAAATGGCTCAAAATTAGCCAAAAACAGGCTTTATCCGCTTATAACTCGCGATAGCAAACTCGGATCGTCGAAAACTCACTTCCATCGTGTAGAGCGTGGTCGGATTGACCTAGAAACATGTTCAAATTGCCGAAAAGTTTTTTTAATGGAACCCATTTAATGGCACATGCCAGTTTTAGGGTCCCAAATACCGTAATTTTCAGTCGTCTGCAGGGCACGAGCCTGGAAACGTTTCTTCGCTAAATTCTATTACATCCTAGATGCAAACCACCAACTGGACCCAACTAGCATGAATTTTCGACCCCAAGTCTTTCGTGGCACCTGTGGTACACTGGTCACGGGTTCCATGGAAATGGCTCAAAATTAGCCAAAAACAGGCTTTATCCGCTTATAACTCGCGATAGCAAACTCGGATCGTCGAAAACTCACTTCCATCGTGTAGAGCGTGGTCGAATTGACCTAGAAACATGTTCAAATTGCCGAAAAGTTTTTTTAATGGAACCCATTTAATGGCACATGCCAGTTTTAGGGTCCCAAATACCGTAATTTTCAGTCGTCTGCAGGGCACGAGCCCGGAAACGTTTCTTCGCTAAATTCTATTACATCCTAGTTGCAAACCACCAACTGGACCCAACTAGCATGTATTTTCGACCCCAAGTCTTTCGTGGCACCTGTGGTACACTGGTCACGGGTTCCATGGAAATGGCTCAAAATTAGCCAAAAACAGGCTTTATCCGCTTATAACTCGCGATAGCAAACTCGGATCGTCGAAAACTCACTTCCATCGTGTAGAGCGTGGTCGAATTGACCTAGAAACATGTTCAAATTGCCGAAAAGTTTTTTTAATGGAACCCATTTAATGGCACATGCCAGTTTTAGGGTTCTTAATACCGTAATTTTCAGTCGTCTGCAGGGCATGAGCCTGGAAACGTTTCTTCGCTAAATTCTATTACATCCTAGTTGCAAACCACCAACTGGACCCAACTAGCATGAATTTTCGACCCCAAGTCTTTCGTGGCACCTGTGGTACACTGGTCACGGGTTCCACGGAAATGGCTCAAAATTAGCCAAAAACAGGCTTTATCCGCTTATAACTCGCGATAGCAAACTCGGATCGTCGAAAACTTACTTCCATCGTGTAGAGCGTGGTCGAATTGACCTAGAAACATGTTCAAATTGCCGAAAAGTTTCTTTAATGGAACCCATTTAATGGCACATGCCAGTTTTAGGGTCCCAAATACCGTAATTTTCAGTCGTCTGCAGGGCACGAGCCTGGAAACGTTTCTTCGCTAAATTCTATTACATCCTAGTTGCAAACCACCAACTGGACCCAACTAGCATGAATTTTCGACCCCAAGTCTTTCGTGGCACCTGTGGTACACTGGTCACGGGTTCCACGGAAATGGCTCAAAATTAGCCAAAAACAGGCTTTATCCGCTTATAACTCGCGATAGCAAACTCGGATCGTCGAAAACTCACTTCCATCGTGTAGAGCGTGGTCGAATTGACCTAGAAACATGTTCAAATTGCCGAAAAGTTTTTTTAATGGAACCCATTTAATGGCACATGCCAGTTTTAGGGTTCCAAATACCGTAATTTTCAGTCGTCTGCAGGGCACGAGCCTGGAAACGTTTCTTCGCTAAATTCTATTACATCCTAGTTGCAAACCACCAACTGGACCCAACTAGCATGAATTTTCGACCCCAAGTCTTTCATGGCACCTGTGGTACACTGGTCACGGGTTCCACGGAAATGGCTCAAAATTAGCCAAAAACAGGCTTTATCCGCTTATAACTCGCGATAGCAAACTCGGATCGTCGAAAACTTACTCCCATCGTGTAGAGCGTGGTCGAATTGACCTAGAAACATGTTCAAATTGCCGAAAAGTTTTTTTAATGGGACCCATTTAATGGCACATGCCAGTTTTAGGGTCCCAAATACCGTAATTTTCAGTCGTCTGCAGGGCACGAGCCCGGAAACGTTTCTTCGCTAAATTCTATTACATCCTAGTTGCAAACCACCAAATGGACCCAACTAGCATGAATTTTCGACCCCAAGTCTTTCGTGGCACCTGTGGTACACTGGTCACGGGTTCCACGGAAATGGCTCAAAATTAGCCAAAAACAGGCTTTGTCCGCTTATAACTCGCGATAGCAAACTCGGATCGTCGAAAACTCACTTCCATCGTGTAGAGCGTGGTCGAATTGACCTAGAAACATGTTCAAATTGCCGAAAAGTTGTTTTAATGGAACCCATTTAATGGCACATGCCAGTTTTAGGGTCCCAAATACCGTAATTTTCAGTCGTCTGCAGGGCACGAGCCCGGAAACGTTTCTTCGCTAAATTCTATTACATCCTAGTTGCAAACCACCAACTGGACCCAACTAGCATGAATTTTCGACCCCAAGTCTTTCGTGGCACCTGTGGTACACTGGTCACGGGTTCCATGGAAATGGCTCAAAATTAGCCAAAAACAGGCTTTATCCGCTTATAACTCGCGATAGCAAACTCGGATCGTCGAAAACTCACTTCCATCGTGTAGAGCGTGGTCGAATTGACCTAGAAACATGTTCAAAGTGCCGAAAGTTTTTTTTAATGGAACCCATTTAATGGCACATGCCAGTTTTAGGGTACCAAATACCGTAATTTTCAGTCGTCTGCAGGGCACGAGCCCGGAAACGTTTCTTCGCTAAATTCTATTACATCCTAGTTGCAAACCACCAACTGGACCCAACTAGCATGAATTTTCGACCCCAAGTCTTTTGTGGCACCTGTGGTACACTGGTCACGGGTTCCACGGAAATGGCTCAAAATTAGCCAAAAACAGGCTTTATCCGCTTATAACTCGCGATAGCAAACTAGGATCGTCGAAAACTCACTTCCATCGTGTAGAGCGTGGTCGAATTGACCTAGACACAAGTTCAAATTGCCGAAAAGTTTTTTTAATGGAACCCATTTAATGGCACATGCCAGTTTTAGGGTCCCAAATACCGTAATTTTCAGTCGTCTGCAGGGCACGAGCCTGGAAACGTTTCTTCGCTAAATTCTATTACATCCTAGTTGCAAACCACCAACTGGACCCAACTAGCATGAATTTTCGACCCCAAGTCTTTCGTGGCACCTGTGGTACACTGGTCACGGGTTCCACGGAAATGGCTCAAAATTAGCCAAAAACAGGCTTTATCCGCTTATAACTCGCGATAGCAAACTCGGATCGTCGAAAACTCACTTCCATCGTGTAGAGCGTGGTCGAATTGACCTAGAAACATGTTCAAATTGCCGAAAAGTTTTTTTAATGGAACCCATTTAATGGCACATGCCAGTTTTAGGGTCCCAAATACCGTAATTTTCAGTCGTCTGCAGGGCACGAGCCCGGAAACGTTTCTTCGCTAAATTATATTACATCCTAGTTGCAAACCACCAACTGGACCCAACTAGCATGAATTTTCGACCCCAAGTGTTTCGTGGCACCTGTGGTACACTGGTCACGGGTTCCACGAAAATGGCTCAAAATTAGCCAAAAACAGGCTTTATCCGCTTATAACTCGCGATAGCAAACTCGGATCGTCGAAAACTCACTCCCATCGTGTAGAGCGTGGTCGAATTGACCTAGAAACTTGTTCAAATTGCCGAAAAGTTTTTTTAATGGAACCCATTTAATGGCACATGCCAGTTTTAAGGTCCCAAATACCGTAATTTTCAGTCGTCTGCAGGGCACGAGCCTGGAAACGTTTCTTCGCTAAATTATATTACATCCTAGTTGCAAACCACCAACTGGACCCAACTAGCATGAATTTTCGACCCCAAGTCTTTCGTGGCACCTGTGGTACACTGGTCACGGGTTCCACGGAAATGGCTCAAAATTAGCCAAAAACAGGCTTTATCCGCTTATAACTCGCGATAGCAAACTCGGATCGTCGAAAACTCACTTCCATCGTGTAGAGCGTGGTCGAATTGACCTAGAAACATGTTCAAATTGCCGAAAAGTTTTTTTAATGGAACCCATTTAATGGCACATGCCAGTTTTAGGGTCCCAAATACCGTAATTTTCAGTCGTCTGCAGGGCACGAGCCCGGAAACGTTTCTTCGCTAAATTATATTACATCCTAGTTGCAAACCACCAACTGGACCCAACTAGCATGAATTTTCGACCCCAAGTCTTTCGTGGCACCTGTGGTACACTGGTCACGGGTTCCACGGAAATGGCTCAAAATTCGCCAAAAACAGGCTTTATCCGCTTATAACTCGCGATAGCAAACTCGGATCGTCGAAAACTCACTCCCATCGTGTAGAGCGTGGTCGAATTGACCTAGAAACATGTTCAAATTGCCGAAAAGTTTTTTTAATGGAACCCATTTAATGGCACATGCCAGTTTTAGGGTCCCAAATACCGTAATTTTCAGTCGTCTGCAGGGCACGAGCCCGGAAACGTTTCTTCGCTAAATTCTATTACATCCTAGTTGCAAACCACCAACTGGACCCAACTAGCATGAATTTTCGACCCCAAGTCTTTCGTGGCACCTGTGGTACACTGGTCACGGGTTCCACGGAAATGGCTCAAAATTAGCCAAAAACAGGCTTTATCCGCTTATAATTCGCGATAGCAAACTCGGATCGTCGAAAACTCACTTCCATCGTGTAGAGCGTGGTCGAATTGACCTAGAAACATGTTCAAATTAACGAAAAGTTTTTTTAATGGAACCCATTTAATGGCACATGCAAGTTTTAGGGTCCCAAATACCGTAATTTTCAGTCGTCTGCAGGGCACGAGCCTGGAAACGTTTCTTCGCTAAATTCTATTACATCCAAGTTGCAAACCACCAACTGGACCCAACTAGCATGAATTTTCGACCCCAAGTCTTTCGTGACACCTGTGGTACACTGGTCACGGGTTCCACGGAAATGGCTCAAAATTAGCCAAAAACAGGCTTTATCCGCTTATAACTCGCGATAGCAAACTCGGATCGTCGAAAACTCACTTCCATCGTGTAGAGCGTGGTCGGATTGACCTAGAAACATGTTCAAATTGCCGAAAAGTTTTTTTAATGGAACCCATTTAATGGCACATGCCAGTTTTAGGGTCCCAAATACCGTAATTTTCAGTCGTCTGCAGGGCACGAGCCTGGAAACGTTTCTTCGCTAAATTCTATTACATCCTAGATGCAAACCACCAACTGGACCCAACTAGCATGAATTTTCGACCCCAAGTCTTTCGTGGCACCTGTGGTACACTGGTCACGGGTTCCATGGAAATGGCTCAAAATTAGCCAAAAACAGGCTTTATCCGCTTATAACTCGCGATAGCAAACTCGGATCGTCGAAAACTCACTTCCATCGTGTAGAGCGTGGTCGAATTGACCTAGAAACATGTTCAAATTGCCGAAAAGTTTTTTTAATGGAACCCATTTAATGGCACATGCCAGTTTTAGGGTCCCAAATACCGTAATTTTCAGTCGTCTGCAGGGCACGAGCCCGGAAACGTTTCTTCGCTAAATTCTATTACATCCTAGTTGCAAACCACCAACTGGACCCAACTAGCATGTATTTTCGACCCCAAGTCTTTCGTGGCACCTGTGGTACACTGGTCACGGGTTCCATGGAAATGGCTCAAAATTAGCCAAAAACAGGCTTTATCCGCTTATAACTCGCGATAGCAAACTCGGATCGTCGAAAACTCACTTCCATCGTGTAGAGCGTGGTCGAATTGACCTAGAAACATGTTCAAATTGCCGAAAAGTTTTTTTAATGGAACCCATTTAATGGCACATGCCAGTTTTAGGGTTCTTAATACCGTAATTTTCAGTCGTCTGCAGGGCATGAGCCTGGAAACGTTTCTTCGCTAAATTCTATTACATCCTAGTTGCAAACCACCAACTGGACCCAACTAGCATGAATTTTCGACCCCAAGTCTTTCGTGGCACCTGTGGTACACTGGTCACGGGTTCCACGGAAATGGCTCAAAATTAGCCAAAAACAGGCTTTATCCGCTTATAACTCGCGATAGCAAACTCGGATCGTCGAAAACTTACTTCCATCGTGTAGAGCGTGGTCGAATTGACCTAGAAACATGTTCAAATTGCCGAAAAGTTTCTTTAATGGAACCCATTTAATGGCACATGCCAGTTTTAGGGTCCCAAATACCGTAATTTTCAGTCGTCTGCAGGGCACGAGCCTGGAAACGTTTCTTCGCTAAATTCTATTACATCCTAGTTGCAAACCACCAACTGGACCCAACTAGCATGAATTTTCGACCCCAAGTCTTTCGTGGCACCTGTGGTACACTGGTCACGGGTTCCACGGAAATGGCTCAAAATTAGCCAAAAACAGGCTTTATCCGCTTATAACTCGCGATAGCAAACTCGGATCGTCGAAAACTCACTTCCATCGTGTAGAGCGT
The DNA here is from genome assembly GCA_964036265.1 of Daptonema setosum. NCBI lineage: Eukaryota > Metazoa > Nematoda > Chromadorea > Monhysterida > Xyalidae > Daptonema > Daptonema setosum. Next base: position 20,060,542 of record OZ038448.1, read on the forward strand.
GGTCGAATTGACCTAGAAACATGTTCAAATTGCCGAAAAGTTTTTTTAATGGAACCCATTTAATGGCACATGCCAGTTTTAGGGTTCCAAATACCGTAATTTTCAGTCGTCTGCAGGGCACGAGCCTGGAAACGTTTCTTCGCTAAATTCTATTACATCCTAGTTGCAAACCACCAACTGGACCCAACTAGCATGAATTTTCGACCCCAAGTCTTTCATGGCACCTGTGGTACACTGGTCACGGGTTCCACGGAAATGGCTCAAAATTAGCCAAAAACAGGCTTTATCCGCTTATAACTCGCGATAGCAAACTCGGATCGTCGAAAACTTACTCCCATCGTGTAGAGCGTGGTCGAATTGACCTAGAAACATGTTCAAATTGCCGAAAAGTTTCTTTAATGGAACCCATTTAATGGCACATGCCAGTTTTAGGGTCCCAAATACCGTAATTTTCAGTCGTCTGCAGGGCACGAGCCTGGAAACGTTTCTTCGCTAAATTCTATTACATCCTAGATGCAAACCACCAACTGGACCCAACTAGCATGAATTTTCGACCCCAAGTCTTTCGTGGCACCTGTGGTACACTGGTCACGGGTTCCATGGAAATGACTCAAAATTAGCCAAAAACAGGCTTTGTCCGCTTATAACTCGCGATAGCAAACTCGGATCGTCGAAAACTCACTTCCATCGTGTAGAGCGTGGTCGAATTGACCTTGAAACATGTTCAAATTGCCGAAAAGTTTTTTTAATGGAACCCATTTAATGGCACATGCCAGTTTTAGGGTCCCAAATACCGTAATTTTCAGTCGTCTGCAGGGCACGAGCCCGGAAACGTTTCTTCGCTAAATTCTATTACATCCTAGTTGCAAACCACCAACTGGACCCAACTAGCATGAATTTTCGACCCCAAGTCTTTCGTGGCACCTGTGGTACACTGGTCACGGGTTCCATGGAAATGGCTCAAAATTAGCCAAAAACAGGCTTTATCCGCTTATAACTCGCGATAGCAAACTCGGATCGTCGAAAACTCACTTCCATCGTGTAGAGCGTGGTCGAATTGACCTAGAAACATGTTCAAATTGCCGAAAAGTTTTTTTTAATGGAACCCATTTAATGGCACATGCCAGTTTTAGGGTACCAAATACCGTAATTTTCAGTCGTCTGCAGGGCACGAGCCCGGAAACGTTTCTTCGCTAAATTCTATTACATCCTAGTTGCAAACCACCAACTGGACCAAACTAGCATGAATTTTCGACCCCAAGTCTTTTGTGGCACCTGTGGTACACTGGTCACGGGTTCCACGGAAATGGCTCAAAATTAGCCAAAAACAGGCTTTATCCGCTTATAACTCGCGATAGCAAACTCGGATCGTCGAAAACTCACTTCCATCGTGTAGAGCGTGGTCGAATTGACCTAGACACAAGTTCAAATTGCCGAAAAGTTTTTTTAATGGAACCCATTTAATGGCACATGCCAGTTTTAGGGTCCCAAATACCGTAATTTTCAGTCGTCTGCAGGGCACGAGCCTGGAAACGTTTCTTCGCTAAATTCTATTACATCCTAGTTGCAAACCACCAACTGGACCCAACTAGCATGAATTTTCGACCCCAAGTCTTTCGTGGCACCTGTGGTACACTGGTCACGGGTTCCACGGAAATGGCTCAAAATTAGCCAAAAACAGGCTTTATCCGCTTATAACTCGCGATAGCAAACTCGGATCGTCGAAAACTCACTTCCATCGTGTAGAGCGTGGTCGAATTGACCTAGAAACATGTTCAAATTGCCGAAAAGTTTTTTTAATGGGACCCATTTAATGGCACATGCCAGTTTTAGGGTCCCAAATACCGTAATTTTCAGTCGTCTGCAGGGCACGAGCCCGGAAACGTTTCTTCGCTAAATTCTATTACATCCTAGTTGCAAACCACCAAATGGACCCAACTAGCATGAATTTTCGACCCCAAGTCTTTCGTGGCACCTGTGGTACACTGGTCACGGGTTCCACGGAAATGGCTCAAAATTAGCCAAAAACAGGCTTTGTCCGCTTATAACTCGCGATAGCAAACTCGGATCGTCGAAAACTCACTTCCATCGTGTAGAGCGTGGTCGAATTGACCTAGAAACATGTTCAAATTGCCGAAAAGTTGTTTTAATGGAACCCATTTAATGGCACATGCCAGTTTTAGGGTCCCAAATACCGTAATTTTCAGTCGTCTGCAGGGCACGAGCCCGGAAACGTTTCTTCGCTAAATTCTATTACATCCTAGTTGCAAACCACCAACTGGACCCAACTAGCATGAATTTTCGACCCCAAGTCTTTCGTGGCACCTGTGGTACACTGGTCACGGGTTCCATGGAAATGGCTCAAAATTAGCCAAAAACAGGCTTTATCCGCTTATAACTCGCGATAGCAAACTCGGATCGTCGAAAACTCACTTCCATCGTGTAGAGCGTGGTCGAATTGACCTAGAAACATGTTCAAAGTGCCGAAAGTTTTTTTTAATGGAACCCATTTAATGGCACATGCCAGTTTTAGGGTACCAAATACCGTAATTTTCAGTCGTCTGCAGGGCACGAGCCCGGAAACGTTTCTTCGCTAAATTCTATTACATCCTAGTTGCAAACCACCAACTGGACCCAACTAGCATGAATTTTCGACCCCAAGTCTTTTGTGGCACCTGTGGTACACTGGTCACGGGTTCCACGGAAATGGCTCAAAATTAGCCAAAAACAGGCTTTATCCGCTTATAACTCGCGATAGCAAACTAGGATCGTCGAAAACTCACTTCCATCGTGTAGAGCGTGGTCGAATTGACCTAGACACAAGTTCAAATTGCCGAAAAGTTTTTTTAATGGAACCCATTTAATGGCACATGCCAGTTTTAGGGTCCCAAATACCGTAATTTTCAGTCGTCTGCAGGGCACGAGCCTGGAAACGTTTCTTCGCTAAATTCTATTACATCCTAGTTGCAAACCACCAACTGGACCCAACTAGCATGAATTTTCGACCCCAAGTCTTTCGTGGCACCTGTGGTACACTGGTCACGGGTTCCACGGAAATGGCTCAAAATTAGCCAAAAACAGGCTTTATCCGCTTATAACTCGCGATAGCAAACTCGGATCGTCGAAAACTCACTTCCATCGTGTAGAGCGTGGTCGAATTGACCTAGAAACATGTTCAAATTGCCGAAAAGTTTTTTTAATGGAACCCATTTAATGGCACATGCCAGTTTTAGGGTCCCAAATACCGTAATTTTCAGTCGTCTGCAGGGCACGAGCCCGGAAACGTTTCTTCGCTAAATTATATTACATCCTAGTTGCAAACCACCAACTGGACCCAACTAGCATGAATTTTCGACCCCAAGTGTTTCGTGGCACCTGTGGTACACTGGTCACGGGTTCCACGAAAATGGCTCAAAATTAGCCAAAAACAGGCTTTATCCGCTTATAACTCGCGATAGCAAACTCGGATCGTCGAAAACTCACTCCCATCGTGTAGAGCGTGGTCGAATTGACCTAGAAACTTGTTCAAATTGCCGAAAAGTTTTTTTAATGGAACCCATTTAATGGCACATGCCAGTTTTAAGGTCCCAAATACCGTAATTTTCAGTCGTCTGCAGGGCACGAGCCTGGAAACGTTTCTTCGCTAAATTATATTACATCCTAGTTGCAAACCACCAACTGGACCCAACTAGCATGAATTTTCGACCCCAAGTCTTTCGTGGCACCTGTGGTACACTGGTCACGGGTTCCACGGAAATGGCTCAAAATTAGCCAAAAACAGGCTTTATCCGCTTATAACTCGCGATAGCAAACTCGGATCGTCGAAAACTCACTTCCATCGTGTAGAGCGTGGTCGAATTGACCTAGAAACATGTTCAAATTGCCGAAAAGTTTTTTTAATGGAACCCATTTAATGGCACATGCCAGTTTTAGGGTCCCAAATACCGTAATTTTCAGTCGTCTGCAGGGCACGAGCCCGGAAACGTTTCTTCGCTAAATTATATTACATCCTAGTTGCAAACCACCAACTGGACCCAACTAGCATGAATTTTCGACCCCAAGTCTTTCGTGGCACCTGTGGTACACTGGTCACGGGTTCCACGGAAATGGCTCAAAATTCGCCAAAAACAGGCTTTATCCGCTTGATACGGGCATTATCTCAAGCAAGTATTATTAGGTTTACGGTAGCCATCTGGCATCGAATACCGTAATCAATTAGTAGGCGGAGCATTCACACAGCCCCACCAATCAGCAAGTATGGCACAAAAACATAACACCAGCAGCAACGCCCTTTACAGTTAAGTTGCAACAGCATTCACGTTACATATTCAGTTGCAGTTCCAGTCGCGCATGTACATGCATACATACTGAGTGCATAACACAGCAGGCAGATAGATAGGCATAGTACACAGGGAAAGCTTAGCAAACCAGGCAAGTATGATAGTATATGTAGCATATAACTGCACAGCACAGTATAGGCATAGATAGGCATATTGTTAATTACCCTATTGTCTCTTAATCTACGTCTAACATTTTCTATATTATAATTCTTAATTTTAACAATTTAACCAATGACTTCATACTTAAAATAAAGAAGAGCCCGTCGACAGGGCAGAGGGCATTCGACGATATGTCGTTTGCCGACGGGCATACAACGAAGAACACAATTTGGCACCAGACACCGCAATGCCTCCACCGCAACAACAGCAACAACAGCAGCAACAACAGCATCAATCAGGTTTGTTGAGCAGTTCACATCAACCTAAAAAGCAGGGAAAATTTTTGAACACCAATAAGAAAGATTTTCGAAACAAACATGCTAAAATTTTAATGGCAGAAACTCTATTAGCGCAAGTAAGAACGCCACATATATTCACTAGCACTAGTAATTTATGCATTCAATTCCAAAAAATCGATGACTCTTTAGCATCTTATTGTGGCGCCAACTCCATTAAATATAAAGCTTCTATTTATAAATCTGCATTATCAACCAGTCAACCGAAGAAAGCTAGCACGTTCCAACATGGCCCAAATTTCTTAACTTTTCGCAATTTGGAATATCTCGCAATTTATAACGTGCAGTTTCAAGTTAGCTTTCCAGACTTAGGCATAAAATCCCGCATTTTTAAATGGCAAAAAACGATACGTTAAAATTGTGTATTTTTAGCACCTCGTCACCATCCACCGATGTGCATGTGTCATGTCTGCATCCAACGCAGGTATGACGAAGCAGCTGACGATCAACAACCTCACTACCAGCAGTAACAGCACCAACAATGGCAGCACATGATGATTACAGCAACTGACAGCACAGACTCATCCATCAGCAATAACATTGTTACATGTCACTTCTGCAACTAAAACTTCACTTTCTTATGACCATAACTTCATGAATTCAGCGTTACCACACATAAATTTTTTTTAATGCTTTTGACATTCTTCTTAAAAATTTTAATCTTAACAATACGGTAATACACTTATTTTCCATTCTCTTTAAATTTTTTTTACATTAAGTTTACGTAACTAATTTTACTATTTAAAATATATTTTGAATATCGTGATTCAAATACATATCATCGTCATGTACATATCGACACAATTCGGACATTCATCGTCTCACTCGGACTACTTCGCTCTCATCGCTCTCACTCGGACTACTTCGCTCTCATCGCTCTCACTCGGACTATCTCGCCGCCATCGCTCGCATTCGGACTACTTCGCTCTCATCGCTCTCACTCGGACTATCTCGCCGCCATCGCTCTCATTCGGACTACTTCGCTCTCATCGTTCTCACTCGGACTATTCCGCATCAACGCATCATCACTCGGACTATTCCGCATCATCATCATCATCAAACGGACTATTTCAACATGTACATTTTTATAATCTTGTGATTTAAAATTTTTTACTTATTATTTCTGATGACATTTCTTTCCCATACTAACACTAAATATGCATTTACTATTAGCACCTACATTAAGTAGTTCTTAGCAACGAGGGCGTTGCTTCTCAATCGAATAGCAAGTGATACGGGCATTATCTCAAGCAAGTATTATTAGGTTTACGGTAGCCATCTGGCATCGAATACCGTAATCAATTAGTAGGCGGAGCATTCACACAGCCCCACCAATCAGCAAGTATGGCACAAAAACATAACACCAGCAGCAACGCCCTTTACAGTTAAGTTGCAACAGCATTCACGTTACATATTCAGTTGCAGTTCCAGTCGCGCATGTACATGCATACATACTGAGTGCATAACACAGCAGGCAGATAGATAGGCATAGTACACAGGGAAAGCTTAGCAAACCAGGCAAGTATGATAGTATATGTAGCATATAACTGCACAGCACAGTATAGGCATAGATAGGCATATTGTTAATTACCCTATTGTCTCTTAATCTACGTCTAACATTTTCTATATTATAATTCTTAATTTTAACAATTTAACCAATGACTTCATACTTAAAATCCATTTTACTACTTTGCCTTATATTTTGATAATCATCCATTATTCGTAAATATATTAATTGTGTGGAACCGTTGCGCATTCGAGATATAAAGCCTTTCGAGGCCCCTCTTTAATATTCTTTTGGTATTCCGATTATTTGTAATGCAACTCATACATAGGAATTAGGCAATTAAGTTAGGCTAACTATTAAGGCTAGGATAGCAAATGTTACGACGGGTGTCAGCAGTCTAAGTAAGACACCCCGTAACACGCTTATAACTCGCGATAGCAAACTCGGATCGTCGAAAACTCACTCCCATCGTGTAGAGCGTGGTCGAATTGACCTAGAAACATGTTCAAATTGCCGAAAAGTTTTTTTAATGGAACCCATTTAATGGCACATGCCAGTTTTAGGGTCCCAAATACCGTAATTTTCAGTCGTCTGCAGGGCACGAGCCCGGAAACGTTTCTTCGCTAAATTCTATTACATCCTAGTTGCAAACCACCAACTGGACCCAACTAGCATGAATTTTCGACCCCAAGTCTTTCGTGGCACCTGTGGTACACTGGTCACGGGTTCCACGGAAATGGCTCAAAATTAGCCAAAAACAGGCTTTATCCGCTTATAATTCGCGATAGCAAACTCGGATCGTCGAAAACTCACTTCCATCGTGTAGAGCGTGGTCGAATTGACCTAGAAACATGTTCAAATTAACGAAAAGTTTTTTTAATGGAACCCATTTAATGGCACATGCAAGTTTTAGGGTCCCAAATACCGTTATTTTCAGTCGTCTGCAGGGCACGAGCCCGGAAACGTTTCTTCGCTAAATTCTATTACATCCTAGTTGCAAACCACCAACTGGACCCAACTAGCATGAATTTTCGACCCCAAGTCTTTCGTGGCACCTGTGGTACACTGGTCACGAGTTCCACGTAAATGGCTCAAAATTAGCCAAAAACAGGCTTTATCCGCTTATAACTCGCGATAGCAAACTCGGATCGTCGAAAACTCACTTCCATCGTGTAGAGCGTGGTCGAATTGACCTAGAAACATGTTCAAATTGCCGAAAAGTTTTTTTAATGGAACCCATTTAATGGCACATGCCAGTTTTGTGGTCCCAAATACCGTAATTTTCAGTCGTCTGCAGGGCACGAGCCTGGAAACGTTTCTTCGCTAAATTCTATTACATCCAAGTTGCAAACCACCAACTGGACCCAACTAGCATGAATTTTCGACCCCAAGTCTTTCGTGACACCTGTGGTACACTGGTCACGGGTTCCACGGAAATGGCTCAAAATTAGCCAAAAACAGGCTTTATCCGCTTATAACTCGCGATAGCAAACTCGGATCGTCGAAAACTCACTTCCATCGTGTAGAGCGTGGTCGGATTGACCTAGAAACATGTTCAAATTGCCGAAAAGTTTTTTTAATGGAACCCATTTAATGGCACATGCCAGTTTTAGGGTCCCAAATACCGTAATTTTCAGTCGTCTGCAGGGCACGAGCCTGGAAACGTTTCTTCGCTAAATTCTATTACATCCTAGATGCAAACCACCAACTGGACCCAACTAGCATGAATTTTCGACCCCAAGTCTTTCGTGGCACCTGTGGTACACTGGTCACGGGTTCCATGGAAATGGCTCAAAATTAGCCAAAAACAGGCTTTATCCGCTTATAACTCGCGATAGCAAACTCGGATCATCGAAAACTCCCTTCCATCGTGTAGAGCGTGGTCGAATTGACCTAGAAACATGTTCAAATTGCCGAAAAGTTTTTTTAATGGAACCCATTTAATGGCACATGCCAGTTTTAGGGTCCTAAATACCGTAATTTTCAGTCGTCTGCAGGGCACGAGCCTGGAAACGTTTCTTCGCTAAATTCTATTACATCCTAGATGCAAACCACCAACTGGACCCAACTAGCATGAATTTTCGACCCCAAGTCTTTCGTGGCACCTGTGGTACACTGGTCACGGGTTCCACGGAAATGGCTCAAAATTAGCCAAAAACAGGCTTTATCCGCTTATAACTCGCGATAGCAAACTCGGATCGTCGAAAACTCACTTCCATCGTGTAGAGCGTGGTCGAATTGACCTAGAAACATGTTCAAATTGCCGAAAAGTTTTTTTAATGGAACCCATTTAATGGCACATGCCAGTTTTAGGGTCCCAAATACCGTAATTTTCAGTCGTCTGCAGGGCACGAGCCCGGAAACGTTTCTTCGCTAAATTATATTACATCCTAGTTGCAAACCACCAACTGGACCCAACTAGCATGAATTTTCGACCCCAAGTCTTTCGTGGCACCTGTGGTACACTGGTCACGGGTTCCACGGAAATGGCTCAAAATTAGCCAAAAACAGGCTTTATCCGCTTATAACTCGCGATAGCAAACTCGGATCGTCGAAAACTCACTTCCATCGTGTAGAGCGTGGTCGAATTGACCTAGAAACATGTTCAAATTAACGAAAAGTTTTTTTAATGGAACCCATTTAATGGCACATGCAAGTTTTAGGGTCCCAAATACCGTTATTTTCAGTCGTCTGCAGGGCACGAGCCCGGAAACGTTTCTTCGCTAAATTCTATTACATCCTAGTTGCAAACCACCAACTGGACCCAACTAGCATGAATTTTCGACCCCAAGTCTTTCGTGGCACCTGTGGTACACTGGTCACGAGTTCCACGTAAATGGCTCAAAATTAGCCAAAAACAGGCTTTATCCGCTTATAACTCGCGATAGCAAACTCGGATCGTCGAAAACTCACTTCCATCGTGTAGAGCGTGGTCGAATTGACCTAGAAACATGTTCAAATTAACGAAAAGTTTTTTTAATGGAACCCATTTAATGGCACATGCAAGTTTTAGGGTCCCAAATACCGTTATTTTCAGTCGTCTGCAGGGCACGAGCCCGGAAACGTTTCTTCGCTAAATTCTATTACATCCTAGTTGCAAACCACCAACTGGACCCAACTAGCATGAATTTTCGACCCCAAGTCTTTCGTGGCACCTGTGGTACACTGGTCACGAGTTCCACGTAAATGGCTCAAAATTAGCCAAAAACAGGCTTTATCCGCTTATAACTCGCGATAGCAAACTCGGATCGTCGAAAACTCACTTCCATCGTGTAGAGCGTGGTCGAATTGACCTAGAAACATGTTCAAATTGCCGAAAAGTTTTTTTAATGGAACCCATTTAATGGCACATGCCAGTTTTAGGGTCCCAAATACCGTAATTTTCAGTCGTCTGCAGGGCACGAGCCTGGAAACGTTTCTTCGCTAAATTCTATTACATCCAAGTTGCAAACCACCAACTGGACCCAACTAGCATGAATTTTCGACCCCAAGTCTTTCGTGACACCTGTGGTACACTGGTCACGGGTTCCACGGAAATGGCTCAAAATTAGCCAAAAACAGGCTTTATCCGCTTATAACTCGCGATAGCAAACTCGGATCGTCGAAAACTCACTTCCATCGTGTAGAGCGTGGTCGGATTAACCTAGAAACATGTTCAAATTGCCGAAAAGTTTTTTTAATGGAACCCATTTAATGGCACATGCCAGTTTTAGGGTCCCAAATACCGTAATTTTCAGTCGTCTGCAGGGCACGAGCCTGGAAACGTTTCTTCGCTAAATTCTATTACATCCTAGATGCAAACCACCAACTGGACCCAACTAGCATGAATTTTCGACCCCAAGTCTTTCGTGGCACCTGTGGTACACTGGTCACGGGTTCCATGGAAATGGCTCAAAATTAGCCAAAAACAGGCTTTATCCGCTTATAACTCGCGATAGCAAACTCGGATCGTCGAAAACTCACTTCCATCGAGTAGAGCGTGGTCGAATTGACCTAGAAACATGTTCAAATTAACGAAAAGTTTTTTTAATGGAACCCATTTAATGGCACATGCAAGTTTTAGGGTCCCAAATACCGTTATTTTCAGTCGTCTGCAGGGCACGAGCCCGGAAACGTTTCTTCGCTAAATTCTATTACATCCTAGTTGCAAACCACCAACTGGACCCAACTAGCATGAATTTTCGACCCCAAGTCTTTCGTGGCACCTGTGGTACACTGGTCACGAGTTCCACGTAAATGGCTCAAAATTAGCCAAAAACAGGCTTTATCCGCTTATAACTCGCGATAGCAAACTCGGATCGTCGAAAACTCACTTCCATCGTGTAGAGCGTGGTCGAATTGACCTAGAAACATGTTCAAATTGCCGAAAAGTTTTTTTAATGGAACCCATTTAATGGCACATGCCAGTTTTAGGGTCCCAAATACCGTAATTTTCAGTCGTCTGCAGGGCACGAGCCTGGAAACGTTTCTTCGCTAAATTCTATTACATCCAAGTTGCAAACCACCAACTGGACCCAACTAGCATGAATTTTCGACCCCAAGTCTTTCGTGACACCTGTGGTACACTGGTCACGGGTTCCACGGAAATGGCTCAAAATTAGCCAAAAACAGGCTTTATCCGCTTATAACTCGCGATAGCAAACTCGGATCGTCGAAAACTCACTTCCATCGTGTAGAGCGTGGTCGGATTGACCTAGAAACATGTTCAAATTGCCGAAAAGTTTTTTTAATGGAACCCATTTAATGGCACATGCCAGTTTTATTGTCCCAAATACCGTAATTTTCAGTCGTCTGCAGGGCACGAGCCTGGAAACGTTTCTTCGCTAAATTCTATTACATCCTAGATGCAAACCACCAACTGGACCCAACTAGCATGAATTTTCGACCCCAAGTCTTTCGTGGCACCTGTGGTACACTGGTCACGGGTTCCATGGAAATGGCTCAAAATTAGCCAAAAACAGGCTTTATCCGCTTATAAATCGCGATAGCAAACTCGGATCATCGAAAACTCCCTTCCATCGTGTAGAGCGTGGTCGAATTGACCTAGAAACATGTTCAAATTGCCGAAAAGTTTTTTTAATGGAACCCATTTAATGGCACATGCCAGTTTTAGGGTCCCAAATACCGTAATTTTCAGTCGTCTGCAGGGCACGAGCCTGGAAACGTTTCTTCGCTAAATTCTATTACATCCTAGATGCAAACCACCAACTGGACCCAACTAGCATGAATTTTCGACCCCAAGTCTTTCGTGGCACCTGTGGTACACTGGTCACGGGTTCCACGGAAATGGCTCAAAATTAGCCAAAAACAGGCTTTATCCGCTTATAACTCGCGATAGCAAACTCGGATCGTCGAAAACTCACTTCCATCGTGTAGAGCGTGGTCGAATTGACCTAGAAACATGTTCAAATTGCCGAAAAGTTTTTTTAATGGAACCCATTTAATGGCACATGCCAGTTTTAGGGTCCCAAATACCGTAATTTTCAGTCGTCTGCAGGGCACGAGCCCGGAAACGTTTCTTCGCTAAATTATATTACATCCTAGTTGCAAACCACCAACTGGACCCAACTAGCATGAATTTTCGACCCCAAGTCTTTCGTGGCACCTGTGGTACACTGGTCACGGGTTCCACGGAAATGGCTCAAAATTAGCCAAAAACAGGCTTTATCCGCTTATAACTCGCGATAGCAAACTCGGATCGTCGAAAACTCACTTCCATCGTGTAGAGCGTGGTCGAATTGACCTAGAAACATGTTCAAATTAACGAAAAGTTTTTTTAATGGAACCCATTTAATGGCACATGCAAGTTTTAGGGTCCCAAATACCGTTATTTTCAGTCGTCTGCAGGGCACGAGCCCGGAAACGTTTCTTCGCTAAATTCTATTACATCCTAGTTGCAAACCACCAACTGGACCCAACTAGCATGAATTTTCGACCCCAAGTCTTTCGTGGCACCTGTGGTACACTGGTCACGAGTTCCACGTAAATGGCTCAAAATTAGCCAAAAACAGGCTTTATCCGCTTATAACTCGCGATAGCAAACTCGGATCGTCGAAAACTCACTTCCATCGTGTAGAGCGTGGTCGAATTGACCTAGAAACATGTTCAAATTGCCGAAAAGTTTTTTTAATGGAACCCATTTAATGGCACATGCCAGTTTTAGGGTCCCAAATACCGTAATTTTCAGTCGTCTGCAGGGCACGAGCCTGGAAACGTTTCTTCGCTAAATTCTATTACATCCAAGTTGCAAACCACCAACTGGACCCAACTAGCATGAATTTTCGACCCCAAGTCTTTCGTGACACCTGTGGTACACTGGTCACGGGTTCCACGGAAATGGCTCAAAATTAGCCAAAAACAGGCTTTATCCGCTTATAACTCGCGATAGCAAACTCGGATCGTCGAAAACTCACTTCCATCGTGTAGAGCGTGGTCGGATTAACCTAGAAACATGTTCAAATTGCCGAAAAGTTTTTTTAATGGAACCCATTTAATGGCACATGCCAGTTTTAGGGTCCCAAATACCGTAATTTTCAGTCGTCTGCAGGGCACGAGCCTGGAAACGTTTCTTCGCTAAATTCTATTACATCCTAGATGCAAACCACCAACTGGACCCAACTAGCATGAATTTTCGACCCCAAGTCTTTCGTGGCACCTGTGGTACACTGGTCACGGGTTCCATGGAAATGGCTCAAAATTAGCCAAAAACAGGCTTTATCCGCTTATAACTCGCGATAGCAAACTCGGATCGTCGAAAACTCACTTCCATCGAGTAGAGCGTGGTCGAATTGACCTAGAAACATGTTCAAATTAACGAAAAGTTTTTTTAATGGAACCCATTTAATGGCACATGCAAGTTTTAGGGTCCCAAATACCGTTATTTTCAGTCGTCTGCAGGGCACGAGCCCGGAAACGTTTCTTCGCTAAATTCTATTACATCCTAGTTGCAAACCACCAACTGGACCCAACTAGCATGAATTTTCGACCCCAAGTCTTTCGTGGCACCTGTGGTACACTGGTCACGAGTTCCACGTAAATGGCTCAAAATTAGCCAAAAACAGGCTTTATCCGCTTATAACTCGCGATAGCAAACTCGGATCGTCGAAAACTCACTTCCATCGTGTAGAGCGTGGTCGAATTGACCTAGAAACATGTTCAAATTGCCGAAAAGTTTTTTTAATGGAACCCATTTAATGGCACATGCCAGTTTTAGGGTCCCAAATACCGTAATTTTCAGTCGTCTGCAGGGCACGAGCCTGGAAACGTTTCTTCGCTAAATTCTATTACATCCAAGTTGCAAACCACCAACTGGACCCAACTAGCATGAATTTTCGACCCCAAGTCTTTCGTGACACCTGTGGTACACTGGTCACGGGTTCCACGGAAATGGCTCAAAATTAGCCAAAAACAGGCTTTATCCGCTTATAACTCGCGATAGCAAACTCGGATCGTCGAAAACTCACTTCCATCGTGTAGAGCGTGGTCGGATTGACCTAGAAACATGTTCAAATTGCCGAAAAGTTTTTTTAATGGAACCCATTTAATGGCACATGCCAGTTTTAGGGTCCCAAATACCGTAATTTTCAGTCGTCTGCAGGGCACGAGCCTGGAAACGTTTCTTCGCTAAATTCTATTACATCCTAGATGCAAACCACCAACTGGACCCAACTAGCATGAATTTTCGACCCCAAGTCTTTCGTGGCACCTGTGGTACACTGGTCACGGGTTCCATGGAAATGGCTCAAAATTAGCCAAAAACAGGCTTTATCCGCTTATAAATCGCGATAGCAAACTCGGATCATCGAAAACTCCCTTCCATCGTGTAGAGCGTGGTCGAATTGACCTAGAAACATGTTCAAATTGCCGAAAAGTTTTTTTAATGGAACCCATTTAATGGCACATGCCAGTTTTAGGGTCCCAAATACCGTAATTTTCAGTCGTCTGCAGGGCACGAGCCTGGAAACGTTTCTTCGCTAAATTCTATTACATCCTAGATGCAAACCACCAACTGGACCCAACTAGCATGAATTTTCGACCCCAAGTCTTTCGTGGCACCTGTGGTACACTGGTCACGGGTTCCACGGAAATGGCTCAAAATTAGCCAAAAACAGGCTTTATCCGCTTATAACTCGCGATAGCAAACTCGGATCGTCGAAAACTCACTTCCATCGTGTAGAGCGTGGTCGAATTGACCTAGAAACATGTTCAAATTGCCGAAAAGTTTTTTTAATGGAACCCATTTAATGGCACATGCCAGTTTTAGGGTCCCAAATACCGTAATTTTCAGTCGTCTGCAGGGCACGAGCCCGGAAACGTTTCTTCGCTAAATTATATTACATCCTAGTTGCAAACCACCAACTGGACCCAACTAGCATGAATTTTCGACCCCAAGTCTTTCGTGGCACCTGTGGTACACTGGTCACGGGTTCCACGGAAATGGCTCAAAATTAGCCAAAAACAGGCTTTATCCGCTTATAACTCGCGATAGCAAACTCGGATCGTCGAAAACTCACTTCCATCGTGTAGAGCGTGGTCGAATTGACCTAGAAACATGTTCAAATTAACGAAAAGTTTTTTTAATGGAACCCATTTAATGGCACATGCAAGTTTTAGGGTCCCAAATACCGTTATTTTCAGTCGTCTGCAGGGCACGAGCCCGGAAACGTTTCTTCGCTAAATTCTATTACATCCTAGTTGCAAACCACCAACTGGACCCAACTAGCATGAATTTTCGACCCCAAGTCTTTCGTGGCACCTGTGGTACACTGGTCACGAGTTCCACGTAAATGGCTCAAAATTAGCCAAAAACAGGCTTTATCCGCTTATAACTCGCGATAGCAAACTCGGATCGTCGAAAACTCACTTCCATCGTGTAGAGCGTGGTCGAATTGACCTAGAAACATGTTCAAATTGCCGAAAAGTTTTTTTAATGGAACCCATTTAATGGCACATGCCAGTTTTAGGGTCCCAAATACCGTAATTTTCAGTCGTCTGCAGGGCACGAGCCTGGAAACGTTTCTTCGCTAAATTCTATTACATCCAAGTTGCAAACCACCAACTGGACCCAACTAGCATGAATTTTCGACCCCAAGTCTTTCGTGACACCTGTGGTACACTGGTCACGGGTTCCACGGAAATGGCTCAAAATTAGCCAAAAACAGGCTTTATCCGCTTATAACTCGCGATAGCAAACTCGGATCGTCGAAAACTCACTTCCATCGTGTAGAGCGTGGTCGGATTGACCTAGAAACATGTTCAAATTGCCGAAAAGTTTTTTTAATGGAACCCATTTAATGGCACATGCCAGTTTTAGGGTCCCAAATACCGTAATTTTCAGTCGTCTGCAGGGCACGAGCCTGGAAACGTTTCTTCGCTAAATTCTATTACATCCTAGATGCAAACCACCAACTGGACCCAACTAGCATGAATTTTCGACCCCAAGTCTTTCGTGGCACCTGTGGTACACTGGTCACGGGTTCCATGGAAATGGCTCAAAATTAGCCAAAAACAGGCTTTATCCGCTTATAACTCGCGATAGCAAACTCGGATCGTCGAAAACTCACTTCCATCGTGTAGAGCGTGGTCGAATTGACCTAGAAACATGTTCAAATTGCCGAAAAGTTTTTTTAATGGAACCCATTTAATGGCACATGCCAGTTTTAGGGTCCCAAATACCGTAATTTTCAGTCGTCTGCAGGGCACGAGCCTGGAAACGTTTCTTCGCTAAATTCTATTACATTCTAGATGCAAACCACCAACTGGACCCAACTAGCATGAATTTTCGACCCCAAGTCTTTCGTGGCACCTGTGGTACACTGGTCACGGGTTCCACGGAAATGGCTCAAAATTAGCCAAAAACAGGCTTTATCCGCTTATAACTCGCGATAGCAAACTCGGATCGTCGAAAACTCACTTCCATCGTGTAGAGCGTGGTCGAATTGACCTAGAAACATGTTCAAATTGCCGAAAAGTTTTTTTAATGGAACCCATTTAATGGCACATGCCAGTTTTAGGGTCCCAAATACCGTAATTTTCAGTCGTCTGCAGGGCACGAGCCTGGAAACGTTTCTTCGCTAAATTCTATTACATCCAAGTTGCAAACCACCAACTGGACCCAACTAGCATGAATTTTCGACCCCAAGTCTTTCGTGACACCTGTGGTACACTGGTCACGGGTTCCACGGAAATGGCTCAAAATTAGCCAAAAACAGGCTTTATCCGCTTATAACTCGCGATAGCAAACTCGGATCGTCGAAAACTCACTTCCATCGTGTAGAGCGTGGTCGAATTGACCTAGACACATGTTCAAATTGCCGAAAAGTTTTTTTAATGGAACCCATTTAATGGCACATGCCAGTTTTAGGGTCCCAAATACCGTAATTTTCAGTCGTCTGCAGGGCACGAGCCTGGAAACGTTTCTTCGCTAAATTCTATTACATCCTAGTTGCAAACCACCAACTGGACCCAACTAGCATGAATTTTCGACCCCAAGTCTTTCGTGGCACCTGTGGTACACTGGTCACGGGTTCCACGGAAATGGCTCAAAATTAGCCAAAAACAGGCTTTATCCGCTTATAACTCGCGATAGCAAACTCGGATCGTCGAAAACTCACTTCCATCGTGTAGAGCGTGGTCGAATTGACCTAGAAACATGTTCAAATTGCCGAAAAGTTTTTTTAATGGAACCCATTTAATGGCACATGCCAGTTTTAGGGTCCCAAATACCGTAATTTTCAGTCGTCTGCAGGGCACGAGCCCGGAAACGTTTCTTCGCTAAATTATATTACATCCTAGTTGCAAACCACCAACTGGACCCAACTAGCATGAATTTTCGACCCCAAGTCTTTCGTGGCACCTGTGGTACACTGGTCACGGGTTCCACGGAAATGGCTCAAAATTAGCCAAAAACAGGCTTTATCCGCTTATAACTCGCGATAGCAAACTCGGATCGTCGAAAACTCACTCCCATCGTGTAGAGCGTGGTCGAATTGACCTAGAAACATGTTCAAATTGCCGAAAAGTTTTTTTAATGGAACCCATTTAATGGCACATGCCAGTTTTAGGGTCCCAAATACCGTAATTTTCAGTCGTCTGCAGGGCACGAGCCCGGAAACGTTTCTTCGCTAAATTCTATTACATCCTAGTTGCAAACCACCAACTGGACCCAACTAGCATGAATTTTCGACCCCAAGTCTTTCGTGGCACCTGTGGTACACTGGTCACGGGTTCCACGGAAATGGCTCAAAATTAGCCAAAAACAGGCTTTATCCGCTTATAACTCGCGATAGCAAACTCGGATCGTCGAAAACTCACTTCCATCGTGTAGAGCGTGGTCGAATTGACCTAGAAACATGTTCAAATTGCCGAAAAGTTTTTTTAATGGAACCCATTTAATGGCACATGCAAGTTTTAGGGTCCCAAATACCGTAATTTTCAGTCGTCTGCAGGGCACGAGCCCGGAAACGTTTCTTCGCTAAATTATATTACATCCTAGTTGCAAACCACCAACTGGACCCAACTAGCATGAATTTTCGACCCCAAGTCTTTCGTGGCACCTGTGGTACACTGGTCACGAGTTCCACGTAAATGGCTCAAAATTAGCCAAAAACAGGCTTTATCCGCTTATAACTCGCGATAGCAAACTCGGATCGTCGAAAACTCACTTCCATCGTGTAGAGCGTGGTCGAATTGACCTAGAAACATGTTCAAATTGCCGAAAAGTTTTTTTTAATGGAACCCATTTAATGGCACATGCCAGTTTTAGGGTCCCAAATACCGTAATTTTCAGTCGTCTGCAGGGCACGAGCCTGGAAACGTTTCTTCGCTAAATTCTATTACATCCAAGTTGCAAACCACCAACTGGACCCAACTAGCATGAATTTTCGACCCCAAGTCTTTCGTGACACCTGTGGTACACTGGTCACGGGTTCCACGGAAATGGCTCAAAATTAGCCAAAAACAGGCTTTATCCGCTTATAACTCGCGATAGCAAACTCGGATCGTCGAAAACTCACTTCCATCGTGTAGAGCGTGGTCGAATTGACCTAGACACATGTTCAAATTGCCGAAAAGTTTTTTTAATGGAACCCATTTAATGGCACATGCCAGTTTTAGGGTCCCAAATACCGTAATTTTCAGTCGTCTGCAGGGCACGAGCCTGGAAACGTTTCTTCGCTAAATTCTATTACATCCTAGTTGCAAACCACCAACTGGACCCAACTAGCATGAATTTTCGACCCCAAGTCTTTCGTGGCACCTGTGGTACACTGGTCACGGGTTCCACGGAAATGGCTCAAAATTAGCCAAAAACAGGCTTTATCCGCTTATAACTCGCGATAGCAAACTCGGATCGTCGAAAACTCACTTCCATCGTGTAGAGCGTGGTCGAATTGACCTAGAAACATGTTCAAATTGCCGAAAAGTTTTTTTAATGGAACCCATTTAATGGCACATGCCAGTTTTAGGGTCCCAAATACCGTAATTTTCAGTCGTCTGCAGGGCACGAGCCCGGAAACGTTTCTTCGCTAAATTATATTACATCCTAGTTGCAAACCACCAACTGGACCCAACTAGCATGAATTTTCGACCCCAAGTCTTTCGTGGCACCTGTGGTACACTGGTCACGGGTTCCACGGAAATGGCTCAAAATTAGCCAAAAACAGGCTTTATCCGCTTATAACTCGCGATAGCAAACTCGGATCGTCGAAAACTCACTCCCATCGTGTAGAGCGTGGTCGAATTGACCTAGAAACATGTTCAAATTGCCGAAAAGTTTTTTTAATGGAACCCATTTAATGGCACATGCCAGTTTTAGGGTCCCAAATACCGTAATTTTCAGTCGTCTGCAGGGCACGAGCCCGGAAATGTTTCTTCGCTAAATTCTATTACATCCTAGTTGCAAACCACCAACTGGACCCAACTAGCATGAATTTTCGACCCCAAGTCTTTCGTGGCACCTGTGGTACACTGGTCACGGGTTCCACGGAAATGGCTCAAAATTAGCCAAAAACAGGCTTTATCCGCTTATAACTCGCGATAGCAAACTCGGATCGTCGAAAACTCACTTCCATCGTGTAGAGCGTGGTCGAATTGACCTAGAAACATGTTCAAATTGCCGAAAAGTTTTTTTAATGGAACCCATTTAATGGCACATGCCAGTTTTAGGGTCCCAAATACCGTAATTTTCAGTCGTCTGCAGGGCACGAGCCCGGAAACGTTTCTTCGCTAAATTATATTACATCCTAGTTGCAAACCACCAACTGGACCCAACTAGCATGAATTTTCGACCCCAAGTCTTTCGTGGCACCTGTGGTACACTGGTCACGGGTTCCACGGAAATGGCTCAAAATTAGCCAAAAACAGGCTTTATCCGCTTATAACTCGCGATAGCAAACTCGGATCGTCGAAAACTCACTCCCATCGTGTAGAGCGTGGTCGAATTGACCTAGAAACATGTTCAAATTGCCGAAAAGTTTTTTTAATGGAACCCATTTAATGGCACATGCCAGTTTTAGGGTCCCAAATACCGTAATTTTCAGTCGTCTGCAGGGCACGAGCCCGGAAACGTTTCTTCGCTAAATTCTATTACATCCTAGTTGCAAACCACCAACTGGACCCAACTAGCATGAATTTTCGACCCCAAGTCTTTCGTGGCACCTGTGGTACACTGGTCACGGGTTCCACGGAAATGGCTCAAAATTAGCCAAAAACAGGCTTTATCCGCTTATAACTCGCGATAGCAAACTCGGATCGTCGAAAACTCACTTCCATCGTGTAGAGCGTGGTCGAATTGACCTAGAAACATGTTCAAATTAACGAAAAGTTTTTTTAATGGAACCCATTTAATGGCACATGCAAGTTTTAGGGTCCCAAATACCGTTATTTTCAGTCGTCTGCAGGGCACGAGCCCGGAAACGTTTCTTCGCTAAATTCTATTACATCCTAGTTGCAAACCACCAACTGGACCCAACTAGCATGAATTTTCGACCCCAAGTCTTTCGTGGCACCTGTGGTACACTGGTCACGAGTTCCACGTAAATGGCTCAAAATTAGCCAAAAACAGGCTTTATCCGCTTATAACTCGCGATAGCAAACTCGGATCGTCGAAAACTCACTTCCATCGTGTAGAGCGTGGTCGAATTGACCTAGAAACATGTTCAAATTGCCGAAAAGTTTTTTTAATGGAACCCATTTAATGGCACATGCCAGTTTTAGGGTCCCAAATAACGTAATTTTCAGTCGTCTGCAGGGCACGAGCCTGGAAACGTTTCTTCGCTAAATTCTATTACATCCAAGTTGCAAACCACCAACTGGACCCAACTAGCATGAATTTTCGACCCCAAGTCTTTCGTGACACCTGTGGTACACTGGTCACGGGTTCCACGGAAATGGCTCAAAATTAGCCAAAATCAGGCTTTATCCGCTTATAACTCGCGATAGCAAACTCGGATCGTCGAAAACTCACTTCCATCGTGTAGAGCGTGGTCGGATTGACCTAGAAACATGTTCAAATTGCCGAAAAGTTTTTTTAATGGAACCCATTTAATGGCACATGCCAGTTTTAGGGTCCCAAATACCGTAATTTTCAGTCGTCTGCAGGGCACGAGCCTGGAAACGTTTCTTCGCTAAATTCTATTACATCCTAGATGCAAACCACCAACTGGACCCAACTAGCATGAATTTTCGACCCCAAGTCTTTCGTGGCACCTGTGGTACACTGGTCACGAGTTCCACGTAAATGGCTCAAAATTAGCCAAAAACAGGCTTTATCCGCTTATAACTCGCGATAGCAAACTCGGATCGTCGAAAACTCACTTCCATCGTGTAGAGCGTGGTCGAATTGACCTAGAAACATGTTCAAATTGCCGAAAAGTTTTTTTAATGGAACCCATTTAATGGCACATGCCAGTTTTAGGGTCCCAAATAACGTAATTTTCAGTCGTCTGCAGGGCACGAGCCTGGAAACGTTTCTTCGCTAAATTCTATTACATCCAAGTTGCAAACCACCAACTGGACCCAACTAGCATGAATTTTCGACCCCAAGTCTTTCGTGACACCTGTGGTACACTGGTCACGGGTTCCACGGAAATGGCTCAAAATTAGCCAAAAACAGGCTTTATCCGCTTATAACTCGCGATAGCAAACTCGGATCGTCGAAAACTCACTTCCATCGTGTAGAGCGTGGTCGGATTGACCTAGAAACATGTTCAAATTGCCGAAAAGTTTTTTTAATGGAACCCATTTAATGGCACATGCCAGTTTTAGGGTCCCAAATACCGTAATTTTCAGTCGTCTGCAGGGCACGAGCCTGGAAACGTTTCTTCGCTAAATTCTATTACATCCTAGATGCAAACCACCAACTGGACCCAACTAGCATGAATTTTCGACCCCAAGTCTTTCGTGGCACCTGTGGTACACTGGTCACGGGTTCCATGGAAATGGCTCAAAATTAGCCAAAAACAGGCTTTATCCGCTTATAACTCGCGATAGCAAACTCGGATCATCGAAAACTCCCTTCCATCGTGTAGAGCGTGGTCGAATTGACCTAGAAACATGTTCAAATTGCCGAAAAGTTTTTTTAATGGAACCCATTTAATGGCACATGCCAGTTTTAGGGTCCCAAATACCGTAATTTTCAGTCGTCTGCAGGGCACGAGCCCGGAAACGTTTCTTCGCTAAATTCTATTACATCCTAGTTGCAAACCACCAACTGGACCCAACTAGCATGAATTTTCGACCCCAAGTCTTTCGTGGCACCTGTGGTACACTGGTCACGGGTTCCATGGAAATGGCTCAAAATTAGCCAAAAACAGGCTTTATCCGCTTATAACTCGCGATAGCAAACTCGGATCGTCGAAAACTCACTTCCATCGTGTAGAGCGTGGTCGAATTGACCTAGACACATGTTCAAATTGCCGAAAAGTTTTTTTAATGGAACCCATTTAATGGCACATGCCAGTTTTAGGGTCCCAAATACCGTAATTTTCAGTCGTCTGCAGGGCCCGAGCCTGGAAACGTTTCTTCGCTAAATTCTCTTACATCCTAGTTGCAAACCACCAACTGGACCCAACTAGCATGAATTTTCGACCCCAAGTCTTTCGTGGCACCTGTGGTACACTGGTCACGGGTTCCACGGAAATGGCTCAAAATTAGCCAAAAACAGGCTTTATCCGCTTATAACTCGCGATAGCAAACTCGGATCGTCGAAAACTCACTTCCATCGTGTAGAGCGTGGTCGAATTGACCTAGAAACATGTTCAAACAAGAAAGAAAAATGCCCAAATGGCATAATGGGTTGGAAATATGGTTCTTGATGGAGCTGATCGTAAAAAAGTGAGAGACAAGAATTCGATGGCGTTACAGCTTTTTCTCATGAAACTTGACATGCTCAACGAACATAAAAATGAAACGTTAGGCCTGATGATTACTCATTGCAAAAACCATATTCCGGACTTTCCACGAGGAATTATGTATTTTATAGAAAAAACACCTTGACACACAAAACTTTATTCAATTATTTGTTTTTAAAAATTGTGTTTCCAAAGATAAAATAATTTAGTTTAGTATGCATTTCAAGTTTTTTTCTTTAGTGAGTGCGTTAGAAGTTCTGCATCCAGGGTTCATGGAATGCAACAAATAATATGTCGCATAATTGTTCTGATTCCTAAATATCACTCTCAAAATACATGTGTTTCATCATTGAAATAGCATATAATCTCCGTTATCTATACATGTATGTATGTATGTATGTACATATAAAGGTGAAGGTTTTTCTGGAAAGTCAACTTGGATGTTTGAAACTCAATCAATGTTCATATGTTTTTACTACAATGTATGTGTTGAAGAGAATATAATTTGACGAAATAGAGAACTCGATACGAACAAAGCTGATTAGCAACCGTAAACTGCATATGAACTATGTTTCATAAACTGCATAATACCAAATTTTTTCAATAGTTTTCTATTAAATAACATTGTTATTAACAGATCAATAGTATTTCGGCTCTTCAGACAAATAGATTATGCATACTTGCAAGGGAAAACTGGCTATATAAATTCTTGAAAACACTTTGCCCTCATTAAACCAGTAAACGTGCAAAGATTTTTTTGCTTTCTTGCTTGAAACATGCTTGATTTTCTCACTGAAAAGTCCAGAATATGGTTTTTGCAATGAGTAATCATCAGGCCTAACGTTTCATTTTTTATGTTCGTTGAGCATGTCAAGTTTCATGAGAAAAAGCTGTAACGCCATCGAATTCTTGTCTCTCACTTTTTTACGATCAGCTCCATCAAGAACCATATTTCCAACCCATTATGCCATTTGGGCATTTTTCTTTCTTGTTTCTACCTTTTTCATGTGTGAGCATTCAAAAATGTTTTATAAAAGCACGTGATGCTGGAAACTAAATGTGTATGTATGTTCCACGAGCCCACGATGCTAACTTTTTCATTAGTTGCTCATTTGGTTAACTACGTAACCGCAACCTAAGCTTGACCCATCCAACTTTCTAACTTTGCTATTTATCGATGGTAAATTTTTAGTAGTGTAAAAGTTTTTCATTTGACGTGGTTTTATAGGCTAAAATGACAGAATAAATTTTTTTGTTGAAATTTTATACAAAAAGGTTGCATTTTACCCGATGCGGTTTTTGTTGTGCTTGCTTTTTATTGAAACTGACATTGAATTTCGATAGTGATATATGTTATGAAAAAATTTATAAAATATTTTCGACACGTCTAACATACATCGAGAGCTACTGTGAAAATTTTTTTTTTGCCTGCGATTTTTCGACGTTTTCTGACACTTTTTTGAAAAAATGGCCAAAAAAATAAAAAATAATTTTCAGATTCCTTTGCCACCCGAGAATCCTTATAAAGGATCTTGAAGTAACCCCTGTTTCAATTTTCAGCTTCATAGTTTTATGGAACTACCCTTGTCACCAAGCCGTGCGTACAAAAAAGAAAAACGTAAAAGTCTTCCGGGAACACAAAATAGACTGTCGTGTCTGCTACGATTGATAAATTTTTCTGAAATTTCTGACGCACATGCAACTTTTTATGGGAAAAACGAAATTGCAAACTAAAATTTCTGGAAGTTATGCAATAAACCGGTTTTCAGCCAAAAATCGTCAAAATTGTTCAAAGTCAAATTTACCAAAAAATTGAAAAAATGGCCCAAAAAATATAAAATAATTTTCAGATTCCTTTGCCACCCGAGAATCCTTGTAGATGACCTTCAAGTAACCCCTGTTTCAATTTTCAGCTTAATAGTTATATGGAACTACCCTTGTCAACAAAACGTGCGTACAGAAAAAAAAAACGGAAAAAGTCCTTCTGGAACACAAAATGGACTCTCAAAACCGCAGTGCTCAATGTATGTAAATAAAAATTTAGATAGAAGCGCAACTTATTACGGGAAAAATGATGACGCAAACTAAATTTTGATATCTCAATGCAAGAAAAAATTTTAAGCCAAAAACCGCAAAAATCGACCAAATTTGTTAAATCATCGAACCATATTAAGGTTTCGGACTATCGTCCGAACCTTGATTGCCGAAAAGTTTTTTTAATGGAACCCATTTAATGGCACATGCCAGTTTTAGGGTCCCAAATACCGTAATTTTCAGTCGTCTGCAGGGCACGAGCCTGGAAACGTTTCTTCGCTAAATTCTATTACATCCAAGTTGCAAACCACCAACTGGACCCAACTAGCATGAATTTTCGACCCCAAGTCTTTCGTGGCACCTGTGGTACACTGGTCACGGGTTCCACGGAAATGGCTCAAAATTAGCCAAAAACAGGCTTTATCCGCTTATAACTCGCGATAGCAAACTCGGATCGTCGAAAACTCACTTCCATCGTGTAGAGCGTGGTCGAATTGACCTATAGACATGTTCAAATTGCCGAAAAGTTTTTTTAATGGAACCCATTTAATGGCACATGCCAGTTTTAGGGTCCCAAATACCGTAATTTTCAGTCGTCTGCAGGGCACGAGCCTGGAAACGTTTCTTCGCTAAATTCTATTACATCCTAGTTGCAAACCACCAACTGGACCCAACTAGCATGAATTTTCGACCCCAAGTCTTTCGTGGCACCTGTGGTACACTGGTCACGGGTTCCACGGAAATGGCTCAAAATTAGCCAAAAACAGGCTTTATCCGCTTATAACTCGCGATAGCAAACTCGGATCGTCGAAAACTCACTTCCATCGTGTAGAGCGTGGTCGAATTGACCTATAAACATGTTCAAATTGCCGACAAGTTTTTTTAATGGAACCCATTTAATGGCACATGCCAGTTTTAGGGTCCCAAATACCGTTATTTTCAGTCGTCTGCAGAGCACGAGCCCGGAAACATTTCTTCGCTAAATTCTATCACATCCTAGTTGCAAACCACCAACTGGACCCAACTAGCATGAATTTTCGACCCCAAGTCTTTCGTGGCACCTGTGGTACACTGGTCACGGGTTCCATGGAAATGGCTCAAAATTAGCCAAAAACAGGCTTTATCCGCTTATAACTCGCGATAGCAAACTCGGATCGTCGAAAACTCACTTCCATCATGTAGAGCGTGGTCGAATTGACCTAGAAACATGTTCAAATTGCCGAAAAGTTTTTTTAATGGAACCCATTTAATGGCACATGCCAGTTTTAGGGTCCCAAATACCGTAATTTTCAGTCGTCTGCAGAGCACGAGCCCGGAAACGTTTCTTCGCTAAATTATATTACATCCTAGTTGCAAACCACCAACTGAACCCAACTAGCATGAATTTTCGACCCCAAGTCTTTCGTGGCACCTGTGGTACACTGGTCACGGGTTCCACGGAAATGGCTCAAAATTAGCCAAAAACAGGCTTTATCCGCTTATAACTCGCGATAGCAAACTCGGATCGTCGAAAACTCACTCCCATCGTGTAGAGCGTGGTCGAATTGACCTAGAAACATGTTCAAATTGCCGAAAAGATTTTTTAATGGAACCCATTTAATGGCACATGCCAGTTTTAGGGTCCCAAATACCGTAATTTTCAGTCGTCTGCAGGGCACGAGCCCGGAAACGTTTCTTCGCTAAATTCTATTACATCCTAGTTGCAAACCACCAACTGGACCCAACTAGCATGAATTTTCGACCCCAAGTCTTTCGTGGCACCTGTGGTACACTGGTCACGGGTTCCACAGAAATGGCTCAAAATTAGCCAAAAACAGGCTTTATCCGCTTATAACTCGCGATAGCAAACTCGGATCGTCGAAAACTCACTTCCATCGTGTAGAGCGTGGTCGAATTGACCTAGAAACATGTTCAAATTAACGAAAAGTTTTTTTAATGGAACCCATTTAATGGCACATGCAAGTTTTAGGGTCCCAAATACCGTAATTTTCAGTCGTCTGCAGGGCACGAGCCTGGAAACGTTTCTTCGCTAAATTCTATTACATCCAAGTTGCAAACCACCAACTGGACCCAACTAGCATGAATTTTCGACCCCAAGTCTTTCGTGACACCTGTGGTACACTGGTCACGGGTTCCACGGAAATGGCTCAAAATTAGCCAAAAACAGGCTTTATCCGCTTATAACTCGCGATAGCAAACTCGGATCGTCGAAAACTCACTTCCATCGTGTAGAGCGTGGTCGGAGCGACCTAGAAACATGTTCAAATTGCCGAAAAGTTTTTTTAATGGAACCCATTTAATGGCACATGCCAGTTTTAGGGTCCCAAATACCGTAATTTTCAGTCGTCTGCAGGGCACGAGCCTGGAAACGTTTCTTCGCTAAATTATATTACATCCTAGATGCAAACCACCAACTGGACCCAACTAGCATGAATTTTCGACCCCAAGTCTTTCGTGGCACCTGTGGTACACTGGTCACGGGTTCCATGGAAATGGCTCAAAATTAGCCAAAAACAGGCTTTATCCGCTTATAACTCGCGATAGCAAACTCGGATCGTCGAAAACTCACTTCCATCGTGTAGAGCGTGGTCGAATTGACCTAGAAACATGTTCAAATTGCCGAAAAGTTTTTTTAATGGAACCCATTTAATGGCACATGCCAGTTTTAGGGTCCCAAATACCGTAATTTTCAGTCGTCTGCAGGGCACGAGCCCGGAAACGTTTCTTCGCTAAATTCTATTACATCCTAGTTGCAAACCACCAACTGGACCCAACTAGCATGAATTTTCGACCCCAAGTCTTTCGTGGCACCTGTGGTACACTGGTCACGGGTTCCACGGAAATGGCTCAAAATTAGCCAAAAACAGGCTTTATCCGCTTATAACTCGCGATAGCAAACTCGGATCGTCGAAAACTCACTTCCATCGTGTAGAGCGTGGTCGAATTGACCTAGAAACATGTTCAAATTGCCGAAAAGTTTTTTTAATGGAACCCATTTAATGGCACATGCCAGTTTTAGGGTTCCAAATACCGTAATTTTCAGTCGTCTGCAGGGCACGAGCCCGGAAACGTTTCTTCGCTAAATTCTATTACATCCTAGTTGCAAACCACCAACTGGACCCAACTAGCATGAATTTTCGACCCCAAGTCTTTCGTGGCACCTGTGGTACACTGGTCACGGGTTCCACGGAAATGGCTCAAAATTATCCAAAAACAGGCTTTATCCGCTTATAACTCGCGATAGCAAACTCGGATCGTCGAAAACTCACTTCCATCGTGTAGAGCGTGGTCGAATTGACCTAGAAACATGTTCAAATTGCCGAAAAGTTTTTTTAATGGAACCCATTTAATGGCACATGCCAGTTTTAGGGTCCCAAATACCGTAATTTTCAGTCGTCTGCAGGGCACGAGCCTGGAAACGTTTCTTCGCTAAATTCTATTACATCCTAGTTGCAAACCACCAACTGGACCCAACTAGCATGAATTTTCGACCCCAAGTCTTTCGTGGCACCTGTGGTACACTGGTCACGGGTTCCACGGAAATGGCTCAAAATTATCCAAAAACAGGCTTTATCCGCTTATAACTCGCGATAGCAAACTCGGATCGTCGAAAACTCACTTCCATCGTGTAGAGCGTGGTCGAATTGACCTAGAAACATGTTCAAATTGCCGAAAAGTTTTTTTAATGGAACCCATTTAATGGCACATGCCAGTTTTAGGGTCCCAAATACCGTAATTTTCAGTCGTCTGCAGGGCACGAGCCTGGAAACGTTTCTTCGCTAAATTCTATTACATCCTAGTTGCAAACCACCAACTGGACCCAACTAGCATGAATTTTCGACCCCAAGTCTTTCGTGGCACCTGTGGTACACTGGTCACGGGTTCCACGGAAATGGCTCAAAATTAGCCAAAAACAGGCTTTATCCGCTTATAACTCGCGATAGCAAACTCGGATCGTCGAAAACTCACTTCCATCGTGTAGAGCGTGGTCGAATTGACCTATAAACATGTTCAAATTGCCGAAAAGTTTTTTTAATGGAACCCATTTAATGGCACATGCCAGTTTTAGGGTCCCAAATACCGTAATTTTCAGTCGTCTGCAGGGCACGAGCCCGGAAACGTTTCTTCGCTAAATTCTAACACATCCTAGTTGCAAACCACCAACTGGACCCAACTAGCATGAATTTTCGACCCCAAGTCTTTCGTGGCACCTGTGGTACACTGGTCACGGGTTCCACGGAAATGGCTCAAAATTAGCCAAAAACAGGCTTTATCCGCTTATAACTCGCGATAGCAAACTCGGATCGTCGAAAACTCACTTCCATCGTGTAGAGCGTGGTCGAATTGACCTAGAAACATTTTCAAATTGCCGAAAAGTTTTTTTAATGGAACCCATTTAATGGCACATGCCAGTTTTAGGGTCCCAAATACCGTAATTTTCAGTCGTCTGCAGGGCACGAGCCTGGAAACGTTTCTTCGCTAAATTCTAACACATCCTAGTTGCAAACCACCAACTGGACCCAACTAGCATGAATTTTCGACCCCAAGTCTTTGGTGGCACCTGTGGTACACTGGTCACGGGTTCCACGGAAATGGCTCAAAATTAGCCAAAAACAGGCTTTATCCGCTTATAACTCGCGATAGCAAACTCGGATCGTCGAAAACTCACTTCCATCGTGTAGAGCGTGGTCGAATTGACCTAGAAACATTTTCAAATTGCCGAAAAGTTTTTTTAATGGAACCCATTTAATGGCACATGCCAGTTTTAGGGTCCCAAATACCGTAATTTTCAGTCGTCTGCAGGGCACGAGCCTGGAAACGTTTCTTCGCTAAATTCTATTACATCCTAGTTGCAAACCACCAACTGGACCCAACTAGCATGAATTTTCGACCCCAAGTCTTTCGTGGCACCTGTGGTACACTGGTCACGGGTTCCACGGAAATGGCTCAAAATTAGCCAAAAACAGGCTTTATCCGCTTATAACTCGCGATAGCAAACTCGGATCGTCGAAAACTCACTTCCATCGTGTAGAGCGTGGTCGAATTGACCTATAAACATGTTCAAATTGCCGAAAAGTTTTTTTAATGGAACCCATTTAATGGCACATGCCAGTTTTAGGGTCCCAAATACCGTAATTTTCAGTCGTCTGCAGGGCACGAGCCTGGAAACGTTTCTTCGCTAAATTCTATTACATCCTAGTTGCAAACCACCAACTGGACCCAACTAGCATGAATTTTCGACCCCAAGTCTTTCGTGGCACCTGTGGTACACTGGTCACGGGTTCCATGGAAATGGCTCAAAATTAGCCAAAAACAGGCTTTATCCGCTTATAACTCGCGATAGCAAACTCGGATCGTCGAAAACTCACTTCCATCATGTAGAGCGTGGTCGAATTGACCTAGAAACATGTTCAAATTGCCGAAAAGTTTTTTTAATGGAACCCATTTAATGGCACATGCCAGTTTTAGGGTCCCAAATACCGTAATTTTCAGTCGTCTGCAGGGCACGAGCCCGGAAACGTTTCTTCGCTAAATTATATTACATCCTAGTTGCAAACCACCAACTGGACCCAACTAGCATAAATTTTCGACCCCGTCTTTCGTGGCACCTGTGGTACACTGGTCACGGGTTCCACGGAAATGGCTCAAAATTAGCCAAAAACAGGCTTTATCCGCTTATAACTCGCGATAGCAAACTCGGATCGTCGAAAACTCACTCCCATCGTGTAGAGCGTGGTCGAATTGACCTAGAAACATGTTCAAATTGCCGAAAAGTTTTTTTAATGGAACCCATTTAATGGCACATGCCAGTTTTAGGGTCCCAAATACCGTAATTTTCAGTCGTCTGCAGGGCACGAGCCCGGAAACGTTTCTTCGCTAAATTCTATTACATCCTAGTTGCAAACCACCAACTGGACCCAACTAGCATGAATTTTCGACCCCAAGTCTTTCGTGGCACCTGTGGTACACTGGTCACGGGTTCCACGGAAATGGCTCAAAATTAGCCAAAAACAGGCTTTATTCGCTTATAACTCGCGATAGCAAACTCGGATCGTCGAAAACTCACTTCCATCGTGTAGAGCGTGGTCGAATTGACCTAGAAACATGTTCAAATTAACGAAAAGTTGTTTTAATGGAACCCATTTAATGGCACATGCAAGTTTTAGGGTCCCAAATACCGTAATTTTCAGTCGTCTGCAGGGCACGAGCCTGGAAACGTTTCTTCGCTAAATTCTATAACATCCAAGTTGCAAACCACCAACTGGACCCAACCAGCATGAA
Source organism: Daptonema setosum (assembly GCA_964036265.1). Lineage (NCBI taxonomy): Eukaryota > Metazoa > Nematoda > Chromadorea > Monhysterida > Xyalidae > Daptonema > Daptonema setosum. Next base: position 20,091,509 of record OZ038448.1, read on the forward strand.
TTTTCGACCCCAAGTCTTTCGTGACACCTGTGGTACACTGGTCACGGGTTCCACGGAAATGGCTCAAAATTAGCCAAAAACAGGCTTTATCCGCTTATAACTCGCGATAGCAAACTCGGATCGTCGAAAACTCACTTCCATCGTGTAGAGCGTGGTCGGAGCGACCTAGAAACATGTTCAAATTGCCGAAAAGTTTTTTTAATGGAACCCATTTAATGGCACATGCCAGTTTTAGGGTCCCAAATACCGTAATTTTCAGTCGTCTGCAGGGCACGAGCCTGGAAACGTTTCTTCGCTAAATTCTATTACATCCTAGATGCAAACCACCAACTGGACCCAACTAGCATGAATTTTCGACCCCAAGTCTTTCGTGGCACCTGTGGTACACTGGTCACGGGTTCCATGGAAATGGCTCAAAATTAGCCAAAAACAGGCTTTGTCCGCTTATAACTCGCGATAGCAAACTCGGATCGTCGAAAACTCACTTCCATCGTGTAGAGCGTGGTCGAATTGACCTAGAAACATGTTCAAATTGCCGAAAAGTTTTTTTAATGGAACCCATTTAATGGCACATGCCAGTTTTAGGGTCCCAAATACCGTAATTTTCAGTCGTCTGCAGGGCACGAGCCCGGAAACGTTTCTTCGCTAAATTCTATTACATCCTAGTTGCAAACCACCAACTGGACCCAACTAGCATGAATTTTCGACCCCAAGTCTTTCGTGGCACCTGTGGTACACTGGTCACGGGTTCCATGGAAATGGCTCAAAATTAGCCAAAAACAGGCTTTATCCGCTTATAACTCGCGATAGCAAACTCGGATCGTCGAAAACTCACTTCCATCGTGTAGAGCGTGGTCGAATTGACCTAGAAACATGTTCAAATTGCCGAAAAGTTTTTTTAATGGAACCCATTTAATGGCACATGCCAGTTTTAGGGTCCCAAATACCGTAATGTTCAGTCGTCTGCAGGGCACGAGCCTGGAATCGTTTCTTCGCTAAATTCTATTACATCCTAGTTGCAAACCACCAACTGGACCCAACTAGCATGAATTTTCGACCCCAAGTCTTTCGTGGCACCTGTGGTACACTGGTCACGGGTTCCACGGAAATGGCTCAAAATTAGCCAAAAACAGGCTTTATCCGCTTATAACTCGCGATAGCAAACTCGGATCGTCGAAAACTCACTTCCATCGTGTAGAGCGTGGTCGAATTGACCTAGAAACATGTTCAAATTGCCGAAAAGTTTTTTTAATGGAACCCATTTAATGGCACATGCCAGTTTTAGGGTCCCAAATACCGTAATTTTCAGTCGTCTGCAGGGCACGAGCCCGGAAACGTTTCTTCGCTAAATTCTATTACATCCTAGTTGCAAACCACCAACTGGACCCAACTAGCATGAATTTTCGACCCCAAGTCTTTCGTGGCACCTGTGGTACACTGGTCACGGGTTCCACGGAAATGGCTCAAAATTAGCCAAAAACAGGCTTTATTCGCTTATAACTCGCGATAGCAAACTCGGATCGTCGAAAACTCACTTCCATCGTGTAGAGCGTGGTCGAATTGACCTAGAAACATGTTCAAATTAACGAAAAGTTTTTTTAATGGAACCCATTTAATGGCACATGCAAGTTTTAGGGTCCCAAATACCGTAATTTTCAGTCGTCTGCAGGGCACGAGCCTGGAAACGTTTCTTCGCTAAATTCTATTACATCCAAGTTGCAAACCACCAACTGGACCCAACCAGCATGAATTTTCGACCCCAAGTCTTTCGTGACACCTGTGGTACACTGGTCACGGGTTCCACGGAAATGGCTCAAAATTAGCCAAAAACAGGCTTTATCCGCTTATAACTCGCGATAGCAAACTCGGATCGTCGAAAACTCACTTCCATCGTGTAGAGCGTGGTCGGAGCGACCTAGAAACATGTTCAAATTGCCGAAAAGTTTTTTTAATGGAACCCATTTAATGGCACATGCCAGTTTTAGGGTCCCAAATACCGTAATTTTCAGTCGTCTGCAGGGCACGAGCCTGGAAACGTTTCTTCGCTAAATTCTATTACATCCTAGATGCAAACCACCAACTGGACCCAACTAGCATGAATTTTCGACCCCAAGTCTTTCGTGGCACCTGTGGTACACTGGTCACGGGTTCCATGGAAATGGCTCAAAATTAGCCAAAAACAGGCTTTATCCGCTTATAACTCGCGATAGCAAACTCGGATCATCGAAAACTCCCTTCCATCGTGTAGAGCGTGGTCGAATTGACCTAGAAACATGTTCAAATTGCCGAAAAGTTTTTTTAATGGAACCCATTTAATGGCACATGCCAGTTTTAGGGTCCCAAATACCGTAATTTTCAGTCGTCTGCAGGGCACGAGCCCGGAAACGTTTCTTCGCTAAATTCTATTACATCCTAGTTGCAAACCACCAACTGGACCCAACTAGCATGAATTTTCGACCCCAAGTCTTTCGTGGCACCTGTGGTACACTGGTCACGGGTTCCATGGAAATGGCTCAAAATTAGCCAAAAACAGGCTTTATCCGCTTATAACTCGCGATAGCAAACTCGGATCGTCGAAAACTCACTTCCATCGTGTAGAGCGTGGTCGAATTGACCTAGACACATGTTCAAATTGCCGAAAAGTTTTTTTAATGGAACCCATTTAATGGCACATGACAGTTTTAGGGTCCCAAATACCGTAATTTTCAGTCGTCTGCAGGGCCCGAGCCTGGAAACGTTTCTTCGCTAAATTCTCTTACATCCTAGTTGCAAACCACCAACTGGACCCAACTAGCATGAATTTTCGACCCCAAGTCTTTCGTGGCACCTGTGGTACACTGGTCACGGGTTCCACGGAAATGGCTCAAAATTAGCCAAAAACAGGCTTTATCCGCTTATAACTCGCGATAGCAAACTCGGATCGTCGAAAACTCACTTCCATCGTGTAGAGCGTGGTCGAATTGACCTAGAAACATGTTCAAATTGCCGAAAAGTTTTTTTAATGGAACCCATTTAATGGCACATGCCAGTTTTAGGGTCCCAAATACCGTAATTTTCAGTCGTCTGCAGGGCACGAGCCTGGAAACGTTTCTTCGCTAAATTATATTACATCCTAGTTGCAAACCACCAACTGGACCCAACTAGCATGAATTTTCGACCCCAAGTCTTTCGTGGCACCTGTGGTACACTGGTCACGGGTTCCACGGAAATGGCTCAAAATTAGCCAAAAACAGGATTTATCCGCTTATAACTCGCGATAGCAAACTCGGATCGTCAAAAACTCACTTCCATCGTGTAGAGCGTGGTCGAATTGACCTAGAAACATGTTCAAATTGCCGAAAAATTTTTTTTAATGGAACCCATTTAATGGCACATGCCAGTTTTAGGGTCCCAAATACCGTAATTTTCAGTCGTCTGCAGGGCACGAGCCTGGAAACGTTTCTTCGCTAAATTCTATTACATCCTAGTTGCAAACCACCAACTGGACCTAACTAGCATGAATTTTTGACCCCAAGTCTTTCGTGGCACCTGTGGTACACTGGTCACGGGTTCCATGGAAATGGCTCAAAATTAGCCAAAAACAGGCTTTATCCGCTTATAACTCGCGATAGCAAACTCGGATCGTCGAAAACTCACTTCCATCGTGTAGAGCGTGGTCGAATTGACCTAGAGACATGTTCAAATTGCCGAAAAGTTTTTTTAATGGAACCCATTTAATGGCACATGCCAGTTTTAGGGTCCCAAATACCGTAATTTTCAGTCGTCTGCAGGGCACGAGCCTGGAAACGTTTCTTCGCTAAATTCTATTACATCCTAGTTGCAAACCACCAACTGGACCCAACTAGCATGAATTTTCGACCCCAAGTCTTTCGTGGCACCTGTGGTACACTGGTCACGGGTTCCACGGAAATGGCTCAAAATTAGCCAAAAACAGGCTTTATCCGCTTATAACTCGCGATAGCAAACTCGGATCGTCGAAAACTCACTCCCATCGTGTAGAGCGTGGTCGAATTGACCTAGAAACATGTTCAAATTGCCGAAAAGTTTTTTTAATGGAACCCATTTAATGGCACATGCCAGTTTTAGGGTCCCAAATACCGTAATTTTCAGTCGTCTGCAGGGCACGAGCCCGGAAACGTTTCTTCGCTAAATTCTATTACATCCTAGTTGCAAACCACCAACTGGACCCAACTAGCATGAATTTTCGACCCCAAGTCTTTCGTGGCACCTGTGGTACACTGGTCACGGGTTCCACGGAAATGGCTCAAAATTAGCCAAAAACAGGCTTTATCCGCTTATAACTCGCGATAGCAAACTCGGATCGTCGAAAACTCACTTCCATCGTGTAGAGCGTGGTCGAATTGACCTAGAAACATGTTCAAATTAACGAAAAGTTTTTTTAATGGAACCCATTTAATGGCACATGCAAGTTTTAGGGTCCCAAATACCGTAATTTTCAGTCGTCTGCAGGGCACGAGCCTGGAAACGTTTCTTCGCTAAATTCTATTACATCCAAGTTGCAAACCACCAACTGGACCCAACTAGCATGAATTTTCGACCCCAAGTCTTTCGTGACACCTGTGGTACACTGGTCACGGGTTCCACGGAAATGGCTCAAAATTAGCCAAAAACAGGCTCTATCCGCTTATAACTCGCGATAGCAAACTCGGATCGTCGAAAACTCACTTCCATCGTGTAGAGCGTGGTCGGAGCGACCTAGAAACATGTTCAAATTGCCGAAAAGTTTTTTTAATGGAACCCATTTAATGGCACATGCCAGTTTTAGGGTCCCAAATACCGTAATTTTCAGTCGTCTGCAGGGCACGAGCCTGGAAACGTTTCTTCGCTAAATTCTATTACATCCTAGATGCAAACCACCAACTGGACCCAACTAGCATGAATTTTCGACCCCAAGTCTTTCGTGGCACCTGTGGTACACTGGTCACGGGTTCCATGGAAATGGCTCAAAATTAGCCAAAAACAGGCTTTATCCGCTTATAACTCGCGATAGCAAACTCGGATCGTCGAAAACTCACTTCCATCGTGTAGAGCGTGGTCGAATTGACCTAGAAACATGTTCAAATTGCCGAAAAGTTTTTTTAATGGAACCCATTTAATGGCACATGCCAGTTTTAGGGTCCCAAATACCGTAATTTTCAGTCGTCTGCAGGGCACGAGCCCGGAAACGTTTCTTCGCTAAATTCTATTACATCCTAGTTGCAAACCACCAACTGGACCCAACTAGCATGAATTTTCGACCCCAAGTCTTTCGTGGCACCTGTGGTACACTGGTCACGGGTTCCACGGAAATGGCTCAAAATTAGCCAAAAACAGGCTTTATCCGCTTATAACTCGCGATAGCAAACTCGGATCGTCGAAAACTCACTTCCATCGTGTAGAGCGTGGTCGAATTGACCTAGAAACATGTTCAAATTGCCGAAAAGTTTTTTTAATGGAACCCATTTAATGGCACATGCCAGTTTTAGGGTTCCAAATACCGTAATTTTCAGTCGTCTGCAGGGCACGAGCCCGGAAACGTTTCTTCGCTAAATTCTATTACATCCTAGTTGCAAACCACCAACTGGACCCAACTAGCATGAATTTTCGACCCCAAGTCTTTCGTGGCACCTGTGGTACACTGGTCACGGGTTCCACGGAAATGGCTCAAAATTATCCAAAAACAGGCTTTATCCGCTTATAACTCGCGATAGCAAACTCGGATCGTCGAAAACTCACTTCCATCGTGTAGAGCGTGGTCGAATTGACCTAGAAACATGTTCAAATTGCCGAAAAGTTTTTTTAATGGAACCCATTTAATGGCACATGCCAGTTTTAGGGTCCCAAATACCGTAATTTTCAGTCGTCTGCAGGGCACGAGCCTGGAAACGTTTCTTCGCTAAATTCTATTACATCCTAGTTGCAAACCACCAACTGGACCCAACTAGCATGAATTTTCGACCCCAAGTCTTTCGTGGCACCTGTGGTACACTGGTCACGGGTTCCACGGAAATGGCTCAAAATTATCCAAAAACAGGCTTTATCCGCTTATAACTCGCGATAGCAAACTCGGATCGTCGAAAACTCACTTCCATCGTGTAGAGCGTGGTCGAATTGACCTAGAAACATGTTCAAATTGCCGAAAAGTTTTTTTAATGGAACCCATTTAATGGCACATGCCAGTTTTAGGGTCCCAAATACCGTAATTTTCAGTCGTCTGCAGGGCACGAGCCTGGAAACGTTTCTTCGCTAAATTCTATTACATCCTAGTTGCAAACCACCAACTGGACCCAACTAGCATGAATTTTCGACCCCAAGTCTTTCGTGGCACCTGTGGTACACTGGTCACGGGTTCCACGGAAATGGCTCAAAATTAGCCAAAAACAGGCTTTATCCGCTTATAACTCGCGATAGCAAACTCGGATCGTCGAAAACTCACTTCCATCGTGTAGAGCGTGGTCGAATTGACCTATAAACATGTTCAAATTGCCGAAAAGTTTTTTTAATGGAACCCATTTAATGGCACATGCCAGTTTTAGGGTCCCAAATACCGTAATTTTCAGTCGTCTGCAGGGCACGAGCCCGGAAACGTTTCTTCGCTAAATTCTAACACATCCTAGTTGCAAACCACCAACTGGACCCAACTAGCATGAATTTTCGACCCCAAGTCTTTCGTGGCACCTGTGGTACACTGGTCACGGGTTCCACGGAAATGGCTCAAAATTAGCCAAAAACAGGCTTTATCCGCTTATAACTCGCGATAGCAAACTCGGATCGTCGAAAACTCACTTCCATCGTGTAGAGCGTGGTCGAATTGACCTAGAAACATTTTCAAATTGCCGAAAAGTTTTTTTAATGGAACCCATTTAATGGCACATGCCAGTTTTAGGGTCCCAAATACCGTAATTTTCAGTCGTCTGCAGGGCACGAGCCTGGAAACGTTTCTTCGCTAAATTCTATTACATCCTAGTTGCAAACCACCAACTGGACCCAACTAGCATGAATTTTCGACCCCAAGTCTTTCGTGGCACCTGTGGTACACTGGTCACGGGTTCCACGGAAATGGCTCAAAATTAGCCAAAAACAGGCTTTATCCGCTTATAACTCGCGATAGCAAACTCGGATCGTCGAAAACTCACTTCCATCATGTAGAGCGTGGTCGAATTGACCTAGAAACATGTTCAAATTGCCGAAAAGTTTTTTTAATGGAACCCATTTAATGGCACATGCCAGTTTTAGGGTCCCAAATACCGTAATTTTCAGTCGTCTGCAGGGCACGAGCCCGGAAACGTTTCTTCGCTAAATTATATTACATCCTAGTTGCAAACCACCAACTGCACCCAACTAGCATAAATTTTCGACCCCGTCTTTCGTGGCACCTGTGGTACACTGGTCACGGGTTCCACGGAAATGGCTCAAAATTAGCCAAAAACAGGCTTTATCCGCTTATAACTCGCGATAGCAAACTCGGATCGTCGAAAACTCACTCCCATCGTGTAGAGCGTGGTCGAATTGACCTAGAAACATGTTCAAATTGCCGAAAAGTTTTTTTAATGGAACCCATTTAATGGCACATGCCAGTTTTAGGGTCCCAAATACCGTAATTTTCAGTCGTCTGCAGGGCACGAGCCCGGAAACGTTTCTTCGCTAAATTCTATTACATCCTAGTTGCAAACCACCAACTGGACCCAACTAGCATGAATTTTCGACCCCAAGTCTTTCGTGGCACCTGTGGTACACTGGTCACGGGTTCCACGGAAATGGCTCAAAATTAGCCAAAAACAGGCTTTATTCGCTTATAACTCGCGATAGCAAACTCGGATCGTCGAAAACTCACTTCCATCGTGTAGAGCGTGGTCGAATTGACCTATAAACATGTTCAAATTAACGAAAAGTTTTTTTAATGGAACCCATTTAATGGCACATGCAAGTTTTAGGGTCCCAAATACCGTAATTTTCAGTCGTCTGCAGGGCACGAGCCTGGAAACGTTTCTTCGCTAAATTCTATAACATCCAAGTTGCAAACCACCAACTGGACCCAACCAGCATGAATTTTCGACCCCAAGTCTTTCGTGACACCTGTGGTACACTGGTCACGGGTTCCACGGAAATGGCTCAAAATTAGCCAAAAACAGGCTTTATCCGCTTATAACTCGCGATAGCAAACTCGGATCGTCGAAAACTCACTTCCATCGTGTAGAGCGTGGTCGGAGCGACCTAGAAACATGTTCAAATTGCCGAAAAGTTTTTTTAATGGAACCCATTTAATGGCACATGCCAGTTTTAGGGTCCCAAATACCGTAATTTTCAGTCGTCTGCAGGGCACGAGCCTGGAAACGTTTCTTCGCTAAATTCTATTACATCCTAGATGCAAACCACCAACTGGACCCAACTAGCATGAATTTTCGACCCCAAGTCTTTCGTGGCACCTGTGGTACACTGGTCACGGGTTCCATGGAAATGGCTCAAAATTAGCCAAAAACAGGCTTTGTCCGCTTATAACTCGCGATAGCAAACTCGGATCGTCGAAAACTCACTTCCATCGTGTAGAGCGTGGTCGAATTGACCTAGAAACATGTTCAAATTGCCGAAAAGTTTTTTTAATGGAACCCATTTAATGGCACATGCCAGTTTTAGGGTCCCAAATACCGTAATTTTCAGTCGTCTGCAGGGCACGAGCCCGGAAACGTTTCTTCGCTAAATTCTATTACATCCTAGTTGCAAACCACCAACTGGACCCAACTAGCATGAATTTTCGACCCCAAGTCTTTCGTGGCACCTGTGGTACACTGGTCACGGGTTCCATGGAAATGGCTCAAAATTAGCCAAAAACAGGCTTTATCCGCTTATAACTCGCGATAGCAAACTCGGATCGTCGAAAACTCACTTCCATCGTGTAGAGCGTGGTCGAATTGACCTAGAAACATGTTCAAATTGCCGAAAAGTTTTTTTAATGGAACCCATTTAATGGCACATGCCAGTTTTAGGGTCCCAAATACCGTAATGTTCAGTCGTCTGCAGGGCACGAGCCTGGAATCGTTTCTTCGCTAAATTCTATTACATCCTAGTTGCAAACCACCAACTGGACCCAACTAGCATGAATTTTCGACCCCAAGTCTTTCGTGGCACCTGTGGTACACTGGTCACGGGTTCCACGGAAATGGCTCAAAATTAGCCAAAAACAGGCTTTATCCGCTTATAACTCGCGATAGCAAACTCGGATCGTCGAAAACTCACTTCCATCGTGTAGAGCGTGGTCGAATTGACCTAGAAACATGTTCAAATTGCCGAAAAGTTTTTTTAATGGAACCCATTTAATGGCACATGCCAGTTTTAGGGTCCCAAATACCGTAATTTTCAGTCGTCTGCAGGGCACGAGCCCGGAAACGTTTCTTCGCTAAATTCTATTACATCCTAGTTGCAAACCACCAACTGGACCCAACTAGCATGAATTTTCGACCCCAAGTCTTTCGTGGCACCTGTGGTACACTGGTCACGGGTTCCACGGAAATGGCTCAAAATTAGCCAAAAACAGGCTTTATTCGCTTATAACTCGCGATAGCAAACTCGGATCGTCGAAAACTCACTTCCATCGTGTAGAGCGTGGTCGAATTGACCTAGAAACATGTTCAAATTAACGAAAAGTTTTTTTAATGGAACCCATTTAATGGCACATGCAAGTTTTAGGGTCCCAAATACCGTAATTTTCAGTCGTCTGCAGGGCACGAGCCTGGAAACGTTTCTTTGCTAAATTCTATTACATCCAAGTTGCAAACCACCAACTGGACCCAACCAGCATGAATTTTCGACCCCAAGTCTTTCGTGACACCTGTGGTACACTGGTCACGGGTTCCACGGAAATGGCTCGAAATTAGCCAAAAACAGGCTTTATCCGCTTATAACTCGCGATAGCAAACTCGGATCGTCGAAAACTCACTTCCATCGTGTAGAGCGTGGTCGGAGCGACCTAGAAACATGTTCAAATTGCCGAAAAGTTTTTTTAATGGAACCCATTTAATGGCACATGCCAGTTTTAGGGTCCCAAATACCGTAATTTTCAGTCGTCTGCAGGGCACGAGCCTGGAAACGTTTCTTCGCTAAATTCTATTACATCCTAGTTGCAAACCACCAACTGGACCCAACTAGCATGAATTTTCGACCCCAAGTCTTTCGTGGCACCTGTGGTACACTGGTCACGGGTTCCACGGAAATGGCTCAAAATTAGCCAAAAACAGGCTTTATCCGCTTATAACTCGCGATAGCAAACTCGGATCGTCGAAAACTCACTTCCATCGTGTAGAGCGTGGTCGAATTGACCTAGAAACATGTTCAAATTGCCGAAAAGTTTTTTTAATGGAACCCATTTAATGGCACATGCCAGTTTTAGGGTCCCAAATACCGTAATTTTCAGTCGTCTGCAGGGCACGAGCCTGGAAACGTTTCTTCGCTAAATTCTATTACATCCTAGTTGCAAACCACCAACTGGACCCAACTAGCATGAATTTTCGACCCCAAGTCTTTCGTGGCACCTGTGGTACACTGGTCACTGGTTCCATGGAAATGGCTCAAAATTAGCCAAAAACAGGCTTTATCCGCTTATAACTCGCGATAGCAAACTCGGATCATCGAAAACTCCCTTCCATCGTGTAGAGCGTGGTCGAATTGACCTAGAAACATGTTCAAATTGCCGAAAAGTTTTTTTAATGGAACCCATTTAATGGCACATGCCAGTTTTAGGGTCCCAAATACCGTAATTTTCAGTCGTCTGCAGGGCACGAGCCCGGAAACGTTTCTTCGCTAAATTCTATTACATCCTAGTTGCAAACCACCAACTGGACCCAACTAGCATGAATTTTCGACCCCAAGTCTTTCGTGGCACCTGTGGTACACTGGTCACGGGTTCCATGGAAATGGCTCAAAATTAGCCAAAAACAGGCTTTATCCGCTTATAACTCGCGATAGCAAACTCGGATCGTCGAAAACTCACTTCCATCGTGTAGAGCGTGGTCGAATTGACCTAGACACATGTTCAAATTGCCGAAAAGTTTTTTTAATGGAACCCATTTAATGGCACATGCCAGTTTTAGGGTCCCAAATACCGTAATTTTCAGTCGTCTGCAGGGCCCGAGCCTGGAAACGTTTCTTCGCTAAATTCTCTTACATCCTAGTTGCAAACCACCAACTGGACCCAACTAGCATGAATTTTCGACCCCAAGTCTTTCGTGGCACCTGTGGTACACTGGTCACGGGTTCCACGGAAATGGCTCAAAATTAGCCAAAAACAGGCTTTATCCGCTTATAACTCGCGATAGCAAACTCGGATCGTCGAAAACTCACTTCCATCGTGTAGAGCGTGGTCGAATTGACCTAGAAACATGTTCAAATTGCCGAAAAGTTTTTTTAATGGAACCCATTTAATGGCACATGCCAGTTTTAGGGTCCCAAATACCGTAATTTTCAGTCGTCTGCAGGGCACGAGCCTGGAAACGTTTCTTCGCTAAATTATATTACATCCTAGTTGCAAACCACCAACTGGACCCAACTAGCATGAATTTTCGACCCCAAGTCTTTCGTGGCACCTGTGGTACACTGGTCACGGGTTCCACGGAAATGGCTCAAAATTAGCCAAAAACAGGATTTATCCGCTTATAACTCGCGATAGCAAACTCGGATCGTCAAAAACTCACTTCCATCGTGTAGAGCGTGGTCGAATTGACCTAGAAACATGTTCAAATTGCCGAAAAGTTTTTTTAATGGAACCCATTTAATGGCACATGCCAGTTTTAGGGTCCCAAATACCGTAATTTTCAGTCGTCTGCAGGGCACGAGCCTGGAAACGTTTCTTCGCTAAATTATATTACATCCTAGTTGCAAACCACCAACTGGACCCAACTAGCATGAATTTTCGACCCCAAGTCTTTCGTGGCACCTGTGGTACACTGGTCACGGGTTCCACGAAAATGGCTCAAAATTAGCCAAAAACAGGCTTTATCCGCTTATAACTCGCGATAGCAAACTCGGATCGTCGAAAACTCACTTCCATCGTGTAGAGCGTGGTCGAATTGACCTAGAAACATGTTCAAATTGCCGAAAAGTTTTTTTAATGGAACCCATTTAATGGCACATGCCAGTTTTAGGGTCCCAAATACCGTAATTTTCAGTCGTCTGCAGGGCACGAGCCTGGAAACGTTTCTTCGCTAAATTCTATTACATCCTAGTTGCAAACCACCAACTGGACCCAACTAGCATGAATTTTCGACCCCAAGTCTTTCGTGGCACCTGTGGTACACTGGTCACGGGTTCCACGGAAATGGCTCAAAATTAGCCAAAAACAGGCTTTATCCGCTTATAACTCGCGATAGCAAACTAGGATCGTCGAAAACTCACTTCCATCGTGTAGAGCGTGGTCGAATTGACCTATAGACATGTTCAAATTGCCGAAAAGTTTTTTTAATGGAACCCATTTAATGGCACATGCCAGTTTTAGGGTCCCAAATACCGTAATTTTCAGTCGTCTGCAGGGCACGAGCCTGGAAACGTTTTTCGCTAAATTATATTACATACTAGTTGCAAACCACCAACTGGACCCAACTAGCATGAATTTTCGACCCCAAGTCTTTCGTGGCACCTGTGGTACACTGGTTACGGGTTCCACGGAAATGGCTCAAAATTAGCCAAAAACAGGCTTTATCCGCTTATAACTCGCGATAGCAAACTCGGATCGTCAAAAACTCACTTCCATCGTGTAGAGCGTGGTCGAATTGACCTAGAAACATGTTCAAATTGCCGAAAAGTTTTTTTAATGGAACCCATTTAATGGCACATGCCAGTTTTAGGGTCCCAAATACCGTAATTTTCAGTCGTCTGCAGGGCACGAGCCTGGAAACGTTTCTTCGCTAAATTCTATTACATCCTAGTTGCAAACCACCAACTGGACCCAACTAGCATGAATTTTCGACCCCAAGTCTTTCGTGGCACCTGTGGTACACTGGTCACGGGTTCCACGAAAATGGCTCAAAATTAGCCAAAAACAGGCTTTATCCGCTTATAACTCGCGATAGCAAACTCGGATCGTCGAAAACTCACTTCCATCGTGTAGAGCGTGGTCGAATTGCCCTAGAAACATGTTCAAATTGCCGAAAAGTTTTTTTAATGGAACCCATTTAATGGCACATGCCAGTTTTAGGGTCCCAAATACCGTAATTTTCAGTCGTCTGCAGGGCACGAGCCTGGAAACGTTTCTTCGCTAAATTCTATTACATCCTAGTTGCAAACCACCAACTGGACCCAACTAGCATGAATTTTCGACCCCAAGTCTTTCGTGGCACCTGTGGTACACTGGTCACGGGTTCCACGGAAATGGCTCAAAATTAGCCAAAAACAGGCTTTATCCGCTTATAACTCGCGATAGCAAACTAGGATCGTCGAAAACTCACTTCCATCGTGTAGAGCGTGGTCGAATTGACCTATAGACATGTTCAAATTGCCGAAAAGTTTTTTTAATGGAACCCATTTAATGGCACATGCCAGTTTTAGGGTCCCAAATACCGTAATTTTCAGTCGTCTGCAGGGCACGAGCCTGGAAACGTTTCTTCGCTAAATTCTATTACATCCTAGTTGCAAACCACCAACTGGACCCAACTAGCATGAATTTTCGACCCCAAGTCTTTCGTGGCACCTGTGGTACACTGGTCACGGGTTCCACGGAAATGGCTCAAAATTAGCCAAAAACAGGCTTTATCCGCTTATAACTCGCGATAGCAAACTCGGATCGTCGAAAACTCACTTCCATCGTGTAGAGCGTGGTCGAATTGACCTATAAACATGTTCAAATTGCCGAAAAGTTTTTTTAATGGAACCCATTTAATGGCACATGCCAGTTTTAGGGTCCCAAATACCGTAATTTTCAGTCGTCTGCAGGGCACGAGCCCGGAAACGTTTCTTCGCTAAATTCTAACACATCCTAGTTGCAAACCACCAACTGGACCCAACTAGCATGAATTTTCGACCCCAAGTCTTTCGTGGCACCTGTGGTACTCTGGTCACGGGTTCCACGGAAATGGCTCAAAATTAGCCAAAAACAGGCTTTATCCGCTTATAACTCGCGATAGCAAACTCGGATCGTCGAAAACTCACTTCCATCGTGTAGAGCGTGGTCGAATTGACCTAGAAACATTTTCAAATTGCCGAAAAGTTTTTTTAATGGAACCCATTTAATGGCACATGCCAGTTTTAGGGTCCCAAATACCGTAATTTTCAGTCGTCTGCAGGGCACGAGCCTGGAAACGTTTCTTCGCTAAATTCTATTACATCCTAGTTGCAAACCACCAACTGGACCCAACTAGCATGAATTTTCGACCCCAAGTCTTTCGTGGCACCTGTGGTACACTGGTCACGGGTTCCACGGAAATGGCTCAAAATTAGCCAAAAACAGGCTTTATCCGCTTATAACTCGCGATAGCAAACTCGGATCGTCGAAAACTCACTTCCATCGTGTAGAGCGTGGTCGAATTGACCTATAAACATGTTCAAATTGCCGAAAAGTTTTTTTAATGGAACCCATTTAATGGCACATGCCAGTTTTAGGGTCCCAAATACCGTAATTTTCAGTCGTCTGCAGGGCACGAGCCTGGAAACGTTTCTTCGCTAAATTCTATTACATCCTAGTTGCAAACCACCAACTGGACCCAACTAGCATGAATTTTCGACCCCAAGTCTTTCGTGGCACCTGTGGTACACTGGTCACGGGTTCCATGGAAATGGCTCAAAATTAGCCAAAAACAGGCTTTATCCGCTTATAACTCGCGATAGCAAACTCGGATCGTCGAAAACTCACTTCCATCGTGTAGAGCGTGGTCGAATTGACCTAGAAACATGTTCAAATTGCCGAAAAGTTTTTTTAATGGAACCCATTTAATGGCACATGCCAGTTTTAGGGTCCCAAATACCGTAATTTTCAGTCGTCTGCAGGGCACGAGCCTGGAAACGTTTCTTCGCTAAATTCTATTACATCCTAGTTGCAAACCACCAACTGGACCCAACTAGCATGAATTTTCGACCCCAAGTCTTTCGTGGCACCTGTGGTACACTGGTCACGGGTTCCACGGAAATGGCTCAAAATTAGCCAAAAACAGGCTTTATCCGCTTATAACTCGCGATAGCAAACTCGGATCGTCGAAAACTCACTTCCATCGTGTAGAGCGTGGTCGAATTGAAAAAAAAAAAAAATGTTCAAATTGCCGAAAAGTTTTTTTAATGGAACCCATTTAATGGCACATGCCAGTTTTAGGGTCCCAAATACCGTAATTTTCAGTCGTCTGCAGGGCACGAGCCCGGAAACGTTTCTTCGCTAAATTCTATTACATCCTAGTTGCAAACCACCAACTGGACCCAACTAGCATGAATTTTCGACCCCAAGTCTTTCGTGGCACCTGTGGTACACTGGTCACGGGTTCCACGGAAATGGCTCAAAATTAGCCAAAAACAGGCTTTATCCGCTTATAACTCGCGATAGCAAACTCGGATCGTCGAAAACTCACTTCCATCGTGTAGAGCGTGGTCGAATTGACCTAGAAACATGTTCAAATTGCCGAAAAGTTGTTTTAATGGAACCCATTTAATGGCACATGCCAGTTTTAGGGTCCCAAATACCGTAATTTTCAGTCGTCTGCAGGGCACGAGTCTGGAAACGTTTCTTCGCTAAATTCTATTACATCCTAGATGCAAACCACCAACTGGACCCAACTAGCATGAATTTTCGATCCCAAGTCTTTCGTGGCACCTGTGGTACACTGGTCACGGGTTCCACGGAAATGGCTCAAAATTAGCCAAAAACAGGCTTTATCCGCTTATAACTCGCGATAGCAAACTCGGATCGTCGAAAACTCACTTCCATCGTGTAGAGCGTGGTCGAATTGACCTAGAAACATGTTCAAATTGCCGAAAAGTTTTTTAATGGAACCCATTTAATGGCACATGCCAGTTTTAGGGTCCCAAATACCGTAATTTTCAGTCGTCTGCAGGGCACGAGCCTGGAAACGTTTCTTCGCTAAATTCTATTACATCCTAGTTGCAAACCACCAACTGGACCCAACTAGCATGAATTTTCGACCCCAAGTCTTTCGTGGCACCTGTGGTACACTGGTCACGGGTTCCATGGAAATGGCTCAAAATTAGCCAAAAACAGGCTTTATCCGCTTATAACTCGCGATAGCAAACTCGGATCGTCGAAAACTCACTTCCATCGTGTAGAGCGTGGTCGAATTGACCTAGAAACATGTTCAAATTGCCGAAAAGTTTTTTAATGGAACCCATTTAATGGCACATGCCAGTTTTAGGGTCCCAAATACCGTAATTTTCAGTCGTCTGCAGGGCACGAGCCTGGAAACGTTTCTTCGCTAAATTCTATTACATCCTAGTTGCAAACCACCAACTGGACCCAACTAGCATGAATTTTCGACCCCAAGTCTTTCGTGGCACCTGTGGTACACTGGTCACGGGTTCCACGGAAATGGCTCAAAATTAGCCAAAAACAGGCTTTATCCGCTTATAACTCGCGATAGCAAACTCGGATCGTCGAAAACTCACTTCCATCGTGTAGAGCGTGGTCGAATTGACCTAGAAACATGTTCAAATTGCCGAAAAGTTTTTTTAATGGAACCCATTTAATGGCACATGCCAGTTTTAGGGTCCCAAATACCGTAATTTTCAGTCGTCTGCAGGGCACGAGCCCGGAAATGTTTCTTCGCTAAATTCTATTACATCCTAGTTGCAAACCACCAACTGGACCCAACTAGCATGAATTTTCGACCCCAAGTCTTTCGTGGCACCTGTGGTACACTGGTCACGGGTTCCACGGAAATGGCTCAAAATTAGCCAAAAACAGGCTTTATCCGCTTATAACTCGCGATAGCAAACTCGGATCGTCGAAAACTCACTTCCATCGTGTAGAGCGTGGTCGAATTGACCTAGAAACATGTTCAAATTGCCGAAAAGTTGTTTTAATGGAACCCATTTAATGGCACATGCCAGTTTTAGGGTCCCAAATACCGTAATTTTCAGTCGTCTGCAGGGCACGAGCCTGGAAACGTTTCTTCGCTAAATTCTATTACATCCTAGATGCAAACCACCAACTGGACCCAACTAGCATGAATTTTCGATCCCAAGTCTTTCGTGGCACCTGTGGTACACTGGTCACGGGTTCCACGGAAATGGCTCAAAATTAGCCAAAAACAGGCTTTATCCGCTTATAACTCGCGATAGCAAACTCGGATCGTCGAAAACTCACTTCCATCGTGTAGAGCGTGGTCGAATTGACCTAGAAACATGTTCAAATTGCCGAAAAGTTTTTTAATGGAACCCATTTAATGGCACATGCCAGTTTTAGGGTCCCAAATACCGTAATTTTCAGTCGTCTGCAGGGCACGAGCCTGGAAACGTTTCTTCGCTAAATTCTATTACATCCTAGTTGCAAACCACCAACTGGACCCAACTATCATGAATTTTCGACCCCAAGTCTTTCGTGGCACCTGTGGTACACTGGTCACGGGTTCCACGGAAATGGCTCAAAATTAGCCAAAAACAGGCTTTATCCGCTTATAACTCGCGATAGCAAACTCGGATCGTCGAAAACTTACTTCCATCGTGTAGAGCGTGGTCGAATTGACCTAGAAACATGTTCAAATTGCCGAAAAGTTTTTTTAATGGAACCCATTTAATGGCACATGCCAGTTTTAGGGTCCCAAATACCGTAATTTTCAGTCGTCTGCAGGGCACGAGCCTGGAAACGTTTCTTCGCTAAATTCTATTACATCCTAGTTGCAAACCACCAACTGGACCCAACTAGCATGAATTTTCGACCCCAAGTCTTTCGTGGCACCTGTGGTACACTGGTCACGGGTTCCACGGAAATGGCTCAAAATTAGCCAAAAACAGGCTTTATCCGCTTATAACTCGCGATAGCAAACTCGGATCGTCGAAAACTCACTTCCATCGTGTAGAGCGTGGTCGAATTGACCTAGAAACATGTTCAAATTGCCGAAAGTTTTTTTAATGGAACCCATTTAATGGCACATACCAGTTTTAGGGTCCCAAATACCGTAATTTTCAGTCGTCTGCAGGGCACGAGCCTGGAAACGTTTCTTCGCTAAATTCTATTACATCCTAGTTGCAAACCACCAACTGGACCCAACTAGCATGAATTTTCGACCCCAAGTCTTTCGTGGCACCTGTGGTACACTGGTCACGGGTTCCACGGAAATGGCTCAAAATTAGCCAAAAACAGGCTTTATCCGCTTATAACTCGCGATAGCAAACTCTAATCGTCGAAAACTCACTTCCATCGTGTAACGCGTGGTCAAATTGACCAATAAACATGTTCAAATTGCCGAAAAGTTTTTTTAATGGAACCCATTTAATGGCACATGCCAGTTTTAGGG
Source organism: Daptonema setosum (assembly GCA_964036265.1). Lineage (NCBI taxonomy): Eukaryota > Metazoa > Nematoda > Chromadorea > Monhysterida > Xyalidae > Daptonema > Daptonema setosum. Next base: position 20,109,943 of record OZ038448.1, read on the forward strand.
TCCCAAATACCGTAATTTTCAGTCGTCTGCAGGGCACGAGCCTGGAAACGTTTCTTCGCTAAATTCTATTACATCCTAGTTGCAAACCACCAACTGGACCCAACTATCATGAATTTTCGACCCCAAGTCTTTCGTGGCACCTGTGGTACACTGGTCACGGGTTCCACGGAAATGGCTCAAAATTAGCCAAAAACAGGCTTTATCCGCTTATAACTCGCGATAGCAAACTCGGATCGTCGAAAACTTACTTCCATCGTGTAGAGCGTGGTCGAATTGACCTAGAAACATGTTCAAATTGCCTAAAAGTTTTTTTAATGGAACCCATTTAATGGCACATGCCAGTTTTAGGGTCCCAAATACCGTAATTTTCAGTCGTCTGCAGGGCACGAGCCTGGAAACGTTTCTTCGCTAAATTCTTTCACATCCTAGTTGCAAACCACCAACTGGACCCAACTAGCATGCATTTTCGACCCCAAGTCTTTCGTGGCACCTGTGGTACACTGGTCACGGGTTCCACGGAAATGGCTCAAAATTAGCCAAAAACAGGCTTTATCCGCCTATAACTCGCGATAGCAAACTCGGATCGTCGAAAACTCACTTCCATCGTGTAGAGCGTGGTCGAATTGACCTAGAAACATGTTCAAATTGCCGAAAAGTTTTTTTAATGGAACCCATTTAATGGCACATGCCAGTTTTAGGGTCCCAAATACCGTAATTTTCAGTCGTCTGCAGGGCACGAGCCTGGAAACGTTTCTTCGCTAAATTCTATTACATCCTAGTTGCAAACCACCAACTGGACCCAACTAGCATGAATTTTCGATCCCAAGTCTTTCGTGGCACCTGTGGTACACTGGTCACGGGTTCCACGGAAATGGCTCAAAATTAGCCAAAAACAGGCTTTATCCGCTTATAACTCGCGATAGCAAACTCGGATCGTCGAAAACTCACTTCCATCGTGTAGAGCGTGGTCGAATTGACCTAGAAACATGTTCAAATTGCCGAAAAGTTTTTTTAATGGAACCCATTTAATGGCACATACCAGTTTTAGGGTCCCAAATACCGTAATTTTCAGTCGTCTGCAGGGCACGAGCCTGGAAACGTTTCTTCGCTAAATTCTATTACATCCTAGTTGCAAACCACCAACTGGACCCAACTAGCATGAATTTTCGACCCCAAGTCTTTCGTGGCACCTGTGGTACACTGGTCACGGGTTCCACGGAAATGGCTCAAAATTAGCCAAAAACAGGCTTTATCCGCTTATAACTCGCGATAGCAAACTCGGATCGTCGAAAACTCACTTCCATCGTGTAGAGCGTGGTCGAATTGACCTAGAAACATGTTCAAATTGCCGAAAAGTTTTTTTAATGGAACCCATTTAATGGCACATGCCAGTTTTAGGGTCCCAAATACCGTAATTTTCAGTCGTCTGCAGGGCACGAGCCTGGAAACGTTTCTTCGCTAAATTCTATTACATCCTAGATGCAAACCACCAACTGGACCCAACTAGCATGAATTTTTGACCCCAAGTCTTTCGTGGCACCTGTGGTACACTGGTCACGGGTTCCACGGAAATGGCTCAAAATTAGCCAAAAACAGGCTTTATCCGCTTATAACTCGCGATAGCAAACTCGGATCGTCGAAAACTCACTTCCATCGTGTAGAGCGTGGTCGAATTGACCTAGAAACATGTTCAAATTGCCGAAAAGTTTTTTTAATGGAACCCATTTAATGGCACATGCCAGTTTTAGGGTCCCAAATACCGTAATTTTCAGTCGTCTGCAGGGCACGAGCCTGGAAACGTTTCTTCGCTAAATTATATTACATACTAGTTGCAAACCACCAACTGGACCCAACTAGCATGAATTTTCGACCCCAAGTCTTTCGTGGCACCTGTGGTACACTGGTTACGGGTTCCACGGAAATGGCTCAAAATTAGCCAAAAACAGGCTTTATCCGCTTATAACTCGCGATAGCAAACTCACATCGTCGAAAACTTACTTCCATCGTGTAGAGCGTGGTCGAATTGACCTAGAAACATGTTCAAATTGCCTAAAAGTTTTTTTAATGGAACCCATTTAATGGCACATGCCAGTTTTAGGGTCCCAAATACCGTAATTTTCAGTCGTCTGCAGGGCACGAGCCTGGAAACGTTTCTTCGCTAAATTCTTTTACATCCTAGTTGCAAACCACCAACTGGACCCAACTAGCATGCATTTTCGACCCCAAGTCTTTCGTGGCACCTGTGGTACACTGGTCACGGGTTCCACGGAAATGGCTCAAAATTAGCCAAAAACAGGCTTTATCCGCTTATAACTCGCGATAGCAAACTCGGATCGTCGAAAACTCACTTCCATCGTGTAGAGCGTGGTCGAATTGACCTAGAAACATGTTCAAATTGCCGAAAAGTTTTTTTAATGGAACCCATTTAATGGCACATGCCAGTTTTAGGGTCCCAAATACCGTAATTTTCAGTCGTCTGCAGGGCACGAGCCTGGAAACGTTTCTTCGCTAAATTCTATTACATCCTAGATGCAAACCACCAACTGGACCCAACTAGCATGAATTTTTGACCCCAAGTCTTTCGTGGCACCTGTGGTACACTGGTCACGGGTTCCACGGAAATGGCTCAAAATTAGCCAAAAACAGGCTTTATCCGCTTATAACTCGCGATAGCAAACTCGGATCGTCGAAAACTCACTTCCATCGTGTAGAGCGTGGTCGAATTGACCTAGAAACATGTTCAAATTGCCGAAAAGTTTTTTTAATGGAACCCATTTAATGGCACATGCCAGTTTTAGGGTCCCAAATACCGTAATTTTCAGTCGTCTGCAGGGCACGAGCCTGGAAACGTTTCTTCGCTAAATTATATTACATACTAGTTGCAAACCACCAACTGGACCCAACTAGCATGAATTTTCGACCCCAAGTCTTTCGTGGCACCTGTGGTACACTGGTTACGGGTTCCACGGAAATGGCTCAAAATTAGCCAAAAACAGGCTTTATCCGCTTATAACTCGCGATAGCAAACTCGGATCGTCGAAAACTTACTTCCATCGTGTAGAGCGTGGTCGAATTGACCTAGAAACATGTTCAAATTGCCTAAAAGTTTTTTTAATGGAACCCATTTAATGGCACATGCCAGTTTTAGGGTCCCAAATACCGTAATTTTCAGTCGTCTGCAGGGCACGAGCCTGGAAACGTTTCTTCGCTAAATTCTTTTACATCCTAGTTGCAAACCACCAACTGGACCCAACTAGCATGCATTTTCGACCCCAAGTCTTTCGTGGCACCTGTGGTACACTGGTCACGGGTTCCACGGAAATGGCTCAAAATTAGCCAAAAACAGGCTTTATCCGCTTATAACTCGCGATAGCAAACTCGGATCGTCGAAAACTCACTTCCATCGTGTAGAGCGTGGTCGAATTGACCTAGAAACATGTTCAAATTGCCGAAAAGTTTTTTTAATGGAACCCATTTAATGGCACATGCCAGTTTTAGGGTCCCAAATACCGTAATTTTCAGTCGTCTGCAGGGCACGAGCCTGGAAACGTTTCTTCGCTAAATTCTATTACATCCTAGTTGCAAACCACCAACTGGACCCAACTAGCATGAATTTTCGACCCCAAGTCTTTCGTGGCACCTGTGGTACACTGGTCACGGGTTCCACGGAAATGGCTCAAAATTAGCCAAAAACAGGCTTTATCCGCTTATAACTCGCGATAGCAAACTCGGATCGTCGAAAACTCACTTCCATCGTGTAGAGCGTGGTCGAATTGACCTAGAAACATGTTCAAATTGCCGAAAAGTTTTTTTAATGGAACCCATTTAATGGCACATGCCAGTTTTAGGGTCCCAAATACCGTAATTTTCAGTCGTCTGGAGGGCACGAGCCTGGAAACGTTTCTTCGCTAAATTCTATTACATCCTAGATGCAAACCACCAACTGGACCCAACTAGCATGAATTTTCGACCCCAAGTCTTTCGTGGCACCTGTGGTACACTGGTCACGGGTTCCACGGAAATGGCTCAAAATTAGCCAAAAACAGGCTTTATCCGCTTATAACTCGCGATAGCAAACTCGGATCGTCGAAAACTCACTTCCATCGTGTAGAGCGTGGTCGAATTGACCTAGAAACATGTTCAAATTGCCGAAAAGTTTTTTTAATGGAACCCATTTAATGGCACATGCCAGTTTTAGGGTCCCAAATACCGTAATTTTCAGTCGTCTGCAGGGCACGAGCCTGGAAACGTTTCTTCGCTAAATTATATTACATCCTAGTTGCAAACCACCAACTGGACCCAACTAGCATGAATTTTCGACCCCAAGTCTTTCGTGGCACCTGTGGTACACTGGTCACGGGTTCCACGGAAATGGCTCAAAATTAGCCAAAAACAGGCTTTATCCGCTTATAACTCGCGATAGCAAACTCGGATCGTCGAAAACTCACTTCCATCGTGTAGAGCGTGGTCGAATTGACCTAGAAACATGTTCAAATTGCCGAAAAGTTTTTTTAATGGAACCCATTTAATGGCACATGCCAGTTTTAGGGTCCCAAATACCGTAATTTTCAGTCGTCTGCAGGGCACGAGCCCGGAAACGTTTCTTCGCTAAATTATATTACATCCTAGTTGCAAACCACCAACTGGACCCAACTAGCATGAATTTTCGACCCCAAGTCTTTCGTGGCACCTGTGGTACACTGGTCACGGGTTCCACGGAAATGGCTCAAAATTAGCCAAAAACAGGCTTTATCCGCTTATAACTCGCGATAGCAAACTCGGATCGTCGAAAACTCACTTCCATCGTGTAGAGCGTGGTCGAATTGACCTAGAAACATGTTCAAATTGCCGAAAAGTTTTTTTAATGGAACCCATTTAATGGCACATACCAGTTTTAGGGTCCCAAATACCGTAATTTTCAGTCGTCTGCAGGGCACGAGCCTGGAAACGTTTCTTCGCTAAATTCTATTACATCCTAGTTGCAAACCACCAACTGGACCCAACTAGCATGAATTTTCGACCCCAAGTCTTTCGTGGCACCTGTGGTACACTGGTCACGGGTTCCACGGAAATGGCTCAAAATTAGCCAAAAACAGGCTTTATCCGCTTATAACTCGCGATAGCAAACTCGGATCGTCGAAAACTCACTTCCATCGTGTAGAGCGTGGACGAATTGACCTAGAAACATGTTCAAATTGCCGAAAAGTTTTTTTAATGGAACCCATTTAATGGCACATGCCAGTTTTAGGGTCCCAAATACCGTAATTTTCAGTCGTCTGCAGGGCACGAGCCTGGAAACGTTTCTTCGCTAAATTCTATTACATCCTAGATGCAAACCACCAACTGGACCCAACTAGCATGAATTTTCGACCCCAAGTCTTTCGTGGCACCTGTGGTACACTGGTCACGGGTTCCACGGAAATGGCTCAAAATTAGCCAAAAACAGGCTTTATCCGCTTATAACTCGCGATAGCAAACTCGGATCGTCGAAAACTCACTTCCATCGTGTAGAGCGTGGTCGAATTGACCTAGAAACATGTTCAAATTGCCGAAAAGTTTTTTTAATGGAACCCATTTAATGGCACATGCCAGTTTTAGGGTCCCAAATACCGTAATTTTCAGTCGTCTGCAGGGCACGAGCCTGGAAACGTTTCTTCGCTAAATTATATTACATCCTAGTTGCAAACCACCAACTGGACCCAACTAGCATGAATTTTCGACCCCAAGTCTTTCGTGGCACCTGTGGTACACTGGTCACGGGTTCCACGGAAATGGCTCAAAATTAGCCAAAAACAGGCTTTATCCGCTTATAACTCGCGATAGCAAACTCGGATCGTCGAAAACTCACTTCCATCGTGTAGAGCGTGGTCGAATTGACCTAGAAACATGTTCAAATTGCCGAAAAGTTTTTTTAATGGAACCCATTTAATGGCACATGCCAGTTTTAGGGTCCCAAATACCGTAATTTTCAGTCGTCTGCAGGGCACGAGCCCGGAAACGTTTCTTCGCTAAATTCTAATACATCCTAGTTGCAAACCACCAACTGGACCCAACTAGCATGAATTTTCGACCCCAAGTCTTTCGTGGCACCTGTGGTACACTGGTCACGGGTTCCACGGAAATGGCTCAAAATTAGCCAAAAACAGGCTTTATCCGCTTATAACTCGCGATAGCAAACTCGGATCGTCGAAAACTCACTTCCATCGTGTAGAGCGTGGTCGAATTGACCTAGAAACATGTTCAAATTGCCGAAAAGTTTTTTTAATGGAACCCATTTAATGGCACATACCAGTTTTAGGGTCCCAAATACCGTAATTTTCAGTCGTCTGCAGGGCACGAGCCTGGAAACGTTTCTTCGCTAAATTCTATTACATCCTAGTTGCAAACCACCAACTGGACCCAACTAGCATGAATTTTCGACCCCAAGTCTTTCGTGGCACCTGTGGTACACTGGTCACGGGTTCCACGGAAATGGCTCAAAATTAGCCAAAAACAGGCTTTATCCGCTTATAACTCGCGATAGCAAACTCGGATCGTCGAAAACTCACTTCCATCGTGTAGAGCGTGGTCGAATTGACCTAGAAACATGTTCAAATTGCCGAAAAGTTTTTTTAATGGAACCCATTTAATGGCACATGCCAGTTTTAGGGTCCCAAATACCGTAATTTTCAGTCGTCTGCAGGGCACGAGCCTGGAAACGTTTCTTCGCTAAATTCTATTACATCCTAGATGCAAACCACCAACTGGACCCAACTAGCATGAATTTTCGACCCCAAGTCTTTCGTGGCACCTGTGGTACACTGGTCACGGGTTCCACGGAAATGGCTCAAAATTAGCCAAAAACAGGCTTTATCCGCTTATAACTCGCGATAGCAAACTCGGATCGTCGAAAACTCACTTCCATCGTGTAGAGCGTGGTCGAATTGACCTAGAAACATGTTCAAATTGCCGAAAAGTTTTTTTAATGGAACCCATTTAATGGCACATGCCAGTTTTAGGGTCCCAAATACCGTAATTTTCAGTCGTCTGCAGGGCACGAGCCTGGAAACGTTTCTTCGCTAAATTATATTACATACTAGTTGCAAACCACCAACTGGACCCAACTAGCATGAATTTTCGACCCCAAGTCTTTCGTGGCACCTGTGGTACACTGGTTACGGGTTCCACGGAAATGGCTCAAAATTAGCCAAAAACAGGCTTTATCCGCTTATAACTCGCGATAGCAAACTCGGATCGTCGAAAACTCACTTCCATCGTGTAGAGCGTGGTCGAATTGACCTAGAAACATGTTCAAATTGCCGAAAAGTTTTTTTAATGGAACCCATTTAATGGCACATGCCAGTTTTAGGGTCCCAAATACCGTAATTTTCAGTCGTCTGCAGGGCACGAGCCCGGAAACGTTTCTTCGCTAAATTATATTACATCCTAGTTGCAAACCACCAACTGGACCCAACTAGCATGAATTTTCGACCCCAAGTCTTTCGTGGCACCTGTGGTACACTGGTCACGGGTTCCACGGAAATGGCTCAAAATTAGCCAAAAACAGGCTTTATCCGCTTATAACTCGCGATAGCAAACTCGGATCGTCGAAAACTAACTTCCATCGTGTAGAGCGTGGTCGAATTGACCAAGAAACATGTTCAAATTGCCGAAAAGTTTTTTTAATGGAACCCATTTAATGGCACATGCCAGTTTTAGGGTCCCAAATACCGTAATTTTCAGTCGTCTGCAGGGCACGAGCCCGGAAACGTTTCTTCGCTAAATTCTATTACATCGTAGTTGCAAACCACCAACTGGACCCAACTAGCATGAATTTTCGACCCCAAGTCTTTCGTGGCACCTGTGGTACACTGGTCACGGGTTCCACGGAAATGGCTCAAAATTAGCCAAAAACAGGCTTTATCCGCTTATAACTCGCGATAGCAAACTCGGATCGTCGAAAACTCACTTCCATCGTGTAGAGCGTGGTCGAATTGACCTAGAAACATGTTCAAATTGCCGAAAAGTTTTTTTAATGGAACCCATTTAATGGCACATGCCAGGTTTAGGGTCCCAAATACCGTAATTTTCAGTCGTCTGCAGGGCACGAGCCCGGAAACGTTTCTTCGCTAAATGCTATTACATCCTAGTTGCAAACCACCAACTGGACCCAACTAGCATGAATTTTCGACCCCAAGTCTTTCGTGGCACCTGTGGTACACTGGTCACGGGTTCCACGGAAATGGCTCAAAATTAGCCAAAAACAGGCTTTATCCGCTTATAACTCGCGATAGCAAACTCGGATCGTCGAAAACTCACTTTCATCGTGTAGAGCGTGGTCGAATTGACCTAGAAACATGTTCAAATTGGCGAAAAGTTTTTTTTAATGGAACCCATTTAATGGCACATGCCAGTTTTAGGGTCCCAAATACCGTAATTTTCAGTCGTCTGCAGGGCACGAGCCCGGAAACGTTTCTTCGCTAAATTCTATTACATCCTAGTTGCAAACCACCAACTGGACCCAACTAGCATGAATTTTCGACCCCAAGTCTTTCGTGGCACCTGTGGTACACTGGTCACGGGTTCCACGGAAATGGCTCAAAATTAGCCAAAAACAGGCTTTATCCGCTTATAACTCGCGATAGCAAACTCGGATCGTCGAAAACTCACTTCCATCGTGTAGAGCGTGGTCGAATTGACCTAGAAACATGTTCAAATTGCCGAAAAGTTTTTTTAATGGAACCCATTTAATGGCACATGCCAGTTTTAGGGTCCCAAATACCGTAATTTTCAGTCGTCTGCAAGGCACGAGCCCGGAAACGTTTCTTCGCTAAATTCTATTACATCCTAGTTGCAAACCACCAACTGGACCCAACTAGCATGAATTTTCGACCCCAAGTGTTTCGTGGCACCTGTGGTACACTGGTCACGGGTTCCACGGAAATGGCTCAAAATTAGCCAAAAACAGGCTTTATCCGCTTATAACTCGCGATAGCAAACTCGGATCGTCGAAAACTCACTCCCATCGTGTAGAGCGTGGTCGAATTGACCTAGAAACGTGTTCAAATTGCCGAAAAGTTTTTTTAATGGAACCCATTTAATGGCACATGCCAGTTTTAGGGTCCCAAATACCGTAATTTTCAGTCGTCTGCAGGGCACGAGCCCGGAAACGTTTCTTCGCTAAATTCTATTACATCCTAGTTGCAAACCACCAACTGGACCCAACTAGCATGAATTTTCAACCCCAAGTCTTTCGTGGCACCTGTGGTACACTGGTCACGGGTTCCACGGAAATGGCTCAAAATTAGCCAAAAACAGGCTTTATCCGCTTATAACTCGCGATAGCAAACTCGGATCGTCGAAAACTCACTTCCATCGTGTAGAGCGTGGTCGAATTGACCTAGAAACATGTTCAAATTGCCGAAAAGTTTTTTTAATGGAACCCATTTAATGGCACATGCCAGTTTTAGGGTCCCAAATACCGTAACTTTCAGTCGTCTGCAAGGCACGAGCCCGGAAACTTTTCTTCGCTAAATTCTATTACATCCTAGTTGCAAACCACCAACTGGACCCAACTAGCATGAATTTTCGACCCCAAGTCTTTCGTGGCACCTGTGGTACACTGGTCACGGGTTCCACGGAAATGGCTCAAAATTAGCCAAAAACAGGCTTTATCCGCTTATAACTCGCGATAGCAAACTCGGATCGTCGAAAACTCACTCCCATCGTGTAGAGCGTGGTCGAATTGACCTAGAAACATGTTCAAATTGCCGAAAAGTTTTTTTAATGGAACCCATTTAATGGCACATGCCAGTTTTAGGGTCCCAAATACCGTAATTTTCAGTCGTCTGCAGGGCACGAGCCCGGAAACGTTTCTTCGCTAAATTCTATTACATCGTAGTTGCAAACCACCAACTGGACCCAACTAGCATGAATTTTCGACCCCAAGTCTTTCGTGGCACCTGTGGTACACTGGTCACGGGTTCCACGGAAATGGCTCAAAATTAGCCAAAAACAGGCTTTATCCGCTTATAACTCGCGATAGCAAACTCGGATCGTCGAAAACTAACTTCCATCGTGTAGAGCGTGGTCGAATTCACCTAGAAACATGTTCAAATTAACGAAAAGTTTTTTAATGGAACCCATTTAATGGCACATGCAAGTTTTAGGGTCCCAAATACCGTAATTTTCAGTCGTCTGCAGGGCACGAGCCCGGAAACGTTTCTTCGCTAAATTCTATTACATCGTAGTTGCAAACCACCAACTGGACCCAACTAGCATGAATTTTCGACCCCAAGTCTTTCGTGGCACCTGTGGTACACTGGTCACGGGTTCCACGGAAATGGCTCAAAATTAGCCAAAAACAGGCTTTATCCGCTTATAACTCGCGATAGCAAACTCGGATCGTCGAAAACTCACTTCCATCGTGTAGAGCGTGGTCGAATTGACCTAGAAACATGTTCAAATTGCCGAAAAGTTTTTTTAATGGAACCCATTTAATGGCACATGCCAGGTTTAGGGTCCCAAATACCGTAATTTTCAGTCGTCTGCAGGGCACGAGCCCGGAAACGTTTCTTCGCTAAATGCTATTACATCCTAGTTGCAAACCACCAACTGGACCCAACTAGCATGAATTTTCGACCCCAAGTCTTTCGTGGCACCTGTGGTACACTGGTCACGGGTTCCACGGAAATGGCTCAAAATTAGCCAAAAACAGGCTTTATCCGCTTATAACTCGCGATAGCAAACTCGGATCGTCGAAAACTCACTTTCATCGTGTAGAGCGTGGTCGAATTGACCTAGAAACATGTTCAAATTGGCGAAAAGTTTTTTTTAATGGAACCCATTTAATGGCACATGCCAGTTTTAGGGTCCCAAATACCGTAATTTTCAGTCGTCTGCAGGGCACGAGCCCGGAAACGTTTCTTCGCTAAATTCTATTACATCCTAGTTGCAAACCACCAACTGGACCCAACTAGCATGAATTTTCGACCCCAAGTCTTTCGTGGCACCTGTGGTACACTGGTCACGGGTTCCACGGAAATGGCTCAAAATTAGCCAAAAACAGGCTTTATCCGCTTATAACTCGCGATAGCAAACTCGGATCGTCGAAAACTCACTTCCATCGTGTAGAGCGTGGTCGAATTGACCTAGAAACATGTTCAAATTGCCGAAAAGTTTTTTTAATGGAACCCATTTAATGGCACATGCCAGTTTTAGGGTCCCAAATACCGTAATTTTCAGTCGTCTGCAAGGCACGAGCCCGGAAACGTTTCTTCGCTAAATTATATTACATCCTAGTTGCAAACCACCAACTGGACCCAACTAGCATGAATTTTCGACCCCAAGTGTTTCGTGGCACCTGTGGTACACTGGTCACGGGTTCCACGGAAATGGCTCAAAATTAGCCAAAAACAGGCTTTATCCGCTTATAACTCGCGATAGCAAACTCGGATCGTCGAAAACTCACTCCCATCGTGTAGAGCGTGGTCGAATTGACCTAGAAACATGTTCAAATTGCCGAAAAGTTTTTTTAATGGAACCCATTTAATGGCACATGCCAGTTTTATGGTCCCAAATACCGTAATTTTCAGTCGTCTGCAGGGCACGAGCCCGGAAACGTTTCTTCGCTAAATTCTATTACATCCTAGTTGCAAACCACCAACTGGACCCAACTAGCATGAATTTTCAACCCCAAGTCTTTCGTGGCACCTGTGGTACACTGGTCACGGGTTCCACGGAAATGGCTCAAAATTAGCCAAAAACAGGCTTTATCCGCTTATAACTCGCGATAGCAAACTCGGATCGTCGAAAACTCACTTCCATCGTGTAGAGCGTGGTCGAATTGACCTAGAAACATGTTCAAATTGCCGAAAAGTTTTTTTAATGGAACCCATTTAATGGCACATGCCAGTTTTAGGGTCCCAAATACCGTAACTTTCAGTCGTCTGCAAGGCACGAGCCCGGAAACTTTTCTTCGCTAAATTTTATTACATCCTAGTTGCAAACCACCAACTGGACCCAACTAGCATGAATTTTCGACCCCAAGTCTTTCGTGGCACCTGTGGTACACTGGTCACGGGTTCCACGGAAATGGCTCAAAATTAGCCAAAAACAGGCTTTATCCGCTTATAACTCGCGATAGCAAACTCGGATCGTCGAAAACTCACTCCCATCGTGTAGAGCGTGGTCGAATTGACCTAGAAACATGTTCAAATTGCCGAAAAGTTTTTTTAATGGAACCCATTTAATGGCACATGCCAGTTTTAGGGTCCCAAATACCGTAATTTTCAGTCGTCTGCAGGGCACGAGCCCGGAAACGTTTCTTCGCTAAATTCTATTACATCCTAGTTGCAAACCACCAACTGGACCCAACTAGCATGAATTTTCGACCCCAAGTCTTTCGTGGCACCTGTGGTACACTGGTCACGGGTTCCACGGAAATGGCTCAAAATTAGCCAAAAACAGGCTTTATCCGCTTATAACTCGCGATAGCAAACTCGGATCGTCGAAAACTAACTTCCATCGTGTAGAGCGTGGTCGAATTCACCTAGAAACATGTTCAAATTAACGAAAAGTTTTTTAATGGAACCCATTTAATGGCACATGCAAGTTTTAGGGTCCCAAATACCGTAATTTTCAGTCGTCTGCAGGGCACGAGCCCGGAAACGTTTCTTCGCTAAATTCTATTACATCCTAGTTGCAAACCACCAACTGGACTCAACTAGCATGAATTTTTCACCCCAAGTCTTTCGTGGCACCTGTGGTACACTGGTCACGGGTTCCACGGAAATGGCTCAAAATTAGCCAAAAACAGGCTTTATCCGCTTATAACTCGCGATAGCAAACTCGGATCGTCGAAAACTCACTTCCATCGTGTAGAGCGTGGTCGAATTGACCTAGAAACATGTTCAAATTGCCGTAAAGTTTTTTTAATGTAACCCATTTAATGGCACATGCCAGTTTTAGGGTCCCAAATACCGTAATTTTCAGTCGTCTGCAGGGCACGAGCCCGGAAACGTTTCTTCGCTAAATTATATTACATCCTAGTTGCAAACCACCAACTGGACCCAACTAGCATGAATTTTCGACCCCAAGTCTTTCGTGGCACCTGTGGTACACTGGTCACGGGTTCCACGGAAATGGCTCAAAATTAGCCAAAAACAGACTTTATCCGCTTATAACTCGCGATAGCAAACTCGGATCGTCGAAAACTCACTTCCATCGTGTAGAGCGTGGTCGAATTGACCTAGAAACATGTTCAAATTGCCGAAAAGTTTTTTTAATGGAACCCATTTAATGGCACATGCCAGTTTTAGGGTCCCAAATACCGTAACTTTCAGTCGTCTGCAAGGCACGAGCCCGGAAACGTTTCTTCGCTAAATTCTATTACATCCTAGTTGCAAACCACCAACTGGACCCAACTAGCATGAATTTTCGACCCCAAGTCTTTCGTGGCACCTGTGGTACACTGGTCACGGGTTCCACGGAAATAGCTCAAAATTAGCCAAAAACAGGCTTTATCCGCTTATAACTCGCGATAGCAAACTCGGATCGTCGAAAACTCACTCCCATCGTGTAGAGCGTGGTCGAATTGACCTAGAAACATGTTCAAATTGCCGAAAAGTTTTTTTAATGGAACCCATTTAATGGCACATGCCAGTTTTAGGGTCCCAAATACCGTAATTTTCAGTCGTCTGCAGGGCACGAGCCCGGAAACGTTTCTTCGCTAAATTCTATTACATCCTAGTTGCAAACCACCAACTGGACCCAACTAGCATGAATTTTCGACCCCAAGTCTTTCGTGGCACCTGTGGTACACTGGTCACGGGTTCCACGGAAATGGCTCAAAATTAGCCAAAAACAGGCTTTATCCGCTTATAACTCGCGATAGCAAACTCGGATCGTCGAAAACTCACTTCCATCGTGTAGAGCGTGGTCGAATTGACCTAGAAACATGTTCAAATTGCCGAAAAGTTTTTTTAATGGAACCCATTTAATGGCATATGCCAGTTTTAGGGTCCCAAATACCGTAACTTTCAGTCGTCTGCAAGGCACGAGCCCGGAAACGTTTCTTCGCTAAATTCTATTACATCTTAGTTGCAAACCACCAACTGGACCCAACTAGCATGAATTTTCGACCCCAAGTCTTTCGTGGCACCTGTGGTACACTGGTCACGGGTTCCACGGAAATGGCTCAAAATTAGCCAAAAACAGACTTTATCCGCTTATAACTCGCGATAGCAAACTCGGATCGTCGAAAACTCACTTCCATCGTGTAGAGCGTGGTCGAATTGACCTAGAAACATGTTCAAATTGCCGAAAACTTTTTTTAATGGAACCCATTTAATGGCACATGCCAGTTTTAGGGTCCCAAATACCGTAACTTTCAGTCGTCTGCAAGGCACGAGCCCGGAAACGTTTCTTCGCTAAATTCTATTACATCCTAGTTGCAAACCACCAACTGGACCCAACTAGCATGAATTTTCGACCCCAAGTCTTTCGTGGCACCTGTGGTACACTGGTCACGGGTTCCACGGAAATAGCTCAAAATTAGCCAAAAACAGGCTTTATCCGCTTATAACTCGCGATAGCGAACTCGGATCGTCGAAAACTCACTCCCATCGTGTAGAGCGTGGTCGAATTGACCTAGAAACATGTTCAAATTGCCGAAAAGTTTTTTTAATGGAACCCATTTAATGGCACATGCCAGTTTTAGGGTCCCAAATACCGTAATTTTCAGTCGTCTGCAGGGCACGAGCCCGGAAACGTTTCTTCGCTAAATTCTATTACATCCTAGTTGCAAACCACCAACTGGACCCAACTAGCATGAATTTTCGACCCCAAGTCTTTCGTGGCACCTGTGGTACACTGGTCACGGGTTCCACGGAAATGGCTCAAAATTAGCCAAAAACAGGCTTTATCCGCTTATAACTCGCGATAGCAAACTCGGATCGTCGAAAACTCACTTCCATCGTGTAGAGCGTGGTCGAATTGACCTAGAAACATGTTCAAATTGCCGAAAAGTTTTTTTAATGGAACCCATTTAATGGCACATGCCAGTTTTAGGGTCCCAAATACCGTAACTTTCAGTCGTCTGCAAGGCACGAGCCCGGAAACGTTTCTTCGCTAAATTCTATTACATCTTAGTTGCAAACCACCAACTGGACCCAACTAGCATGAATTTTCGACCCCAAGTCTTTCGTGGCACCTGTGGTACACTGGTCACGGGTTCCACGGAAATGGCTCAAAATTAGCCAAAAACAGGCTTTATCCGCTTATAACTCGCGATAGCAAACTCGGATCGTCGAAAACTCACTCCCATCGTGTAGAGCGTGGTCGAATTGACCTAGAAACATGTTCAAATTGCCGAAAAGTTTTTTTAATGGAACCCATTTAATGGCACATGCCAGTTTTAGGGTCCCAAATACCGTAATTTTCAGTCGTCTGCAGGGCACGAGCCCGGAAACGTTTCTTCGCTAAATTCTATTACATCCTAGTTGCAAACCACCAACTGGACCCAACTAGCATGAATTTTCGACCCCAAGTCTTTCGTGGCACCTGTGGTACACTGGTCACGGGTTCCACGGAAATGGCTCAAAATTAGCCAAAAACAGGCTTTATCCGCTTATAACTCGCGATAGCAAACTCGGATCTTCGAAAACTCACTTCCATCGTGTAGAGCGTGGTCGAATTGACCTAGAAACATGTTCAAATTGCCGAAAAGTTTTTTTAATGGAACCCATTTAATGGCACATGCCAGTTTTAGGGTCCCAAATACCGTAATTTTCAGTCGTCTGCAAGGCACGAGCCCGGAAACGTTTCTTCGCTAAATTCTATTACATCCTAGTTGCAAATCACCAACTGGACCCAACTAGCATGAATTTTCGACCCCAAGTCTTTCGTGGCACCTGTGGTACACTGGTCACGGGTTCCACGGAAATGGCTCAAAATTAGCCAAAAACAGGCTTTATCCGCTTATAACTCGCGATAGCAAACTCGGATCGTCGAAAACTCACTCCCATCGTGTAGAGCGTGGTCGAATTGACCTAGAAACATGTTCAAATTGCCGAAAAGTTTTTTTAATGGAACCCATTTAATGGCACATGCCAGTTTTAGGGTCCTAAATACCGTAATTTTCAGTCGTCTGCAGGGCACGAGCCCGGAAACGTTTCTTCGCTAAATTCTATTACATCCTAGTTGCAAACCACCAACTGGACCCAACTAGCATGAATTTTCGACCCCAAGTCTTTCGTGGCACCTGTGGTACACTGGTCACGGGTTCCACGGAAATGGCTCAAAATTAGCCAAAAACAGGCTTTATCCGCTTATAACTCGCGATAGCAAACTCGGATCGTCGAAAACTCACTCCCATCGTGTAGAGCGTGGTCGAATTGACCTAGAAACATGTTCAAATTGCCGAAAAGTTTTTTTAATGGAACCCATTTAATGGCACATGCCAGTTTTAGGGTCCCAAATACCGTAATTTTCAGTCGTCTGCAGGGCACGAGCCCGGAAACGTTTCTTCGCTAAATTCTATTACATCCTAGTTGCAAACCACCAACTGGACCCAACTAGCATGAATTTTCGACCCCAAGTCTTTCGTGGCACCTGTGGTACACTGGTCACGGGTTCCACGGAAATGGCTCAAAATTAGCCAAAAACAGGCTTTATCCGCTTATAACTCGCGATAGCAAACTCGGATCGTCGAAAACTCACTTCCATCGTGTAGAGCGTGGTCGAATTCACCTAGAAACATGTTCAAATTAACGAAAAGTTTTTTTAATGGAACCCATTTAATGGCACATGCAAGTTTTAGGGTCCCAAATACCGTAATTTTCAGTCGTCTGCAGGGCACGAGCCCGGAAACGTTTCTTCGCTAAATTCTATTACATCCTAGTTGCAAACCACCAACTGGATCAACTAGCATGAATTTTCGACCCCAAGTCTTTCGTGGCACCTGTGGTACACTGGTCACGGGTTCCACGGAAATGGCTCAAAATTAGCCAAAAACAGGCTTTATCCGCTTATAACTCGCGATAGCAAACTCGGATCGTCGAAAACTCACTCCCATCGTGTAGAGCGTGGTCGAATTAACCTAGAAACATGTTCAAATTGCCGAAAAGTATTTTTAATGGAACCCATTTAATGGCACATGCCAGTTTTAGGGTCCCAAATACCGTAATTTTCAGTCGTCTGCAAGGCACGAGCCCGGAAACGTTTCTTCGCTAAATTCTATTACATCCTAGTTGCAAACCACCAACTGGACCCAACTAGCATGAATTTTCGACCCCAAGTCTTTCGTGGCACCTGTGGTACACTGGTCACGGGTTCCACGGAAATGGCTCAAAATTAGCCAAAAACAGGCTTTATCCGCTTATAACTCGCGATAGCAAACTCGGATCGTCGAAAACTAACTTCCATCGTGTAGAGCGTGGTCGAATTCACCTAGAAACATGTTCAAATTAACGAAAAGTTTTTTAATGGAACCCATTTAATGGCACATGCAAGTTTTAGGGTCCCAAATACCGTAATTTTCAGTCGTCTGCAGGGCACGAGCCCGGAAACGTTTCTTCGCTAAATTCTATTACATCCTAGTTGCAAACCACCAACTGGACTCAACTAGCATGAATTTTTCACCCCAAGTCGTTCGTGGCACCTGTGGTACACTGGTCACGGGTTCCACGGAAATGGCTCAAAATTAGCCAAAAACAGGCTTTATCCGCTTATAACTCGCGATAGCAAACTCGGATCGTCGAAAACTCACTTCCATCGTGTAGAGCGTGGTCGAATTGACCTAGAAACATGTTCAAATTGCCGTAAAGTTTTTTTAATGTAACCCATTTAATGGCACATGCCAGTTTTAGGGTCCCAAATACCGTAATTTTCAGTCGTCTGCAGGGCACGAGCCCGGAAACGTTTCTTCGCTAAATTCTATTACATCCTAGTTGCAAACCACCAACTGGACCCAACTAGCATGAATTTTCGACCCCAAGTCTTTCGTGGCACCTGTGGTACACTGGTCACGGGTTCCACGGAAATGGCTCAAAATTAGCCAAAAACAGGCTTTATCGGCTTATAACTCGCGATAGCAAACTCGGATCGTCGAAAACTCACTTCCATCGTGTAGAGCGTGGTCGAATTGACCTAGAAACATGTTCAAATTGCCGAAAAGTTTTTTTAATGGAACCCATTTAATGGCACATGCCAGTTTTAGGGTCCCAAATACCGTAACTTTCAGTCGTCTGCAAGGCACGAGCCCGGAAACGTTTCTTCGCTAAATTCTATTACATCCTAGTTGCAAACCACCAACTGGACCCAACTAGCATGAATTTTCGACCCCAAGTCTTTCGTGGCACCTGTGGTACACTGGTCACGGGTTCCACGGAAATAGCTCAAAATTAGCCAAAAACAGGCTTTATCCGCTTATAACTCGCGATAGCAAACTCGGATCGTCGAAAACTCACTCCCATCGTGTAGAGCGTGGTCGAATTGACCTAGAAACATGTTCAAATTGCCGAAAAGTTTTTTTAATGGAACCCATTTAATGGCACATGCCAGTTTTAGGGTCCCAAATACCGTAATTTTCAGTCGTCTGCAGGGCACGAGCCCGGAAACGTTTCTTCGCTAAATTCTATTACATCCTAGTTGCAAACCACCAACTGGACCCAACTAGCATGAATTTTCGACCCCAAGTCTTTCGTGGCACCTGTGGTACACTGGTCACGGGTTCCACGGAAATGGCTCAAAATTAGCCAAAAACAGGCTTTATCCGCTTATAACTCGCGATAGCAAACTCGGATCGTCGAAAACTCACTTCCATCGTGTAGAGCGTGGTCGAATTGACCTAGAAACATGTTCAAATTGCCGAAAAGTTTTTTTAATGGAACCCATTTAATGGCACATGCCAGTTTTAGGGTCCCAAATACCGTAACTTTCAGTCGTCTGCAAGGCACGAGCCCGGAAACGTTTCTTCGCTAAATTCTATTACATCTTAGTTGCAAACCACCAACTGGACCCAACTAGCATGAATTTTCGACCCCAAGTCTTTCGTGGCACCTGTGGTACACTGGTCACGGGTTCCACGGAAATGGCTCAAAATTAGCCAAAAACAGGCTTTATCCGCTTATAACTCGCGATAGCAAACTCGGATCGTCGAAAACTCACTCCCATCGTGTAGAGCGTGGTCGAATTGACCTAGAAACATGTTCAAATTGCCGAAAAGTTTTTTTAATGGAACCCATTTAATGGCACATGCCAGTTTTAGGGTCCCAAATACCGTAATTTTCAGTCGTCTGCAGGGCACGAGCCCGGAAACGTTTCTTCGCTAAATTCTATTACATCCTAGTTGCAAACCACCAACTGGACCCAACTAGCATGAATTTTCGACCCCAAGTCTTTCGTGGCACCTGTGGTACACTGGTCACGGGTTCCACGGAAATGACTCAAAATTAGCCAAAAACAGGCTTTATCCGCTTATAACTCGCGATAGCAAACTCGGATCTTCGAAAACTCACTTCCATCGTGTAGAGCGTGGTCGAATTGACCTAGAAACATGTTCAAATTGCCGAAAAGTTTTTTTAATGGAACCCATTTAATGGCACATGCCAGTTTTAGGGTCCCAAATACCGTAATTTTCAGTCGTCTGCAAGGCACGAGCCCGGAAACGTTTCTTCGCTAAATTCTATTACATCCTAGTTGCAAATCACCAACTGGACCCAACTAGCATGCATTTTCGACCCCAAGTCTTTCGTGGCACCTGTGGTACACTGGTCACGGGTTCCACGGAAATGGCTCAAAATTAGCCAAAAACAGGCTTTATCCGCTTATAACTCGCGATAGCAAACTCGGATCGTCGAAAACTCACTCCCATCGTGTAGAGCGTGGTCGAATTGACCTAGAAACATGTTCAAATTGCCGAAAAGTTTTTTTAATGGAACCCATTTAATGGCACATGCCAGTTTTAGGGTCCCAAATACCGTAATTTTCAGTCGTCTGCAGGGCACGAGCCCGGAAACGTTTCTTCGCTAAATTCTATTACATCCTAGTTGCAAACCACCAACTGGACCCAACTAGCATGAATTTTCGACCCCAAGTCTTTCGTGGCACCTGTGGTACACTGGTCACGGGTTCCACGGAAATGGCTCAAAATTAGCCAAAAACAGGCTTTATCCGCTTATAACTCGCGATAGCAAACTGGGATCGTCGAAAACTCACTTCCATCGTGTAGAGCGTGGTCGAATTGACCTAGAAACATGTTCAAATTGCCGAAAAGTTTTTTTAATGGAACCCATTTAATGGCACATGCCAGTTTTAGGGTCCCAAATACCGTAATTTCAGTCGTCTGCAAGGCACGAGCCCGGAAACGTTTCTTCGCTAAATTCTATTACATCCTAGTTGCAAACCACCAACTGGACCCAACTAGCATGAATTTTCGACCCCAAGTCTTTCGTGGCACCTGTGGTACACTGGTCACGGGTTCCACGGAAATGGCTCAAAATTAGCCAAAAACAGGCTTTATCCGCTTATAACTCGCGATAGCAAACTCGGATCGTCGAAAACTCACTTCCATCGTGTAGAGCGTGGTCGAATTGACCTAGAAACATGTTCAAATTGCCGAAAAGTTTTTTTAATGGAACCCATTTAATGGCACATGCCAGTTTTAGGGTCCCAAATACCGTAATTTTCAGTCGTCTGCAGGGCACGAGCCTGGAAACGTTTCTTCGCTAAATTCTATTACTTCCTAGATGCAAACCACCAACTCTACCCAACTAGCATGAATTTTCGACCCCAAGTCTTTCGTGGCACCTGTGGTACACTGGTCACGGGTTCCATGGAAATGGCTCAAAATTAGCCAAAAACAGGCTTTATCCGCTTATAACTCGCGATAGCAAACTCGGATCGTCGAAAACTCACTTCCATCGTGTAGAGCGTGGTCGAATTGACCTAGAAACATGTTCAAATTGCCGAAAAGTTTTTTTAATGGAACCCATTTAATGGCACATGCCAGTTTTAGGGTCCCAAATACCGTAATTTTCAGTCGTCTGCAGGGCACGAGCCCGGAAACGTTTCTTCGCTAAATGCTATTACATCCTAGTTGCAAACCACCAACTGGACCCAACTAGCATGAATTTTCGACCCCAAGTCTTTCGTGGCACCTGTGGTACACTGGTCACGGGTTCCACGGAAATGGCTCAAAATTAGCCAAAAACAGGCTTTATCCGCTTATAACTCGCGATAGCAAACTCGGATCGTCGAAAACTCACTTTCATCGTGTAGAGCGTGGTCGAATTGACCTAGAAACATGTTCAAATTGGCGAAAAGTTTTTTTAATGGAACCCATTTAATGGCACATGCCAGTTTTAGGGTCCCAAATACCGTAATTTTCAGTCGTCTGCAGGGCACGAGCCCGGAAACGTTTCTTCGCTAAATTCTATTACATCCTAGTTGCAAACCACCAACTGGACCCAACTAGCATGAATTTTCGACCCCAAGTCTTTCGTGGCACCTGTGGTACACTGGTCACGGGTTCCACGGAAATGGCTCAAAATTAGCCAAAAACAGGCTTTATCCGCTTATAACTCGCGATAGCAAACTCGGATCGTCGAAAACTCACTCCCATCGTGTAGAGCGTGGTCGAATTGACCTAGAAACATGTTCAAATTGCCGAAAAGTTTTTTTAATGGAACCCATTTAATGGCACATGCCAGTTTTAGGGTCCCAAATACCGTAATTTTCAGTCGTCTGCAGGGCACGAGCCTGGAAACGTTTCTTCGCTAAATTCTATTACATCCTAGATGCAAACCACCAACTGGACCCAACTAGCATGAATTTTCGACCCCAAGTCTTTCGTGGCACCTGTGGTACACTGGTCACGGGTTCCATGGAAATGGCTCAAAATTAGCCAAAAACAGGCTTTATCCGCTTATAACTCGCGATAGCAAACTCGGATCGTCGAAAACTCACTTCCATCGTGTAGAGCGTGGTCGAATTGACCTAGAAACGTGTGTTCAAATTGCCGAAAAGTTTTTTTAATGGAACCAATTTAATGGCACATGCCAGTTTTAGGGTCCCAAATACCGTAATTTTCAGTCGTCTGCAGGGCACGAGCCCGGAAACGTTTCTTCGCTAAATTCTATTACATCCTAGTTGCAAACCACCAGCTGGACCCAACTAGCATGAATTTTCGACCCCAAGTCTTTCGTGGCACCTGTGGTACACTGGTCACGGGTTCCACGGAAATGGCTCAAAATTAGCCAAAAACAGGCTTTATCCGCTTATAACTCGCGATAGCAAACTGGGATCGTCGAAAACTCACTTCCATCGTGTAGAGCGTGGTCGAATTGACCTAGAAACATGTTCAAATTGCCGAAAAGTTTTTTTTAATGGAACCCATTTAATGGCACATGCCAGTTTTAGGGTCCCAAATACAGTAATTTTCAGTCGTCTGCAAGGCACGAGCCCGGAAACGTTTCTTCGCTAAATCCTATTACATCCTAGTTGCAAACCACCAACTGGACCCAACTAGCATGAATTTTCGACCCCAAGTCTTTCGTGGCACCTGTGGTACACTGGTCACGGGTTCCACGGAAATGGCTCAAAATTAGCCAAAAACAGGCTTTATCCGCTTATAACTCGCGATAGCAAACTCGGATCGTCGAAAACTCACTCCCATCGTGTAGAGCGTGGTCGAATTGACCTAGAAACATGTTCAAATTGCCGAAAAGTTTTTTTAATGGAACCCATTTAATGGCACATGCCAGTTTTAAGGTCCCAAATACCGTAATTTTCAGTCGTCTGCAAGGCACGAGCCCGGAAACGTTTCTTCGCTAAATTCTATTACATCCTAGTTGCAAACCACCAACTGGACCCAACTAGCATGAATTTTCGACCCCAAGTCTTTCGTGGCACCTGTGGTACACTGGTCACGGGTTCCACGGAAATGGCTCAAAATTAGCCAAAAACAGGCTTTATCCGCTTATAACTCGCGATAGCAAACTCGGATCGTCGAAAACTCACTTCCATCGTGTAGAGCGTGGTCGAATTCACCTAGAAACATGTTCAAATTAACGAAAAGTTTTTTTAATGGAACCCATTTAATGGCACATGCAAGTTTTAGGGTCCCAAATACCGTAATTTTCAGTCGTCTGCAGGGCACGTGCCCGGAAACGTTTCTTCGCTTAATTCTATTACATCCTAGTTGCAAACCACCAACTGGACCCAACTAGCATGAATTTTCGACCCCAAGTCTTTCGTGGCACCTGTGGTACACTGGTCACGGGTTCCACGGAAATGGCTCAAAATTAGCCAAAAACAGGCTATATCCGCTTATAACTCGCGATAGCAAACTCGGATCGTCGAAAACTCACTTCCATCGTGTAGAGCGTGGTCGAATTGACCTAGAAACATGTTCAAATTGCCGAAAAGTTTTTTTAATGGAACCCATTTAATGGCACATGCCAGTTTTAGGGTCCCAAATACCGTAATTTCAGTCGTCTGCAAGGCACGAGCCCGGAAACGTTTCTTCGCTAAATTCTATTACATCCTAGTTGCAAACCACCAACTGGACCCAACTAGCATTAATTTTCGACCCCAAGTCTTTCGTGGCACCTGTGGTACACTGGTCACGGGTTCCACGGAAATGGCTCAAAATTAGCCAAAAAAAGGCTTTATCCGCTTATAACTCGCGATAGCAAACTCGGATCGTCGAAAACTCACTTCCATCGTGTAGAGCGTGGTCGAATTGACCTAGAAACATGTTCAAATTGCCGAAAAGTTTTTTTAATGGAACCCATTTAATGGCACATGCCAGTTTTAGGGTCCCAAATACCGTAATTTTCAGTCGTCTGCAGGGCACGAGCCTGGAAACGTTTCTTCGCTAAATTCTATTACTTCCTAGATGCAAACCACCAACTCTACCCAACTAGCATGAATTTTCGACCCCAAGTCTTTCGTGGCACCTGTGGTACACTGGTCACGGGTTCCATGGAAATGGCTCAAAATTAGCCAAAAACAGGCTTTATCCGCTTATAACTCGCGATAGCAAACGCGGATCGTCGAAAACTCACTTCCATCGTGTAGAGCGTGGTCGAATTGACCTAGAAACATGTTCAAATTGCCGAAAAGTTTTTTTAATGGAACCCATTTAATGGCACATGCCAGTTTTAGGGTCCCAAATACCGTAATTTTCAGTCGTCTGCAGGGCACGAGCCCGGAAACGTTTCTTCGCTAAATGCTATTACATCCTAGTTGCAAACCACCAACTGGACCCAACCAGCATGAATTTTCGACCCCAAGTCTTTCGTGGCACCTGTGGTACACTGGTCACGGGTTCCACGGAAATGGCTCAAAATTAGCCAAAAACAGGCTTTATCCGCTTATAACTCGCGATAGCAAACTCGGATCGTCGAAAACTCACTTTCATCGTGTAGAGCGTGGTCGAATTGACCTAGAAACATGTTCAAATTGGCGAAAAGTTTTTTTAATGGAACCCATTTAATGGCACATGCCAGTTTTAGGGTCCCAAATACCGTAATTTTCAGTCGTCTGCAGGGCACGAGCCCGGAAACGTTTCTTCGCTAAATTCTATTACATCCTAGTTGCAAACCACCAACTGGACCCAACTAGCATGAATTTTCGACCCCAAGTCTTTCGTGGCACCTGTGGTACACTGGTCACGGGTTCCACGGAAATGGCTCAAAATTAGCCAAAAACAGGCTTTATCCGCTTATAACTCGCGATAGCAAACTCGGATCGTCGAAAACTCACTCCCATCGTGTAGAGCGTGGTCGAATTGACCTAGAAACATGTTCAAATTGCCGAAAAGTTTTTTTAATGGAACCCATTTAATGGCACATGCCAGTTTTAGGGTCCCAAATACCGTAATTTTCAGTCGTCTGCAGGGCACGAGCCTGGAAACGTTTCTTCGCTAAATTCTATTACATCCTAGATGCAAACCACCAACTGGACCCAACTAGCATGAATTTTCGACCCCAAGTCTTTCGTGGCACCTGTGGTACACTGGTCACGGGTTCCATGGAAATGGCTCAAAATTAGCCAAAAACAGGCTTTATCCGCTTATAACTCGCGATAGCAAACTCGGATCGTCGAAAACTCACTTCCATCGTGTAGAGCGTGGTCGAATTGACCTAGAAACGTGTGTTCAAATTGCCGAAAAGTTTTTTTAATGGAACCAATTTAATGGCACATGCCAGTTTTAGGGTCCCAAATACCGTAATTTTCAGTCGTCTGCAGGGCACGAGCCCGGAAACGTTTCTTCGCTAAATTCTATTACATCCTAGTTGCAAACCACCAGCTGGACCCAACTAGCATGAATTTTCGACCCCAAGTCTTTCGTGGCACCTGTGGTACACTGGTCACGGGTTCCACGGAAATGGCTCAAAATTAGCCAAAAACAGGCTTTATCCGCTTATAACTCGCGATAGCAAACTGGGATCGTCGAAAACTCACTTCCATCGTGTAGAGCGTGGTCGAATTGATCTAGAAACATGTTCAAATTGCCGAAAAGTTTTTTTTAATGGAACCCATTTAATGGCACATGCCAGTTTTAGGGTCCCAAATACAGTAATTTTCAATCGTCTGCAAGGCACGAGCCCGGAAACGTTTCTTCGCTAAATCCTATTACATCCTAGTTGCAAACCACCAACTGGACCCAACTAGCATGAATTTTCGACCCCAAGTCTTTCGTGGCACCTGTGGTACACTGGTCACGGGTTCCACGGAAATGGCTCAAAATTAGCCAAAAACAGGCTTTATCCGCTTATAACTCGCGATAGCAAACTCGGATCGTCGAAAACTCACTCCCATCGTGTAGAGCGTGGTCGAATTGACCTAGAAACATGTTCAAATTGCCGAAAAGTTTTTTTAATGGAACCCATTTAATGGCACATGCCAGTTTTAAGGTCCCAAATACCGTAATTTTCAGTCGTCTGCAAGGCACGAGCCCGGAAACGTTTCTTCGCTAAATTCTATTACATCCTAGTTGCAAACCACCAACTGGACCCAACTAGCATGAATTTTCGACCCCAAGTCTTTCGTGGCACCTGTGGTACACT
Organism: Daptonema setosum; assembly: GCA_964036265.1. Taxonomy (NCBI): domain Eukaryota; kingdom Metazoa; phylum Nematoda; class Chromadorea; order Monhysterida; family Xyalidae; genus Daptonema; species Daptonema setosum. The sequence continues at coordinate 20,135,997 of OZ038448.1, forward strand.
GGTCACGGGTTCCACGGAAATGGCTCAAAATTAGCCAAAAACAGGCTTTATCCGCTTATAACTCGCGATAGCAAACTCGGATCGTCGAAAACTCACTCCCATCGTGTAGAGCGTGGTCGAATTGACCTAGAAACATGTTCAAATTGCCGAAAAGTTTTTTTAATGGAACCCATTTAATGGCACATGCCAGTTTTAGGGTCCTAAATACCGTAATTTTCAGTCGTCTGCAGGGCACGAGCCCGGAAACGTTTCTTCGCTAAATTCTATTACATCCTAGTTGCAAACCACCAACTGGACCCAACTAGCATGAATTTTCGACCCCAAGTCTTTCGTGGCACCTGTGGTACACTGGTCACGGGTTCCACGGAAATGGCTCAAAATTAGCCAAAAACAGGCTTTATCCGCTTATAACTCGCGATAGCAAACTCGGATCGTCGAAAACTCACTCCCATCGTGTAGAGCGTGGTCGAATTGACCTAGAAACATGTTCAAATTGCCGAAAAGTTTTTTTAATGGAACCCATTTAATGGCACATGCCAGTTTTAGGGTCCCAAATACCGTAATTTTCAGTCGTCTGCAGGGCACGAGCCCGGAAACGTTTCTTCGTTAAATTCTATTACATCCTAGTTGCAAACCACCAACTGGACCCAACTAGCATGAATTTTCGACCCCAAGTCTTTCGTGGCACCTGTGGTACACTGGTCACGGGTTCCACGGAAATGGCTCAAAATTAGCCAAAAACAGGCTTTATCCGCTTATAACTCGCGATAGCAAACTCGGATCGTCGAAAACTCACTTCCATCGTGTAGAGCGTGGTCGAATTCACCTAGAAACATGTTCAAATTAACGAAAAGTTTTTTTAATGGAACCCATTTAATGGCACATGCAAGTTTTAGGGTCCCAAATACCGTATTTTTCAGTCGTCTGCAGGGCACGAGCCCGGAAACGTTTCTTCGCTAAATTCTATTACATCCTAGTTGCAAACCACCAACTGGACCCAACTAGCATGAATTTTCGACCCCAAGTCTTTCGTGGCACCTGTGGTACACTGGTCACGGGTTCCACGGAAATGGCTCAAAATTAGCCAAAAACAGGCTATATCCGCTTATAACTCGCGATAGCAAACTCGGATCGTCGAAAACTCACTTCCATCGTGTAGAGCGTGGTCGAATTGACCTAGAAACATGTTCAAATTGCCGAAAAGTTTTTTTAATGGAACCCATTTAATGGCACATGCCAGTTTTAGGGTCCCAAATACCGTAATTTTCAGTCGTCTGCAGGGCACGAGCCCGGAAACGTTTCTTCGCTAAATTCTATTACATCCTAGTTACAAACCACCAACTGGACCCAACTAGCATGAATTTTCGACCCCAAGTCTTTCGTGGCACCTGTGGTACACTGGTCACGGGTTCCACGGAAATGGCTCAAAATTAGTCAAAAACAGGCTTTATCCGCTTATAACTCGCGATAGCAAACTCGGATCGTCGAAAACTCACTCCCATCGTGTAGAGCGTGGTCGAATTGACCTAGAAACATGTTCAAATTGCCGAAAAGTTTTTTTAATGGAACCCATTTAATGGCACATGCCAGTTTTAGGGTCCCAAATACCGTAATTTTCAGTCGTCTGCAAGGCACGAGCCCGGAAACGTTTCTTCGCTAAATTCTATTACATCCTAGTTGCAAACCACCAACTGGACCCAACTAGCATGAATTTTCGACCCCAAGTCTTTCGTGGCACCTGTGGTACACTGGTCACGGGTTCCACGGAAATGGCTCAAAATTAGCCAAAAACAGGCTTTATCCGCTTATAACTCGCGATAGCAAACTGGGATCGTCGAAAACTCACTTCCATCGTGTAGAGCGTGGTCGAATTGACCTAGAAACATGTTCAAATTGCCGAAAAGTTTTTTTTAATGGAACCCATTTAATGGCACATGCCAGTTTTAGGGTCCCAAATACAGTAATTTTCAGTCGTCTGCAAGGCACGAGCCCGGAAACGTTTCTTCGCTAAATTCTATTACATCCTAGTTGCAAACCACCAACTGGACCCAACTAGCATGAATTTTCGACCCCAAGTCTTTCGTGGCACCTGTGGTACACTGGTCACGGGTTCCACGGAAATGGCTCAAAATTAGCCAAAAACAGGCTTTATCCGCTTATAACTCGCGATAGCAAACTGGGATCGTCGAAAACTCACTTCCATCGTGTAGAGCGTGGTCGAATTGACCTAGAAACATGTTCAAATTGCCGAAAAATTTTCTTTTAATGGAACCCATTTAATGGCACATGCCAGTTTTAGGGTCCCAAATACAGTAATTTTCAGTCGTCTGCAAGGCACGAGCCCGGAAACGTTTCTTCGCTAAATTCTATTACATCCTAGTTGCAAACCACCAACTGGACCCAACTAGCATAAATTTTCGACCCCAAGTCTTTCGTGGCACCTGTGGTACACTGGTCACGGGTTCCACGGAAATGGCTCAAAATTAGCCAAAAACAGGCTTTATCCGCTTATAACTCGCGATAGCAAACTCGGATCGTCGAAAACTCACTCCCATCGTGTAGAGCGTGGTCGAATTGACCTAGAAACATGTTCAAATTGCCGAAAAGTTTTTTTTAATGGAACCCATTTAATGGCACATGCCAGTTTTAGGGTCCCAAATACCGTAATTTTCAGTCGTCTGCAAGGCACGAGCCCGGAAGCGTTTCTTCGCTAAATTCTATTACATCCTAGTTGCAAACCACCAACTGGACCCAACTAGCATGAATTTTCGACCCCAAGTCTTTCGTGGCACCTGTGGTACACTGGTCACGGGTTCCACGGAAATGGCTCAAAATTAGCCAAAAACAGGCTTTATCCGCTTATAACTCGCGATAGCAAACTGGGATCGTCGAAAACTCACTTCCATCGTGTAGAGCGTGGTCGAATTGACCTAGATACATGCTCAAATTGCCGAAAAGTTTTTTTTAATGGAACCCATTTAATGGCACATGCCAGTTTTAGGGTCCCAAATACCGTAATTTTCAGTCGTCTGCAAGGCACGAGCCCGGAAACGTTTCTTCGCTAAATTCTATTACATCCTAGTTGCAAACCACCAACTGGACCCAACTAGCATGAATTTTCGACCCCAAGTCTTTCGTGGCACCTGTGGTACACTGGTCACGGGTTCCACGGAAATGGCTCAAAATTAGCCAAAAACAGGCTTTATCCGCTTATAACTCGCGATAGCAAACTCGGATCGTCGAAAACTCACGCCCATCGTGTAGAGCGTGGTCGAATTGACCTAGAAACATGTTCAAATTGCCGAAAAGTTTTTTTAATGGAACCCATTTAATGGCACATGCCAGTTTTAGGGTCCCAAATACCGTAATTTTCAGTCGTCTGCAGGGCACGAGCCCGGAAACGTTTCTTCGCTAAATTCTATTACATCCTAGTTGCAAACCACCAACTGGACCCAACTAGCATGAATTTTCGACCCCAAGTCTTTCGTGGCACCTGTGGTACACTGGTCACGGGTTCCACGGAAATGGCTCAAAATTAGCCAAAAAAAGGCTTTATCCGCTTATAACTCGCGATAGCAAACTGGGATCGTCGAAAACTCACTTCCATCGTGTAGAGCGTGGTCGAATTGACCTAGAAACTTGTTCAAATTGCCGAAAAGTTTTTTTAATGGAACCCATTTAATGGCACATGCCAGTTTTAGGGTCCCAAATACCGTAATTTTCAGTCGTCTGCAAGGCACGAGCCCGGAAACGTTTCTTCGCTAAATTCTATTACATCCTAGTTGCAAACCACCAACTGGACCCAACTAGCATGAATTTTCGACCCCAAGTCTTTCGTGGCACCTGTGGTACACTGGTCACGGGTTCCACGGAAATGGCTCAAAATTAGCCAAAAACAGGCTTTATCCGCTTATAACTCGCGATAGCAAACTCGGATCGTCGAAAACTCACTCCCATCGTGTAGAGCGTGGTCGAATTGACCTAGAAACATGTTCAAATTGCCGAAAAGTTTCTTTAATGGAACCCATTTAATGGCACATGCCAGTTTTAGGGTCCCAAATACCGTAATTTTCAGTCGTCTGCAGGGCACGAGCCCGGAAACGTTTCTTCGCTAAATTCTATTACATCCTAGTTGCAAACCACCAACTGGACCCAACTAGCATGAATTTTCGACCCCCAGTCTTTCGTGGCACCTGTGGTACACTGGTCACGGGTTCCACGGAAATGGCTCAAAATTAGCCAAAAACAGGCTTTATCCGCTTATAACTCGCGATAGCAAACTCGGATCGTCGAAAACTTACTCCCATCGTGTAGAGCGTGGTCGAATTGACCTAGAAACATGTTCAAATTGCCGAAAAGTTTTTTTAATGGAACCCATTTAATGGCACATGCAAGTTTTAGGGTCCCAAATACCGTAATTTTCAGTCGTCTGCAAGGCACGAGCCCGGAAACGTTTCTTCGCTAAATTCTATTACATCCTAGTTGCAAACCACCAACTGGACCCAACTAGCATGAATTTTCGACCCCAAGTCTTTCGTGGCACCTGTGGTACACTGGTCACGGGTTCCACGGAAATGGCTCAAAATTAGCCAAAAACAGGCTTTATCCGCTTATAACTCGCGATAGCAAACTGGGATCGTCGAAAACTCACTTCCATCGTGTAGAGCGTGGTCGAATTGACCTAGAAACATGTTCAAATTGCCGAAAAGTTTTTTTTAATGGAACCCATTTAATGGCACATGCCAGTTTTAGGGTCCCAAATACCGTAATTTTCAGTCGTCTGCAAGGCACGAGCCCGGAAACGTTTCTTCGCTAAATTCTATTACATCCTAGTTGCAAACCACCAACTGGACCCAACTAGCATGAATTTTCGACCCCAAGTCTTTCGTGGCACCTGTGGTACACTGGTCACGGGTTCCACGGAAATGGCTCAAAATTAGCCAAAAACAGGCTTTATCCGCTTATAACTCGCGATAGCAAACTCGGATCGTCGAAAACTCACGCCCATCGTGTAGAGCGTGGTCGAATTGACCTAGAAACATGTTCAAATTGCCGAAAAGTTTTTTTAATGGAACCCATTTAATGGCACATGCCAGTTTTAGGGTCCCAAATACCGTAATTTTCAGTCGTCTGCAGGGCACGAGCCCGGAAACGTTTCTTCGCTAAATTCTATTACATCCTAGTTGCAAACCACCAACTGGACCCAACTAGCATGAATTTTCGACCCCAAGTCTTTCGTGGCACCTGTGGTACACTGGTCACGGGTTCCACGGAAATGGCTCAAAATTAGCCAAAAACAGGCTTTATCCGCTTATAACTCGCGATAGCAAACTGGGATCGTCGAAAACTCACTTCCATCGTGTAGAGCGTGGTCGAATTGACCTAGAAACATGTTCAAATTGCCGAAAAGTTTTTTTAATGGAACCCATTTAATGGCACATGCCAGTTTTAGGGTCCCAAATACCGTAATTTTCAGTCGTCTGCAGGGCACGAGCCCGGAAACGTTTCTTCGCTAAATTCTATTACATCCTAGTTGCAAACCACCAACTGGACCCAACTAGCATGAATTTTCGACCCCAAGTCTTTCGTGGCACCTGTGGTACACTGGTCACGGGTTCCACGGAAATGGCTCAAAATTAGCCAAAAACAGGCTTTATCCGCTTATAACTCGCGATAGCAAACTCGGATCGTCGAAAACTCACTCCCATCGTGTAGAGCGTGGTCGAATTGACCTAGAAACATGTTCAAATTGCCGAAAAGTTTTTTTAATGGAACCCATTTAATGGCACATGCCAGTTTTAGGGTCCCAAATACCGTAATTTTCAGTCGTCTGCAAGGCACGAGCCCGGAAACGTTTCTTCGCTAAATTCTATTACATCCTAGTTGCAAACCACCAACTGGACCCAACTAGCATGAATTTTCGACCCCAAGTCTTTCGTGGCACCTGTGGTACACTGGTCACGGGTTCCACGGAAATGGCTCAAAATTAGCCAAAAACAGGCTTTATCCGCTTATAACTCGCGATAGCAAACTCGGATCGTCGAAAACTCACTCCCATCGTGTAGAGCGTGGTCGAATTGACCTAGAAACATGTTCAAATTGCCGAAAAGTTTTTTTTAATGGAACCCATTTAATGGCACATGCCAGTTTTAGGGTCCCAAATACCGTAATTTTCAGTCGTCTGCAAGGCACGAGCCCGGAAGCGTTTCTTCGCTAAATTCTATTACATCCTAGTTGCAAACCACCAACTGGACCCAACTAGCATGAATTTTCGACCCCAAGTCTTTCGTGGCACCTGTGGTACACTGGTCACGGGTTCCACGGAAATGGCTCAAAATTAGCCAAAAACAGGCTTTATCCGCTTATAACTCGCGATAGCAAACTGGGATCGTCGAAAACTCACTTCCATCGTGTAGAGCGTGGTCGAATTGACCTAGATACATGCTCAAATTGCCGAAAAGTTTTTTTTAATGGAACCCATTTAATGGCACATGCCAGTTTTAGGGTCCCAAATACCGTAATTTTCAGTCGTCTGCAAGGCACGAGCCCGGAAACGTTTCTTCGCTAAATTCTATTACATCCTAGTTGCAAACCACCAACTGGACCCAACTAGCATGAATTTTCGACCCCAAGTCTTTCGTGGCACCTGTGGTACACTGGTCACGGGTTCCACGGAAATGGCTCAAAATTAGCCAAAAACAGGCTTTATCCGCTTATAACTCGCGATAGCAAACTGGGATCGTCGAAAACTCACTTCCATCGTGTAGAGCGTGGTCGAATTGACCTAGAAACATGTTCAAATTGCCGAAAAGTTTTTTTAATGGAACCCATTTAATGGCACATGCCAGTTTTAGGGTCCCAAATACCGTAATTTTCAGTCGTCTGCAGGGCACGAGCCCGGAAACGTTTCTTCGCTAAATTCTATTACATCCTAGTTGCAAACCACCAACTGGACCCAACTAGCATGAATTTTCGACCCCAAGTCTTTCGTGGCACCTGTGGTACACTGGTCACGGGTTCCACGGAAATGGCTCAAAATTAGCCAAAAACAGGCTTTATCCGCTTATAACTCGCGATAGCAAACTCGGATCGTCGAAAACTCACTCCCATCGTGTAGAGCGTGGTCGAATTGACCTAGAAACATGTTCAAATTGCCGAAAAGTTTTTTTAATGGAACCCATTTAATGGCACATGCCAGTTTTAGGGTCCCAAATACAGTAATTTTCAGTCGTCTGCAAGGCACGAGCCCGGAAACGTTTCTTCGCTAAATTCTATTACATCCTAGTTGCAAACCACCAACTGGACCCAACTAGCATGAATTTTCGACCCCAAGTCTTTCGTGGCACCTGTGGTACACTGGTCACGGGTTCCACGGAAATGGCTCAAAATTAGCCAAAAACAGGCTTTATCCGCTTATAACTCGCGATAGCAAACTCGGATCGTCGAAAACTCACTCCCATCGTGTAGAGCGTGGTCGAATTGACCTAGAAACATGTTCAAATTGCCGAAAAGTTTTTTTTAATGGAACCCATTTAATGGCACATGCCAGTTTTAGGGTCCCAAATACCGTAATTTTCAGTCGTCTGCAAGGCACGAGCCCGGAAGCGTTTCTTCGCTAAATTCTATTACATCCTAGTTGCAAACCACCAACTGGACCCAACTAGCATGAATTTTCGACCCCAAGTCTTTCGTGGCACCTGTGGTACACTGGTCACGGGTTCCACGGAAATGGCTCAAAATTAGCCAAAAACAGGCTTTATCCGCTTATAACTCGCGATAGCAAACTGGGATCGTCGAAAACTCACTTCCATCGTGTAGAGCGTGGTCGAATTGACCTAGATACATGCTCAAATTGCCGAAAAGTTTTTTTTAATGGAACCCATTTAATGGCACATGCCAGTTTTAGGGTCCCAAATACCGTAATTTTCAGTCGTCTGCAAGGCACGAGCCCGGAAACGTTTCTTCGCTAAATTCTATTACATCCTAGTTGCAAACCACCAACTGGACCCAACTAGCATGAATTTTCGACCCCAAGTCTTTCGTGGCACCTGTGGTACACTGGTCACGGGTTCCACGGAAATGGCTCAAAATTAGCCAAAAACAGGCTTTATCCGCTTATAACTCGCGATAGCAAACTCGGATCGTCGAAAACTCACGCCCATCGTGTAGAGCGTGGTCGAATTGACCTAGAAACATGTTCAAATTGCCGAAAAGTTTTTTTAATGGAACCCATTTAATGGCACATGCCAGTTTTAGGGTCCCAAATACCGTAATTTTCAGTCGTCTGCAGGGCACGAGCCCGGAAACGTTTCTTCGCTAAATTCTATTACATCCTAGTTGCAAACCACCAACTGGACCCAACTAGCATGAATTTTCGACCCCAAGTCTTTCGTGGCACCTGTGGTACACTGGTCACGGGTTCCACGGAAATGGCTCAAAATTAGCCAAAAAAAGGCTTTATCCGCTTATAACTCGCGATAGCAAACTGGGATCGTCGAAAACTCACTTCCATCGTGTAGAGCGTGGTCGAATTGACCTAGAAACTTGTTCAAATTGCCGAAAAGTTTTTTTAATGGAACCCATTTAATGGCACATGCCAGTTTTAGGGTCCCAAATACCGTAATTTTCAGTCGTCTGCAAGGCACGAGCCCGGAAACGTTTCTTCGCTAAATTCTATTACATCCTAGTTGCAAACCACCAACTGGACCCAACTAGCATGAATTTTCGACCCCAAGTCTTTCGTGGCACCTGTGGTACACTGGTCACGGGTTCCACGGAAATGGCTCAAAATTAGCCAAAAACAGGCTTTATCCGCTTATAACTCGCGATAGCAAACTCGGATCGTCGAAAACTCACTCCCATCGTGTAGAGCGTGGTCGAATTGACCTAGAAACATGTTCAAATTGCCGAAAAGTTTCTTTAATGGAACCCATTTAATGGCACATGCCAGTTTTAGGGTCCCAAATACCGTAATTTTCAGTCGTCTGCAGGGCACGAGCCCGGAAACGTTTCTTCGCTAAATTCTATTACATCCTAGTTGCAAACCACCAACTGGACCCAACTAGCATGAATTTTCGACCCCCAGTCTTTCGTGGCACCTGTGGTACACTGGTCACGGGTTCCACGGAAATGGCTCAAAATTAGCCAAAAACAGGCTTTATCCGCTTATAACTCGCGATAGCAAACTCGGATCGTCGAAAACTCACTCCCATCGTGTAGAGCGTGGTCGAATTGACCTAGAAACATGTTCAAATTGCCGAAAAGTTTTTTTAATGGAACCCATTTAATGGCACATGCCAGTTTTAGGGTCCCAAATACCGTAATTTTCAGTCGTCTGCAGGGCACGAGCCCGGAAACGTTTCTTCGCTAAATTCTATTACATCCTAGTTGCAAACCACCAACTGGACCCAACTAGCATGAATTTTCGACCCCAAGTCTTTCGTGGCACCTGTGGTACACTGGTCACGGGTTCCACGGAAATGGCTCAAAATTAGCCAAAAACAGGCTTTATCCGCTTATAACTCGCGATAGCAAACTCGGATCGTCGAAAACTCACTTCCATCGTGTAGAGCGTGGTCGAATTGACCTAGAAACATGTTCAAATTGCCGAAAAGTTTTTTTTATGGAACCCATTTAATGGCACATGCCAGTTTTAGGGTCCCAAATACCGTAATTTTCAGTCGTCTGCAAGGCACGAGCCCGGAAACGTTTCTTCGCTAAATTCTATTACATCCTAGTTGCAAACCACCAACTGGACCCAACTAGCATGAATTTTCGACCCCAAGTCTTTCGTGGCACCTGTGGTACACTGGTCACGGGTTCCACGGAAATGGCTCAAAATTAGCCAAAAACAGGCTTTATCCGCTTATAACTCGCGATAGCAAACTCGGATCGTCGAAAACTCACTCCCATCGTGTAGAGCGTGGTCGAATTGACCTAGAAACATGTTCAAATTGCCGAAAAGTTTCTTTAATGGAACCCATTTAATGGCACATGCCAGTTTTAGGGTCCCAAATACCGTAATTTTCAGTCGTCTGCAGGGCACGAGCCCGGAAACGTTTCTTCGCTAAATTCTATTACATCCTAGTTGCAAACCACCAACTGGACCCAACTAGCATGAATTTTCGACCCCAAGTCTTTCGTGGCACCTGTGGTACACTGGTCACGGGTTCCACGGAAATGGCTCAAAATTAGCCAAAAAAAGGCTTTATCCGCTTATAACTCGCGATAGCAAACTGGGATCGTCGAAAACTCACTTCCATCGTGTAGAGCGTGGTCGAATTGACCTAGAAACTTGTTCAAATTGCCGAAAAGTTTTTTTAATGGAACCCATTTAATGGCACATGCCAGTTTTAGGGTCCCAAATACCGTAATTTTCAGTCGTCTGCAAGGCACGAGCCCGGAAACGTTTCTTCGCTAAATTCTATTACATCCTAGTTGCAAACCACCAACTGGACCCAACTAGCATGAATTTTCGACCCCAAGTCTTTCGTGGCACCTGTGGTACACTGGTCACGGGTTCCACGGAAATGGCTCAAAATTAGCCAAAAACAGGCTTTATCCGCTTATAACTCGCGATAGCAAACTCGGATCGTCGAAAACTCACTCCCATCGTGTAGAGCGTGGTCGAATTGACCTAGAAACATGTTCAAATTGCCGAAAAGTTTCTTTAATGGAACCCATTTAATGGCACATGCCAGTTTTAGGGTCCCAAATACCGTAATTTTCAGTCGTCTGCAGGGCACGAGCCCGGAAACGTTTCTTCGCTAAATTCTATTACATCCTAGTTGCAAACCACCAACTGGACCCAACTAGCATGAATTTTCGACCCCCAGTCTTTCGTGGCACCTGTGGTACACTGGTCACGGGTTCCACGGAAATGGCTCAAAATTAGCCAAAAACAGGCTTTATCCGCTTATAACTCGCGATAGCAAACTCGGATCGTCGAAAACTCACTCCCATCGTGTAGAGCGTGGTCGAATTGACCTAGAAACATGTTCAAATTGCCGAAAAGTTTTTTTAATGGAACCCATTTAATGGCACATGCCAGTTTTAGGGTCCCAAATACCGTAATTTTCAGTCGTCTGCAGGGCACGAGCCCGGAAACGTTTCTTCGCTAAATTCTATTACATCCTAGTTGCAAACCACCAACTGGACCCAACTAGCATGAATTTTCGACCCCAAGTCTTTCGTGGCACCTGTGGTACACTGGTCACGGGTTCCACGGAAATGGCTCAAAATTAGCCAAAAACAGGCTTTATCCGCTTATAACTCGCGATAGCAAACTCGGATCGTCGAAAACTCACTTCCATCGTGTAGAGCGTGGTCGAATTGACCTAGAAACATGTTCAAATTGCCGAAAAGTTTTTTTTATGGAACCCATTTAATGGCACATGCCAGTTTTAGGGTCCCAAATACCGTAATTTTCAGTCGTCTGCAAGGCACGAGCCCGGAAACGTTTCTTCGCTAAATTCTATTACATCCTAGTTGCAAACCACCAACTGGACCCAACTAGCATGAATTTTCGACCCCAAGTCTTTCGTGGCACCTGTGGTACACTGGTCACGGGTTCCACGGAAATGGCTCAAAATTAGCCAAAAACAGGCTTTATCCGCTTATAACTCGCGATAGCAAACTCGGATCGTCGAAAACTCACTCCCATCGTGTAGAGCGTGGTCGAATTGACCTAGAAACATGTTCAAATTGCCGAAAAGTTTCTTTAATGGAACCCATTTAATGGCACATGCCAGTTTTAGGGTCCCAAATACCGTAATTTTCAGTCGTCTGCAGGGCACGAGCCCGGAAACGTTTCTTCGCTAAATTCTATTACATCCTAGTTGCAAACCACCAACTGGACCCAACTAGCATGAATTTTCGACCCCAAGTCTTTCGTGGCACCTGTGGTACACTGGTCACGGGTTCCACGGAAATGGCTCAAAATTAGCCAAAAACAGGCTTTATCCGCTTATAACTCGCGATAGCAAACTCGGATCGTCGAAAACTCACTCCCATCGTGTAGAGCGTGGTCGAATTGACCTAGAAACATGTTCAAATTGCCGAAAAGTTTTTTTTATGGAACCCATTTAATGGCACATGCCAGTTTTAGGGTCCCAAATACCGTAATTTTCAGTCGTCTGCAGGGCACGAGCCCGGAAACGTTTCTTCGCTAAATTCTATTACATCCTAGTTGCAAACCACCAACTGGACCCAACTAGCATGAATTTTCGACCCCAAGTCTTTCGTGGCACCTGTGGTACACTGGTCACGGGTTCCACGGAAATGGCTCAAAATTAGCCAAAAACAGGCTTTATCCGCTTATAACTCGCGATAGCAAACTCGGATCGTCGAAAACTCACTTCCATCGTGTAGAGCGTGGTCGAATTGACCTAGAAACATGTTCAAATTGCCGAAAAGTTTTTTTTATGGAACCCATTTAATGGCACATGCCAGTTTTAGGGTCCCAAATACCGTAATTTTCAGTCGTCTGCAGGGCACGAGCCCGGAAACGTTTCTTCGCTAAATTCTATTACATCCTAGTTGCAAACCACCAACTGGACTCAACTAGCATGAATTTTCGACCCCAAGTCTTTCGTGGCACCTGTGGTACACTGGTCACGGGTTCCACGGAAATGGCTCAAAATTAGCCAAAAACAGGTTTTATCCGCTTATAACTCGCGATAGCAAACTCGGATCGTCGAAAACTCACTTCCATCGTGTAGAGCGTGGTCGAATTGACCTAGAAACATGTTCAAATTGCCGAAAAGTTTTTTTAATGGAACCCATTTAATGGCACATGCCAGTTTTAGGGTCCCAAATACCGTAATTTTCAGTCGTCTGCAAGGCACGAGCCCGGAAACGTTTCTTCGCTAAATTATATTACATCCTAGTTGCAAACCACCAACTGGACCCAACTAGCATGAATTTTCGACCCCAAGTCTTTCGTGGCACCTGTGGTAACCTGGTCACGGGTTCCACGGAAATGGCTCAAAATTAGCCAAAAACAGGCTTTATCCGCTTATAACTCGCGATAGCAAACTCGGATCGTCGAAAACTCACTTCCATCGTGTAGAGCGTGGTCGAATTCACCTAGAAACATGTTCAAATTAACGAAAAGTTTTTTTAATGGAACCCATTTAATGGCACATGCAAGTTTTAGGGTCCCAAATACCGTAATTTTCAGTCGTCTGCAGGGCACGAGCCCGGAAACTTTTCTTCGCTAAATGCTATTACATCCTAGTTGCAAACCACCAACTGGACCCAACTAGCATGAATTTTCGACCCCAAGTCTTTCGTGGCACCTGTGGTACACTGGTCACGGGTTCCACGGAAATGGCTCAAAATTAGCCAAAAACAGGCTTTATCCGCTTATAACTCGCAATAGCAAACTCGGATCGTCGAAAACTCACTTCCATCGTGTAGAGCGTGGTCGAATTGACCTAGAAACATGTTCAAATTGCCGAAAAGTTTTTTTAATTGAACCCATTTAATGGCACATGCCAGTTTTAGGGTCCCAAATACCGTAATTTTCAGTCGTCTGCAAGGCACGAGCCCGGAAACGTTTCTTCGCTAAATTCTATTACATCCTAGTTGCGAACCACCAACTGGACCCAACTAGCATGAATTTTCGACCCCAAGTCTTTCGTGGCACCTGTGGTACACTGGTCACGGGTTCCACGGAAATGGCTCAAAATTAGCCAAAAACAGGCTTTATCCGCTTATAACTCGCGATAGCAAACTGGGATCGTCGAAAACTCACTTCCATCGTGTAGAGCGTGGTCGAATTGACCTAGAAACATGTTCAAATTGCCGAAAAGTTTTTTTTAATGGAACCCATTTAATGGCACATGCCAGTTTTAGGGTCCCAAATACCGTAATTTTCAGTCGTCTGCAGGGCACGAGCCCGGAAACTTTTCTTCGCTAAATGCTATTACATCCTAGTTGCAAACCACCAACTGGACCCAACTAGCATGAATTTTCGACCCCAAGTCTTTCGTGGCACCTGTGGTACACTGGTCACGGGTTCCACGGAAATGGCTCAAAATTAGCCAAAAACAGGCTTTATCCGCTTATAACTCGCGATAGCAAACTGGGATCGTCGAAAATTCGCTTCCATCGTGTAGAGCGTGGTCGAATTGACCTAGAAACATGTTCAAATTGCCGAAAAGTTTTTTTAATGGAACCCATTTAATGGCACATGCCAGTTTTAGGGTCCCAAATACCGTAATTTTCAGTCGTCTGCAAGGCACGAGCCCGGAAACGTTTCTTCGCTAAATTTTATTACATCCTAGTTGCAAACCACCAACTGGACCCAACTAGCATGAATTTTCGACCCCAAGTCTTTCGTGGCACCTGTGGTACACTGGTCACGGGTTCCACGGAAATGGCTCAAAATTAGCCAAAAACAGGCTTTATCCGCTTATAACTCGCGATAGCAAACTCGGATCGTCGAAAACTCACTTCCATCGTGTAGAGCGTGGTCGAATTGACCTAGAAACATGTTCAAATTAACGAAAAGTTTTTTTAATGGAACCCATTTAATGGCACATGCAAGTTTTAGGGTCCCAAATACCGTAATTTTCAGTCGTCTGCAGGGCACGAGCCCGGAAACGTTTCTTCGCTAAATTCTATTACATCCTAGTTGCAAACCACCAACTGGACCCAACTAGCATGAATTTTCGACCCCAAGTCTTTCGTGGCACCTGTGGTACACTGGTCACGGGTTCCACGGAAATGGCTCAAAATTAGCCAAAAACAGGCTTTATCCGCTTATAACTCGCGATAGCAAACTCGGATCGTCGAAAACTCACTTCCATCGTGTAGAGCGTGGTCGAATTGACCTAGAAACATGTTCAAATTGCCGAAAAGTTTTTTTAATGGAACCCATTTAATGGCACATGCCAGTTTTAGGGACCCAAATACCGTAATTTTCAGTCGTCTGCAGGGCACGAGCCCGGAAACGTTTCTTCGCTAAATTCTATTACATCCTAGTTGCAAACCACCAACTGGACCCAACTAGCATGAATTTTCGACCCCAAGTCTTTCGTGGCACCTGTGGTACACTGGTCACGGGTTCCACGGAATTGGCTCAAAATTAGCCAAAGACAGGATTTATCCGCTTCTAACTCGCGATAGCAAACTCGGATGGTCGAAAACTCACTTCCATCGTGTAGAGCGTGGTCGAATTGACCTAGAAACATGTTCAAATTGCCGAAAAGTTTTTTTAATGGAAACCATTTAATGGCACATGCCAGTTTTAGGGTCCCAAATACCGTAATTTTCAGTCGTCTGCAGGGCACGAGCCCGGAAACGTTTCTTCGCTAAATTCTATTACATCCTAGTTGCAAACCACCAACTGGACCCAACTAGCATGAATTTTCGACCCCAAGTCTTTCGTGGCACCTGTGGTACACTGGTCACGGGTTCCACGGAATTGGCTCAAAATTAGCCAAAGACAGGATTTATCCGCTTATAACTCGCGATAGCAAACTCGGATCGTCGAAAACTCACTTCCATCGTGTAGAGCGTGGTCGAATTGACCTAGAAACATGTTCAAATTGCCGAAAAGTTTTTTAATGGAACCCATTTAATGGCACATGCCAGTTTTAGGGTCCCAAATACCGTAATTTTCAGTCGTCTGCAGGGCACGTGCCCGGAAACGTTTCTTCGCTAAATTCTATTACATCCTAGTTGCAAACCACCAACTGGACCCAACTAGCATGAATTTTCGACCCCAAGTCTTTCGTGGCACCTGTGGTACACTGGTCACGGGTTCCACGGAAATGGCTCAAAATTAGCCAAAAACAGGCTTTATCCGCTTATAACTCGCGATAGCAAACTCGGATCGTCGAAAACTCACTTCCATCGTGTAGAGCGTGGTCGAATTGACCTAGAAACATGTTCAAATTGCCGAAAAGTTTTTTTAATGGAACCCATTTAATGGCACATGCCAGTTTTAGGGTCCCAAATACCGTAATTTTCAGTCGTCTGCAAGGCACGAGCCCGGAAACGTTTCTTCGCTAAATTCTATTACATCCTAGTTGCAAACCACCAACTGGACCCAACTAGCATGAATTTTCGACCCCAAGTCTTTCGTGGCACCTGTGGTACACTGGTCACGGGTTCCACGGAAAGGGCCCAAAATTAGCCAAAAACAGGCTTTATCCGCTTATAACTTGCGATAGCAAACTCGGATCGTCGAAAACTCACTCCCATCGTGTAGAGCGTGGTCGAATTGACCTAGAAACATGTTCAAATTGCCGAAAAGTTTTTTTAATGGAACCCATTTAATGGCACATGCCAGTTTTAGGGTCCCAAATACCGTAATTTTCAGTCGTCTGCAGGGCACGAGCCCGGAAACGTTTCTTCGCTAAATTCTAATACATCCTAGTTGCAAACCACCAACTGGACCCAACTAGCATGAATTTTCGACCCCAAGTCTTTCGTGGCACCTGTGGTACACTGGTCACGGGTTCCACGGAAATGGCTCAAAATTAGCCAAAAACAGGCTTTATCCGCTTATAACTCGCGATAGCAAACTCGGATCGTCGAAAACTCACTTCCATCGTGTAGAGCGTGGTCGAATTGACCTAGAAACATGTTCAAATTGCCGAAAAGTTTTTTTAATGGAACCCATTTAATGGCACATGCCAGTTTTAGGGTCCGAAATACCGTAACTTTCAGTCGTCTGCAAGGCACGAGCCCGGAAACGTTTCTTCGCTAAATTCTATTACATCCTAGTTGCAAACCACCAACTGGACCCAACTAGCATGAATTTTCGACCCCAAGTCTTTCGTGGCACCTGTGGTACACTGGTCACGGGTTCCACGGAAATGGCTCAAAATTAGCCAAAAACAGGCTTTATCCGCTTATAACTCGCGATAGCAAACTCGGATCGTCGAAAACTCACTCCCATCGTGTAGAGCGTGGTTGAATTGACCTAGAAACATGTTCAAATTGCCGAAAAGTTTTTTTAATGGAACCCATTTAATGGCACATGCCAGTTTTAGGGTCCCAAATACCGTAATTTTCAGTCGTCTGCAGGGCACGAGCCCGGAAACGTTTCTTCGCTAAATTTTATTACATCCTAGTTGCAAACCACCAACTGGACCCAACTAGCATGAATTTTCGACCCCAAGTCTTTCGTGGCACCTGTGGTACACTGGTCACGGGTTCCACGGAAATGGCTCAAAATTAGCCAAAAACAGGCTTTATCCGCTTATAACTCGCGATAGCAAACTCGGATCGTCGAAAACTCACTTCCATCGTGTAGAGCGTGGTCGAATTGACCTAGAAACATGTTCAAATTAACGAAAAGTTTTTTTAATGGAACCCATTTAATGGCACATGCAAGTTTTAGGGTCCCAAATACCGTAATTTTCAGTCGTCTGCAGGGCACGAGCCCGGAAACGTTTCTTCGCTAAATTCTATTACATCCTAGTTGCAAACCACCAACTGGACCCAACTAGCATGAATTTTCGACCCCAAGTCTTTCGTGGCACCTGTGGTACACTGGTCACGGGTTCCACGGAAATGGCTCAAAATTAGCCAAAAACAGGCTTTATCCGCTTATAACTCGCGATAGCAAACTCGGATCGTCGAAAACTCACTTCCATCGTGTAGAGCGTGGTCGAATTGACCTAGAAACATGTTCAAATTGCCGAAAAGTTTTTTTAATGGAACCCATTTAATGGCACATGCCAGTTTTAGGGACCCAAATACCGTAATTTTCAGTCGTCTGCAGGGCACGAGCCCGGAAACGTTTCTTCGCTAAATTCTATTACATCCTAGTTGCAAACCACCAACTGGACCCAACTAGCATGAATTTTCGACCCCAAGTCTTTCGTGGCACCTGTGGTACACTGGTCACGGGTTCCACGGAATTGGCTCAAAATTAGCCAAAGACAGGATTTATCCGCTTCTAACTCGCGATAGCAAACTCGGATGGTCGAAAACTCACTTCCATCGTGTAGAGCGTGGTCGAATTGACCTAGAAACATGTTCAAATTGCCGAAAAGTTTTTTAATGGAACCCATTTAATGGCACATGCCAGTTTTAGGGTCCCAAATACCGTAATTTTCAGTCGTCTGCAGGGCACGAGCCCGGAAACGTTTCTTCGCTAAATTCTGTTACATCCTAGTTGCAAACCACCAACTGGACCCAACTAGCATGAATTTTCGACCCCAAGTCTTTCGTGGCACCTGTGGTACACTGGTCACGGGTTCCACGGAATTGGCTCAAAATTAGCCAAAGACAGGATTTATCCGCTCATAACTCGCGATAGCAAACTCGGATCGTCGAAAACTCACTTCCATCGTGTAGAGCGTGGTCGAATTGACCTAGAAACATGTTCAAATTGCCGAAAAGTGTTTTAATGGAACCCATTTAATGGCACATGCCGGTTTTAGGGTCCCAAATACCGTAATTTTCAGTCGTCTGCAGGGCACGAGCCCGGAAACGTTTCTTCGCTAAATTCTAATACATCCTAGTTGCAAACCACCAACTGGACCCAACTAGCATGAATTTTCGACCCCAAGTCTTTCGTGGCACCTGTGGTACACTGGTCACGGGTTCCACGGAAATGGCTCAAAATTAGCCAAAAACAGGCTTTATCCGCTTATAACTCGCGATAGCAAACTCGGATCGTCGAAAACTCACTTCCATCGTGTAGAGCGTGGTCGAATTGACCTAGAAACATGTTCAAATTGCCGAAAAGTTTTTTTAATGGAACCCATTTAATGGCACATGCCAGTTTTAGGGTCCGAAATACCGTAACTTTCAGTCGTCTGCAAGGCACGAGCCCGGAAACGTTTCTTCGCTAAATTCTATTACATCCTAGTTGCAAACCACCAACTGGACCCAACTAGCATGAATTTTCGACCCCAAGTCTTTCGTGGCACCTGTGGTACACTGGTCACGGGTTCCACGGAAATGGCTCAAAATTAGCCAAAAACAGGCTTTATCCGCTTATAACTCGCGATAGCAAACTCGGATCGTCGAAAACTCACTCCCATCGTGTAGAGCGTGGTTGAATTGACCTAGAAACATGTTCAAATTGCCGAAAAGTTTTTTTAATGGAACCCATTTAATGGCACATGCCAGTTTTAGGGTCCCAAATACCGTAATTTTCAGTCGTCTGCAGGGCACGAGCCCGGAAACGTTTCTTCGCTAAATTCTATTACATCCTAGTTGCAAACCACCAACTGGACCCAACTAGCATGAATTTTCGACCCCAAGTCTTTCGTGGCACCTGTGGTACACTGGTCACGGGTTCCACGGAAATGGCTCAAAATTAGCCAAAAACAGGCTTTATCCGCTTATAACTCGCGATAGCAAACTCGGATCGTCGAAAACTCACTTCCATCGTGTAGAGCGTGGTCGAATTGACCTAGAAACATGTTCAAATTAACGAAAAGTTTTTTTAATGGAACCCATTTAATGGCACATGCAAGTTTTAGGGTCCCAAATACCGTAATTTTCAGTCGTCTGCAGGGCACGAGCCCGGAAACGTTTCTTCGCTAAATTCTATTACATCCTAGTTGCAAACCACCAACTGGACCCAACTAGCATGAATTTTCGACCCCAAGTCTTTCGTGGCACCTGTGGTACACTGGTCACGGGTTCCACGGAAATGGCTCAAAATTAGCCAAAAACAGGCTTTATCCGCTTATAACTCGCGATAGCAAACTCGGATCGTCGAAAACTCACTTCCATCGTGTAGAGCGTGGTCGAATTGACCTAGAAACATGTTCAAATTTCCGAAAAGTTTTTTTAATGGAACCCATTTAATGGCACATGCCAGTTTTAGGGACCCAAATACCGTAATTTTCAGTCGTCTGCAGGGCACGAGCCCGGAAACGTTTCTTCGCTAAATTCTATTACATCCTAGTTGCAAACCACCAACTGGACCCAACTAGCATGAATTTTCGACCCCAAGTCTTTCGTGGCACCTGTGGTACACTGGTCACGGGTTCCACGGAATTGGCTCAAAATTAGCCAAAGACAGGATTTATCCGCTTCTAACTCGCGATAGCAAACTCGGATGGTCGAAAACTCACTTCCATCGTGTAGAGCGTGGTCGAATTGACCTAGAAACATGTTCAAATTGCCGAAAAGTTTTTTAATGGAACCCATTTAATGGCACATGCCAGTTTTAGGGTCCCAAATACCGTAATTTTCAGTCGTCTGCAGGGCACGAGCCCGGAAACGTTTCTTTGCTAAATTCTGTTACATCCTAGTTGCAAACCACCAACTGGACCCAACTAGCATGAATTTTCGACCCCAAGTCTTTCGTGGCACCTGTGGTACACTGGTCACGGGTTCCACGGAATTGGCTCAAAATTAGCCAAAGACAGGATTTATCCGCTCATAACTCGCGATAGCAAACTCGGATCGTCGAAAACTCACTTCCATCGTGTAGAGCGTGGTCGAATTGACCTAGAAACATGTTCAAATTGCCGAAAAGTGTTTTAATGGAACCCATTTAATGGCACATGCCGGTTTTAGGGTCCCAAATACCGTAATTTTCAGTCGTCTGCAGGGCACGAGCCCGGAAACGTTTCTTCGCTAAATTCTAATACATCCTAGTTGCAAACCACCAACTGGACCCAACTAGCATGAATTTTCGACCCCAAGTCTTTCGTGGCACCTGTGGTACACTGGTCACGGGTTCCACGGAAATGGCTCAAAATTAGCCAAAAACAGGCTTTATCCGCTTATAACTCGCGATAGCAAACTCGGATCGTCGAAAACTCACTTCCATCGTGTAGAGCGTGGTCGAATTGACCTAGAAACATGTTCAAATTGCCGAAAAGTTTTTTTAATGGAACCCATTTAATGGCACATGTCAGTTTTAGGGTCCCAAATACCGTAACTTTCAGTCGTCTGCAAGGCACGAGCCCGGAAACGTTTCTTCGCTAAATTCTATTACATCCTAGTTGCAAACCACCAACTGGACCCAACTAGCATGAATTTTCGACCCCAAGTCTTTCGTGGCACCTGTGGTACACTGGTCACGGGTTCCACGGAAATGGCTCAAAATTAGCCAAAAACAGGCTTTATCCGCTTATAACTCGCGATAGCAAACTCGGATCGTCGAAAACTCACTCCCATCGTGTAGAGCGTGGTCGAATTGACCTAGAAACATGTTCAAATTGCCGATAAGTTTTTTAATGGAACCCATTTAATGGCACATGCCAGTTTTAGGGTCCCAAATACCGTAATTTTCAGTCGTCTGCAGGGCACGAGCCCGGAAACGTTTCTTCGCTAAATTCTATTACATCCTAGTTGCAAACCACCAACTGGACCCAACTAGCATGAATTTTCGACCCCAAGTCTTTCGTGGCACCTGTGGTACACTGGTCACGGGTTCGACGGAAATGGCTCAAAATTAGCCAAAAACAGGCTTTATCCGCTTATAACTCGCGATAGCAAACTCGGATCGTCGAAAACTCACTTCCATCGTGTAGAGCGTGGTCGAATTGACCTAGAAACATGTTCAAATTAACGAAAAGTTTTTTTAATGGAACCCATTTAATGGCACATGCAAGTTTTAGGGTCCCAAATACCGTAATTTTCAGTCGTCTGCAGGGCACGAGCCCGGAAACGTTTCTTCGCTAAATTCTATTACATCCTAGTTGCAAACCACCAACTGGACCCAACTAGCATGAATTTTCGACCCCAAGTCTTTCGTGGCACCTGTGGTACACTGGTCACGGGTTCCACGGAAATGGCTCAAAATTAGCCAAAAACAGGCTTTATCCGCTTATAACTCGCGATAGCAAACTCAGATCGTCGAAAACTCACTTCCATCGTGTAGAGCGTGGTCGAATTGACCTAGAAACATGTTCAAATTGCCGAAAAGTTTTTTTAATGGAAATCATTTAATGGCACATGCCAGTTTTAGGGACCCAAATACCGTAATTTTCAGTCGTCTGCAGGGCACGAGCCCGGAAACGTTTCTTCGCTAAATTCTATTACATCCTAGTTGCAAACCACCAACTGGACCCAACTAGCATGAATTTTCGACCCCAAGTCTTTCGTGGCACCTGTGGTACACTGGTCACGGGTTCCACGGAATTGGCTCAAAATTAGCCAAAGACAGGATTTATCCGCTTATAACTCGCGATAGCAAACTCGGATCGTCGAAAACTCACTTCCATCGTGTAGAGCGTGGTCGAATTGACCTTGAAACATGTTCAAATTGCCGAAAAGTTTTTTAATGGAACCCATTTAATGGCACATGCCAGTTTTAGGGTCCCAAATACCGTAATTTTCAGTCGTCTGCAGGGCACGAGCCCGGAAACGTTTCTTCGCTAAACTCTGTTACATCCTAGTTGCAAACCACCAACTGGACCCAACTAGCATAAATTTTCGACCCCAAGTCTTTCGTGGCACCTGTGGTACACTGGTCACGGGTTCCATGGAAATGGCTCAAAATTAGCCAAAAACAGGCTTTATCCGCTTATAACTCGCGATAGCAAACTCGGATCGTCGAAAACTCACTTCCATCGTGTAGAGCGTGGTCGAATTGACCTAGAAACATGTTCAAATTGCCGAAAAGTTTTTTTAATGGAACCCATTTAATGGCACATGCCAGTTTTAGGGTCCCAAATACCGTAATTTTCAGTCGTCTGCAGGGCACGAGCCCGGAAACGTTTCTTCGCTAAATTCTATTACATCCTAGTTGCAAACCACCAACTGGACCCAACTAGCATGAATTTTCGACCCCAAGTCTTTCGTGGCACCTGTGGTACACTGGTCACGGGTTCCACGGAATTGGCTCAAAATTAGCCAAAGACAGGATTTATCCGCTTATAACTCGCGATAGCAAACTCGGATCGTCGAAAACTCACTTCCATCGTGTAGAGCGTGGTCGAATTGACCTAGAAGCATGTTCAAATTGCCGAAAAGTTTTTTAATGGAACCCATTTAATGGCACATGCCAGTTTTAGGGTCCCAAATACCGTAATTTTCAGTCGTCTGCAGGGCACGAGCCCGGAAACGTTTCTTCGCTAAATTCTATTACATCCTAGTTGCAAACCACCAACTGGACCCAACTAGCATGAATTTTCGACCCCAAGTCTTTCGTGGCACCTGTGGTACACTGGTCACGGGTTCCACGGAATTGGCTCAAAATTAGCCAAAGACAGGATTTATCCGCTTATAACTCGCGATAGCAAACTCGGATCGTCGAAAACTCACTTCCATCGTGTAGAGCGTGGTCGAATTGACCTAGAAACATGTTCAAATTGCCGAAAAGTTTTTTTAATGGAACCCATTTAATGGCACATGCCAGTTTTAGGGTCCCAAATACCGTAATTTTCAGTCGTCTGCAGGGCACGAGCCCGGAAACGTTTCTTCGCTAAATTCTATTACATCCTAGTTGCAAACCACCAACTGGACCCAACTAGCATGAATTTTCGACCCCAAGTCTTTCGTGGCACCTGTGGTACACTGGTCACGGGTTCCACGGAAATGGCTCAAAATTAGCCAAAAACAGGCTTTATCCGCTTATAACTCGCGATAGCAAACTCGGATCGTCGAAAACTCACTTCCATCGTGTAGATCGTGTAGAGCGTGGTCGAATTGACCTAGAAACATGTTCAAATTGCCGAAAAGTTTTTTTAATGGAACCCATTTAATGGCACATGCCAGTTTTAGGGTCCCAAATACCGTAACTTTCAGTCGTCTGCAAGGCACGAGCCCGGAAACGTTTCTTCGCTAAATTCTATTACATCTTAGTTGCAAACCACCAACTGGACCCAACTAGCATGAATTTTCGACCCCAAGTCTTTCGTGGCACCTGTGGTACACTGGTCACGGGTTCCACGGAATTGGCTCAAAATTAGCCAAAGACAGGATTTATCCGCTTATAACTCGCGATAGCAAACTCGGATCGTCGAAAACTCACTTCCATCGTGTAGAGCGTGGTCGAATTGACCTAGAAACATGTTCAAATTGCCGAAAAGTTTTTTAATGGAACCCATTTAATGGCACATGCCAGTTTTAGGGTCCCAAATACCGTAATTTTCAGTCGTCTGCAGGGCACGAGCCCGGAAACGTTTCTTCGCTAAATTCTGTTACATCCTAGTTGCAAACCACCAACTGGACCCAACTAGCATGAATTTTCGACCCCAAGTCTTTCGTGGCACCTGTGGTACACTGGTCACGGGTTCCATGGAAATGGCTCAAAATTAGCCAAAAATAGGCTTTATCCGCTTATAACTCGCGATAGCAAACTCGGATCGTCGAAAACTCACTTCCATCGTGTAGAGCGTGGTCGAATTGACCTAGAAACATGTTCAAATTGCCGAAAAGTTTTTTAATGGAACCCATTTAATGGCACATGCCAGTTTTAGGGTCCCAAATACCGTAATTTTCAGTCATCTGCAAGGCACGAGCCCGGAAACGTTTCTTCGCTTAATTCTATTACATCCTAGTTGCAAACCACCAACTGGACCCAACTAGCATGAATTTTCGACCCCAAGTCTTTCGTGGCACCTGTGGTACACTGGTCACGGGTTCCACGGAAATGGCTCAAAATTAGCCAAAAACAGGCTTTATCCGCTTATAACTCGCGATAGCAAACTCGGATCGTCGAAAACTCACTCCCATCGTGTAGAGCGTGGTCGAATTGACCTAGAAACATGTTCAAATTGCCGACAAGTTTTTTTAATGGAACCCATTTAATGGCACATGCCAGTTTTAGGGTCCCAAATACCGTAATTTTCAGTCGTCTGCAGGGCACGAGCCCGGAAACGTTTCTTCGCTAAATTCTATTACATCCTAGTTGCAAACCACCAACTGGACCCAACTAGCATGAATTTTCGACCCCAAGTCTTTCGTGGCACCTGTGGTACACTGGTCACGGGTTCCACGGAAATGGCTCAAAATTAGCCAAAAACAGGCTTTATCCGCTTATAACTCGCGATAGCAAACTCGGATCGTCGAAAACTCACTTCCATCGTGTAGAGCGTGGTCGAATTGACCTAGAAACATGTTCAAATTAACGAAAAGTTTTTTTTAATGGAACCCATTTAATGGCACATGCAAGTTTTAGGGTCCCAAATACCGTAATTTTCAGTCGTCTGCAGGGCACGAGCCCGGAAACGTTTCTTCGCTAAATTCTATTACATCCTAGTTGCAAACCACCAACTGGACCCAACTAGCATGAATTTTCGACCCCAAGTCTTTCGTGGCACCTGTGGTACACTGGTCACGGGTTCCACGGAAATGGCTCAAAATTAGCCAAAAACAGGCTTTATCCGCTTATAACTCGCGATAGCAAACTCGGATCGTCGAAAACTCACTTCCATCGTGTAGAGCGTGGTCGAATTGACCTAGAAACATGTTCAAATTGCCGAAAAGTTTTTTTAATGGAACCCATTTAATGGCACATGCCAGTTTTAGGGACCCAAATACCGTAATTTTCAGTCGTCTGCAGGGCACGAGCCCGGAAACGTTTCTTCGCTAAATTCTATTACATCCTAGTTGCAAACCACCAACTGGACCCAACTAGCATGAATTTTCGACCCCAAGTCTTTCGTGGCACCTGTGGTACACTGGTCACGGGTTCCATGGAAATGGCTCAAAATTAGCCAAAAACAGGCTTTATCCGCTTATAACTCGCGATAGCAAACTCGGATCGTCGAAAACTCACTTCCATCGTGTAGAGCGTGGTCGAATTGACCTAGAAACATGTTCAAATTGCCGAAAAGTTTTTTTAATGGAACCCATTTAATGGCACATGCCAGTTTTAGGGTCCCAAATACCGTAATTTTCAGTCGTCTGCAGGGCACGAGCCCGGAAACGTTTCTTCGCTAAATTCTATTACATCCTAGTTGCAAACCACCAACTGGACCCAACTAGCATGAATTTTCGACCCCAAGTCTTTCGTGGCACCTGTGGTACACTGGTCACGGGTTCCACGGAATTGGCTCAAAATTAGCCAAAGACAGGATTTATCCGCTTATAACTCGCGATAGCAAACTCGGATCGTCGAAAACTCACTTCCATCGTGTAGAGCGTGGTCGAATTGACCTAGAAGCATGTTCAAATTGCCGAAAAGTTTTTTAATGGAACCCATTTAATGGCACATGCCAGTTTTAGGGTCCCAAATACCGTAATTTTCAGTCGTCTGCAGGGCACGAGCCCGGAAACGTTTCTTCGCTAAATTCTATTACATCCTAGTTGCAAACCACCAACTGGACCCAACTAGCATGAATTTTCGACCCCAAGTCTTTCGTGGCACCTGTGGTACACTGGTCACGGGTTCCACGGAATTGGCTCAAAATTAGCCAAAGACAGGATTTATCCGCTTATAACTCGCGATAGCAAACTCGGATCGTCGAAAACTCACTTCCATCGTGTAGAGCGTGGTCGAATTGACCTAGGAACATGTTCAAATTGCCGAAAAGTTTTTTTAATGGAACCCATTTAATGGCACATGCCAGTTTTAGGGTCCCAAATACCGTAATTTTCAGTCGTCTGCAGGGCACGAGCCCGGAAACGTTTCTTCGCTAAATTCTATTACATCCTAGTTGCAAACCACCAACTGGACCCAACTAGCATGAATTTTCGACCCCAAGTCTTTCGTGGCACCTGTGGTACACTGGTCACGGGTTCCACGGAAATGGCTCAAAATTAGCCAAAAACAGGCTTTATCCGCTTATAACTCGCGATAGCAAACTCGGATCGTCGAAAACTCACTTCCATCGTGTAGATCGTGTAGAGCGTGGTCGAATTGACCTAGAAACATGTTCAAATTGCCGAAAAGTTTTTTTAATGGAACCCATTTAATGGCACATGCCAGTTTTAGGGTCCCAAATACCGTAACTTTCAGTCGTCTGCAAGGCACGAGCCCGGAAACGTTTCTTCGCTAAATTCTATTACATCTTAGTTGCAAACCACCAACTGGACCCAACTAGCATGAATTTTCGACCCCAAGTCTTTCGTGGCACCTGTGGTACACTGGTCACGGGTTCCACGGAATTGGCTCAAAATTAGCCAAAGACAGGATTTATCCGCTTATAACTCGCGATAGCAAACTCGGATCGTCGAAAACTCACTTCCATCGTGTAGAGCGTGGTCGAATTGACCTAGAAACATGTTCAAATTGCCGAAAAGTTTTTTAATGGAACCCATTTAATGGCACATGCCAGTTTTAGGGTCCCAAATACCGTAATTTTCAGTCGTCTGCAGGGCACGAGCCCGGAAACGTTTCTTCGCTAAATTCTGTTACATCCTAGTTGCAAACCACCAACTGGACCCAACTAGCATGAATTTTCGACCCCAAGTCTTTCGTGGCACCTGTGGTACACTGGTCACGGGTTCCATGGAAATGGCTCAAAATTAGCCAAAAACAGGCTTTATCCGCTTATAACTCGCGATAGCAAACTCGGATCGTCGAAAACTCACTTCCATCGTGTAGAGCGTGGTCGAATTGACCTAGAAACATGTTCAAATTGCCGAAAAGTTTTTTTAATGGAACCCATTTAATGGCACATGCCAGTTTTAGGGTCCCAAATACCGTAATTTTCAGTCGTCTGCAGGGCACGAGCCCGGAAACGTTTCTTCGCTAAATTCTATTACATCCTAGTTGCAAACCACCAACTGGACCCAACTAGCATGAATTTTCGACCCCAAGTCTTTCGTGGCACCTGTGGTACACTGGTCACGGGTTCCACGGAAATGGCTCAAAATTAGCCAAAAACAGGCTTTATCCGCTTATAACTCGCGATAGCAAACTCGGATCGTCGAAAACTCACTTCCATCGTGTAGATCGTGTAGAGCGTGGTCGAATTGACCTAGAAACATGTTCAAATTGCCGAAAAGTTTTTTTAATGGAACCCATTTAATGGCACATGCCAGTTTTAGGGTCCCAAATACCGTAACTTTCAGTCGTCTGCAGGGCACGAGCCCGGAAACGTTTCTTCGCTAAATTCTATTACATCCTAGTTGCAAACCACCAACTGGACCCAACTAGCATGAATTTTCGACCCCAAGTCTTTCGTGGCACCTGTGGTACACTGGTCACGGGTTCCACGGAAATGGCTCAAAATTAGCCAAAAACAGGCTTTATCCGCTTATAACTCGCGATAGCAAACTCGGATCGTCGAAAACTCACTTCCATCGTGTAGAGCGTGGTCGAATTGACCTAGAAACATGTTCAAATTAACGAAAAGTTTTTTTTAATGGAACCCATTTAATGGCACATGCAAGTTTTAGGGTCCCAAATACCGTAATTTTCAGTCGTCTGCAGGGCACGAGCCCGGAAACGTTTCTTCGCTAAATTCTATTACATCCTAGTTGCAAACCACCAACTGGACCCAACTAGCATGAATTTTCGACCCCAAGTCTTTCGTGGCACCTGTGGTACACTGGTCACGGGTTCCACGGAAATGGCTCAAAATTAGCCAAAAACAGGCTTTATCCGCTTATAACTCGCGATAGCAAACTCGGATCGTCGAAAACTCACTTCCATCGTGTAGAGCGTGGTCGAATTGACCTAGAAACATGTTCAAATTGCCGAAAAGTTTTTTAATGGAACTCATTTAATGGCACATGCCAGTTTTAGGGTCCCAAATACCGTAATTTTCAGTCGTCTGCAGGGCACGAGCCCGGAAACGTTTCTTCGCTAAATTCTATTACATCCTAGTTGCAAACCACCAACTGGACCCAACTAGCATGAATTTTCGACCCCAAGTCTTTTGTGGCACCTGTGGTACACTGGTCACGGGTTCCACGGAAATGGCTCAAAATTAGCCAAAAACAGGCTTTATCCGCTTATAACTCGCGATAGCAAACTCGGATCGTCGAAAACTCACTTCCATCGTGTAGAGCGTGGTCGAATTGACCTAGAAACATGTTCAAATTGCCGAAAAGTTTTTTTAATGGAACCCATTTAATGGCACATGCCAGTTTTAGGGTCCCAAATACCGTAATTTTCAGTCGTCTGCAAGGCACGAGCCCGGAAACGTTTCTTCGCTAAATTCTATTACATCCTAGTTGCAAACCACCAACTGGACCCAACTAGCATGAATTTTCGACCCCAAGTCTTTCGTGGCACCTGTGGTACACTGGTCACGGGTTCCACGGAATTGGCTCAAAATTAGCCAAAGACAGGATTTATCCGCTTATAACTCGCGATAGCAAACTCGGATCGTCGAAAACTCACTTCCATCGTGTAGAGCGTGGTCGAATTGACCTAGAAACATGTTCAAATTGCCGAAAAGTTTTTTAATGGAACCCATTTAATGGCACATGCCAGTTTTAGGGTCCCAAATACCGTAATTTTCAGTCGTCTGCAGGGCACGAGCCCGGAAACGTTTCTTCGCTAAATTCTGTTACATCCTAGTTGCAAACCACCAACTGGACCCAACTAGCATGAATTTTCGACCCCAAGTCTTTCGTGGCACCTGTGGTACACTGGTCACGGGTTCCATGGAAATGGCTCAAAATTAGCCAAAAACAGGCTTTATCCGCTTATAACTCGCGATAGCAAACTCGGATCGTCGAAAACTCACTTCCATCGTGTAGAGCGTGGTCGAATTGACCTAGAAACATGTTCAAATTGCCGAAAAGTTTTTTTAATGGAACCCATTTAATGGCACATGCCAGTTTTAGGGTCCCAAATACCGTAATTTTCAGTCGTCTGCAGGGCACGAGCCCGGAAACGTTTCTTCGCTAAATTCTATTACATCCTAGTTGCAAACCACCAACTGGACCCAACTAGCATGAATTTTCGACCCCAAGTCTTTCGTGGCACCTGTGGTACACTGGTCACGGGTTCCACGGAAATGGCTCAAAATTAGCCAAAAACAGGCTTTATCCGCTTATAACTCGCGATAGCAAACTCGGATCGTCGAAAACTCACTTCCATCGTGTAGATCGTGTAGAGCGTGGTCGAATTGACCTAGAAACATGTTCAAATTGCCGAAAAGTTTTTTTAATGGAACCCATTTAATGGCACATGCCAGTTTTAGGGTCCCAAATACCGTAACTTTCAGTCGTCTGCAGGGCACGAGCCCGGAAACGTTTCTTCGCTAAATTCTATTACATCCTAGTTGCAAACCACCAACTGGACCCAACTAGCATGAATTTTCGACCCCAAGTCTTTCGTGGCACCTGTGGTACACTGGTCACGGGTTCCACGGAAATGGCTCAAAATTAGCCAAAAACAGGCTTTATCCGCTTATAACTCGCGATAGCAAACTCGGATCGTCGAAAACTCACTTCCATCGTGTAGAGCGTGGTCGAATTGACCTAGAAACATGTTCAAATTAACGAAAAGTTTTTTTTAATGGAACCCATTTAATGGCACATGCAAGTTTTAGGGTCCCAAATACCGTAATTTTCAGTCGTCTGCAGGGCACGAGCCCGGAAACGTTTCTTCGCTAAATTCTATTACATCCTAGTTGCAAACCACCAACTGGACCCAACTAGCATGAATTTTCGACCCCAAGTCTTTCGTGGCACCTGTGGTACACTGGTCACGGGTTCCACGGAAATGGCTCAAAATTAGCCAAAAACAGGCTTTATCCGCTTATAACTCGCGATAGCAAACTCGGATCGTCGAAAACTCACTTCCATCGTGTAGAGCGTGGTCGAATTGACCTAGAAACATGTTCAAATTGCCGAAAAGTTTTTTAATGGAACTCATTTAATGGCACATGCCAGTTTTAGGGTCCCAAATACCGTAATTTTCAGTCGTCTGCAGGGCACGAGCCCGGAAACGTTTCTTCGCTAAATTCTATTACATCCTAGTTGCAAACCACCAACTGGACCCAACTAGCATGAATTTTCGACCCCAAGTCTTTTGTGGCACCTGTGGTACACTGGTCACGGGTTCCACGGAAATGGCTCAAAATTAGCCAAAAACAGGCTTTATCCGCTTATAACTCGCGATAGCAAACTCGGATCGTCGAAAACTCACTTCCATCGTGTAGAGCGTGGTCGAATTGACCTAGAAACATGTTCAAATTGCCGAAAAGTTTTTTTAATGGAACCCATTTAATGGCACATGCCAGTTTTAGGGTCCCAAATACCGTAATTTTCAGTCGTCTGCAAGGCACGAGCCCGGAAACGTTTCTTCGCTAAATTCTATTACATCCTAGTTGCAAACCACCAACTGGACCCAACTAGCATGAATTTTCGACCCCAAGTCTTTCGTGGCACCTGTGGTACACTGGTCACGGGTTCCACGGAAATGGCTCAAAATAAGCCAAAAACAGGCTTTATCCGCTTATAACTCGCGATAGCAAACTCGGATCGTCGAAAACTCACTCCCATCGTGTAGAGCGTGGTCGAATTGACCTAGACACGTGTTCAAATTGCCGAAAAGTTTTTTTTAATGGAACCCATTTAATGGCACATGCCAGTTTTAGGGTCCCAAATACCGTAATTTTCAGTCGTCTGCAGGGCACGAGCCCGGAAACGTTTCTTCGCTAAATTCTATTACATCCTAGTTGCAAACCAACAACTGGACCCAACTAGTATGAATTTTCGACCCCAAGTCTTTCGTGGCACCTGTGGTACACTGGTCACGGGTTCCACGGAAATGGCTCAAAATTAGCCAAAAATAGGCTTTATCCGCTTATAACTCGCGATAGCAAACTCGGATCGTCGAAACCTCACTTCCATCGTGTAGAGCGTGGTCGAATTGACCTAGAAACGTGTTCAAATTGCCGAAAAGTTTTT
Organism: Daptonema setosum; assembly: GCA_964036265.1. Lineage (NCBI taxonomy): Eukaryota > Metazoa > Nematoda > Chromadorea > Monhysterida > Xyalidae > Daptonema > Daptonema setosum. The sequence continues at coordinate 20,167,692 of OZ038448.1, forward strand.
TTTAATGGAACCCATTTAATGGCACATGCCAGTTTTAGGGTCCCAAATACCGTAATTTTCAGTCGTCTGCAGGGCACGAGCCCGGAAACGTTTCTTCGCTAAATTCTATTACATCCTAGTTGCAAACCAACAACTGGACCCAACTAGCATGAATTTTCGACCCCAAGTCTTTCGTGGCACCTGTGGTACACTGGTCACGGGTTCCACGGAAATGGCTCAAAATTAGCCAAAAATAGGCTTTATCCGCTTATAACTCGCGATAGCAAACTCGGATCGTCGAAACCTCACTTCCATCGTGTAGAGCGTGGTCGAATTGACCTAGAAACATGTTCAAATTAACGAAAAGTTTTTTTAATGGAACCCATTTAATGGCACATGCAAGTTTTAGGGTCCCAAATACCGTAATTTTCAGTCGTCTGCAGGGCACGAGCCCGGAAACGTTTCTTCGCTAAATTCTATTACATCCTAGTTGCAAACCACCAACTGGACCCAACTAGCATGAATTTTCGACCCCAAGTCTTTCGTGGCACCTGTGGTACACTGGTCACGGGTTCCACGGAAATGGCTCAAAATTAGCCAAAAACAGGCTTTATCCGCTTATAACTCGCGATAGCAAACTCGGATCGTCGAAAACTCACTTCCATCGTGTAGAGCGTGGTCGAATTGACCTAGAAACATGTTCAAATTGCCGAAAAGTTTTTTTAATGGAACCCATTTAATGGCACATGCCAGTTTTAGGGTCCCAAATACCGTAATTTTCAGTCGTCTGCAAGGCACGAGCCCGGAAACGTTTCTTCGCTAAATTCTATTACATCCTAGTTGCAAACCACCAACTGGACCCAACTAGCATGAATTTTCGACCCCAAGTCTTTCGTGGCACCTGTGGTACACTGGTCACGGGTTCCACGGAAAGGGCTCAAAATTAGCCGAAAACAGGCTTTATCCGCTTATAACTCGCGATAGCAAACTCGGATCGTCGAAAACTCACTCCCATCGTGTAGAGCGTGGTCGAATTGACCTAGAAACATGTTCAAATTGCCGAAAAGTTTTTTAATGGAACCCATTTAATGGCACATGCCAGTTTTAGGGTCCCAAATACCGTAATTTTCAGTCGTCTGCAGGGCACGAGCCCGGAAACGTTTCTTCGCTAAATTCTATTACATCCTAGTTGCAAACCACCAACTGGACCCAACTAGCATGAATTTTCGACCCCAAGTCTTTCGTGGCACCTGTGGTACACTGGTCACGGGTTCCACGGAAATGGCTCAAAATTAGCCAAAAACAGGCTTTATCCGCTTATAACTCGCGATAGCAAACTCGGATCGTCGAAAACTCACTTCCATCGTGTAGAGCGTGGTCGAATTGACCTAGAAACATGTTCAAATTAACGAAAAGTTTTTTTAATGGAACCCATTTAATGGCACATGCAAGTTTTAGGGTCCCAAATACCGTAATTTTCAGTCGTCTGCAGGGCACGAGCCCGGAAACGTTTCTTCGCTAAATTCTATTACATCCTAGTTGCAAACCACCAACTGGACCCAACTAGCATGAATTTTCGACCCCAAGTCTTTCGTGGCACCTGTGGTACACTGGTCACGGGTTCCACGGAAATGGCTCAAAATTAGCCAAAAACAGGCTTTATCCGCTTATAACTCGCGATAGCAAACTCGGATCGTCGAAAACTCACTTCCATCGTGTAGAGCGTAGTCGAATTGACCTAGAAACATGTTCAAATTGCCGAAAAGTTTTTTTAATGGAAATCATTTAATGGCACATGCCAGTTTTAGGGACCCAAATACCGTAATTTTCAGCCGTCTGCAGGGCACGAGCCCGGAAACGTTTCTTCGCTAAATTCTATTACATCCTAGTTGCAAACCACCAACTGGACCCAACTAGCATGAATTTTCGACCCCAAGTCTTTCGTGGCACCTGTGGTACACTGGTCACGGGTTCCACGGAATTGGCTCAAAATTAGCCAAAGACAGGATTTATCCGCTTATAACTCGCGATAGCAAACTCGGATCGTCGAAAACTCACTTCCATCGTGTAGAGCGTGGTCGAATTGACCTAGAAACATGTTCAAATTGCCGAAAAGTTTTTTTAATGGAACCCATTTAATGGCACATGCCAGTTTTAGGGTCCCAAATACCGTAATTTTCAGTCGTCTGCAAGGCACGAGCCCGGAAACGTTTCTTCGCTAAATTCTATTACATCCTAGTTGCAAACCACCAACTGGACCCAACTAGCATGAATTTTCGACCCCAAGTCTTTCGTGGCACCTGTGGTACACTGGTCACGGGTTCCACGGAAATGGCTCAAAATTAGCCAAAAACAGGCTTTATCCGCTTATAACTCGCGATAGCAAACTCGGATCGTCGAAAACTCACTCCCATCGTGTAGAGCGTGGTCGAATTGACCTAGAAACATGTTCAAATTGCCGAAAAGTTTTTTTAATGGAACCCATTTAATGGCACATGCCAGTTTTAGGGTCCCAAATACCGTAATTTTCAGTCGTCTGCAGGGCACGAGCCCGGAAACGTTTCTTCGCTAAATTCTAATACATCCTAGTTGCAAACCACCAACTGGACCCAACTAGCATGAATTTTCGACCCCAAGTCTTTCGTGGCACCTGTGGTACACTGGTCACGGGTTCCACGGAAATGGCTCAAAATTAGCCAAAAACAGGCTTTATCCGCTTATAACTCGCGATAGCAAACTCGGATCGTCGAAAACTCACTTCCATCGTGTAGAGCGTGGTCGAATTGACCTAGAAACATGTTCAAATTGCCGAAAAGTTTTTTTAATGGAACTCATTTAATAGCACATGCCAGTTTTAGGGTCCCAAATACCGTAATTTTCAGTCGTCTGCAGGGCACGAGCCCGGAAACGTTTCTTCGCTGAATTCTATTACATCCTAGTTGCAAACCACCAACTGGACCCAACTAGCATGAATTTTCGACCCCAAGTCTTTCGTGGCACCTGTGGTACACTGGTCACGGGTTCCACGGAAATGGCTCAAAATTAGCCAAAAACAGGCTTTATCCGCTTATAACTCGCGATAGCAAACTCGGATCGTCGAAAACTCACTTCCATCGTGTAGAGCGTGGTCGAATTGACCTAGAAACATGTTCAAATTGCCGAAAAGTTTTTTTAATGGAACCCATTTAATGGCACATGCCAGTTTTAGGGTCCCAAATACCGTAATTTTCAGTCGTCTGCAAGGCACGAGCCCGGAAACGTTTCTTCGCTAAATTCTATTACATCCTAGTTGCAAACCACCAACTGGACCCAACTAGCATGACTTTTCGACCCCAAGTCTTTCGTGGCACCTGTGGTACACTGGTCACGGGTTCCACGGAAATGGCTCAAAATAAGCCAAAAACAGGCTTTATCCGCTTATAACTCGCGATAGCAAACTCGGATCGTCGAAAACTCACTCCCATCGTGTAGAGCGTGGTCGAATTGACCTAGAAACGTGTTCAAATTGCCGAAAAGTTTTTTTAATGGAACCCATTTAATGGCACATGCCAGTTTTAGGGTCCCAAATACCGTAATTTTCAGTCGTCTGCAGGGCACGAGCCCGGAAACGTTTCTTCGCTAAATTCTATTACATCCTAGTTGCAAACCAACAACTGGACCCAACTAGCATGAATTTTCGACCCCAAGTCTTTCGTGGCACCTGTGGTACACTGGTCACGGGTTCCACGGAAATGGCTCAAAATTAGCCAAAAATAGGCTTTATCCGCTTATAACTCGCGATAGCAAACTCGGATCGTCGAAACCTCACTTCCATCGTGTAGAGCGTGGTCGAATTGACCTAGAAACATGTTCAAATTAACGAAAAGTTGTTTTAATGGAACCCATTTAATGGCACATGCAAGTTTTAGGGTCCCAAATACCGTAATTTTCAGTCGTCTGCAGGGCACGAGCCCGGAAACGTTTCTTCGCTAAATTCTATTACATCCTAGTTGCAAACCACCAACTGGACTTAACTAGCATGAATTTTCGACCCCAAGTCTTTCGTGGCACCTGTGGTACACTGGTCACGGGTTCCACGGAAATGGCTCAAAATTAGCCAAAAACAGGCTTTATCCGCTTATAACTCGCGATAGCAAACTCGGATCGTCGAAAACTCACTTCCATCGTGTAGAGCGTGGTCGAATTGACCTAGAAACATGTTCAAATTGCCGAAAAGTTTTTTTAATGGAACCCATTTAATGGCACATGCCAGTTTTAGGGTCCCAAATACCGTAATTTTCAGCCGTCTGCAGGGCACGAGCCCGGAAACGTTTCTTCGCTAAATTCTATTACATCCTAGTTGCAAACCACCAACTGGACCCAACTAGCATGAATTTTCGACCCCAAGTCTTTCGTGGCACCTGTGGTACACCGGTCACGGGTTCCACGGAAATGGCTCAAAATTAGCCAAAAACAGGCTTTATCCGCTTATAACTCGCGATAGCAAACTCGGATCGTCGAAAACTTACTTCCATCGTGTAGAGCGTTTTCGAATTGACCTAGAAACATGTTCAAATTGCCGAAAAGTTTTTTTAATGGAACCCATTTAATGGCACATGCCAGTTTTAGGGTCCCAAATACCGTAATTTTCAGTCGTCTGCAGGGCACGAGCCCGGAAACGTTTCTTCGCTAAATTCTATTACATCCTAGTTGCAAACCAACAACTGGACCCAACTAGCATGAATTTTCGACCCCAAGTCTTTCGTGGCACCTGTGGTACACTGGTCACGGGTTCCACGGAAATGGCTCAAAATTAGCCAAAAATAGGCTTTATCCGCTTATAACTCGCGATAGCAAACTCGGATCGTCGAAACCTCACTTCCATCGTGTAGAGCGTGGTCGAATTGACCTAGAAACATGTTCAAATTAACGAAAAGTTTTTTTAATGGAACCCATTTAATGGCACATGCAAGTTTTAGGGTCCCAAATACCGTAATTTTCAGTCGTCTGCAGGGCACGAGCCCGGAAACGTTTCTTCGCTAAATTCTATTACATCCTAGTTGCAAACCACCAACTGGACCCAACTAGCATGAATTTTCGACCCCAAGTCTTTCGTGGCACCTGTGGTACACTGGTCACGGGTTCCACGGAAATGGCTCAAAATTAGCCAAAAACAGGCTTTATCCGCTTATAACTCGCGATAGCAAACTCGGATCGTCGAAAACTCACTTCAATCGTGTAGAGCGTGGTCGAATTGACCTAGAAACATGTTCAAATTAACGAAAAGTTTTTTTAATGGAACCCATTTAATGGCACATGCAAGTTTTAGGGTCCCAAATACCGTAATTTTCAGTCGTCTGCAGGGCACGAGCCCGGAAACGTTTCTTCGCTAAATTCTATTACATCCTAGTTGCAAACCACCAACTGGACCCAACTAGCATGAATTTTCGACCCCAAGTCTTTCGTGGCACCTGTGGTACACTGGTCACGGGTTCCACGGAAATGGCTCAAAATTAGCCAAAAACAGGCTTTATCCGCTTATAACTCGCGATAGCAAACTCGGATCGTCGAAAACTCACTTCCATCGTGTAGAGCGTGGTCGAATTGACCTAGAAACATGTTCAAATTGCCGAAAAGTTTTTTTAATGGAACCCATTTAATGGCACATGCCAGTTTTAGGGTCCCAAATACCGTAATTTTCAGCCGTCTGCAGGGCACGAGCCCGGAAACGTTTCTTCGCTAAATTCTATTACATCCTAGTTGCAAACCACCAACTGGACCCAACTAGCATGAATTTTCGACCCCAAGTCTTTCGTGGCACCTGTGGTACACTGGTCACGGGTTCCACGGAAATGGCTCAAAATTAGCCAAAACAGGCTTTATCCGCTTATAACTCGCGATAGCAAACTCGGATCGTCGAAAACTCACTCCCATCGTGTAGAGCGTGGTCGAATTGACCTAGAAACATGTTCAAATTGCCGAAAAGTTTTTTTAATGAAACCCATTTAATGGCACATGCCAGTTTTAGGGTCCCAAATACCGTAATTTTCAGTCGTCTGCAGGGCACGAGCCCGGAAACGTTTCTTCGCTAAATTCTATTACATCCTAGTTGCAAACCACCAACTGGACCCAACTAGCATGAATTTTCGACCCCAAGTCTTTCGTGGCACCTGTGGTACACTGGTCACGGGTTCCACGGAAATGGCTCAAAATTAGCCAAAAACAGGCTTTATCCGCTTATAACTCGCGATAGCAAACTCGGATCGTCGAAAACTCACTTCAATCGTGTAGAGCGTGGTCGAATTGACCTAGAAACATGTTCAAATTAACGAAAAGTTTTTTTAATGGAACCCATTTAATGGCACATGCAAGTTTTAGGGTCCCAAATACCGTAATTTTCAGTCGTCTGCAGGGCACGAGCCTGGAAACGTTTCTTCGCTAAATTCTATGTTATCCTAGATGCAAACCACCAACTGGACCCAACTAGCATGAATTTTCGACCCCAAGTCTTTCGTGGCACCTGTGGTACACTGGTCACGGGTTCCACGGAAATGGCTCAAAATTAGCCAAAAACAGGCTATATCCGCTTATAACTCGCGATAGCAAACTCGGATCGTCGAAAACTCACTTCCATCGTGTAGAGCGTGGTCGAATTGACCTAGAAACATGTTCAAATTGCCGAAAAGTTTTTTTAATGGAACCCATTTAATGGCACATGCCAGTTTTAGGGTCCCAAATACCGTAATTTTCAGTCGTCTGCAGGGCACGAGCCCGGAAACGTTTCTTCGCTAAATTCTATTACATCCTAGTTACAAACCACCAACTGGACCCAACTAGCATGAATTTTCGACCCCAAGTCTTTCGTGGCACCTGTGGTACACTGGTCACGGGTTCCACGGAAATGGCTCAAAATTAGTCAAAAACAGGCTTTATCCGCTTATAACTCGCGATAGCAAACTCGGATCGTCGAAAACTCACTCCCATCGTGTATAGCGTGGTCGAATTGACCTAGAACATGTTCAAATTGCCGAAAAGTTTTTTTAATGGAACCCATTTAATGGCACATGCCAGTTTTAGGGTCCCAAATACCGTAATTTTCAGTCGTCTGCAGGGCACGAGCCCGGAAACGTTTCTTCGCTAAATTCTATTACATCCTAGTTGCAAACCACCAACTGGACCCAACTAGCATGAATTTGCGACCCCAAGTCTTTCGTGGCACCTGTGGTACACTGGTCACGTGTTCCACGGAAATGGCTCAAAATTAGCCAAAAACAGGCTTTATCCGCTTATAACTCGCGATAGCAAACTCGGATCGTCGAAAACTTACTTCCATCGTGTAGAGCGTGGTCGAATTGACCTAGAAACATGTTCAAATTGCCGAAAAGTTTTTTTAATGGAACCCATTTAATGGCACATGCCAGTGTTAGGGTCCCAAATACCGTAATTTTCAGTCGTCTGCAGGGCACCAGCCCGGAAACGTTTCTTCGCTAAATTCTATTACATCCTAGTTGCAAACCACCAACTGGACCCAACTAGCATGAATTTTCGACCCCAAGTCTTTCGTGGTACCTGTGGTACACTGGTCACGGGTTCCACGGAAATGGCTCAAAATTAGCCAAAAACAGGCTTTATCCGCTTATAACTCGCGATAGCAAACTCGGATCGTCGAAAACTCACTTCCATCGTGTAGAGCGTGGTCGAATTGACCTAGAAACATGTTCAAATTGCCGAAAAGTTTTTTTAATGGAACCCATTTAAAGGCACATGCCAGTTTTAGGGTCCCAAATACCGTAATTTTCAGTCGTCTGCAGGGCACGAGCCTGGAAACGTTTCTTCGCTAAATTCTATTTTATCCTAGATGCAAACCACCAACTGGACCCAACTAGCATGAATTTTCGACCCCAAGTCTTTCGTGGCACCTGTGGTACACTGGTCACGGGTTCCATGGAAATGGCTCAAAATTAGCCAAAAACAGGCTTTATCCGCTTATAACTCGCGATAGCAAACTCGGATCGTCGAAAACTCACTTCCATCGTGAAGAGCGTGGTCGAATTGACCTAGAAACATGTTCAAATTGCCGAAAAGTTTTTTTAATGGAACCCATTTAATGGCACATGCCAGTTTTAGGGTCCCAAATACCGTAATTTTCAGTCGTCTGCAGGGCACGAGCCCGGAAACGTTTCTTCGCTAAATTCTATCACATCCTAGTTGCAAACCACCAACTGGACCCAACTAGCATGAATTTTCGACCCCAAGTCTTTCGTGGCACCTGTGGTACACTGGTCACTGGTTCCACGGAAATGGCTCAAAATTAGCCAAAAACAGGCTTTATCCGCTTATAACTCGCGATAGCAAACTCGGATCGTCGAAAACTCACTTCCATCGTGTAGAGCGTGGTCGAATTGACCTAGAAACATGTTCAAATTGCCGAAAAGTTTTTTTAATGGAACCCATTTAATGGCACATGCCAGTTTTAGGGTCCCAAATTCCGTAATTTTCAGTCGTCTGCAGGGCACGAGCCCGGAAACGTTTCTTCGCTAAATTCTATTACATCCTAGTTGCAAACCACCAACTGGACCCAACTAGCATGAATTTTCGACCCCAAGTCTTTCGTGGCACCTGTGGTACACTGGTCACGGGTTCCACGGAAATGGCTCAAAATTAGCCAAAAACAGGCTTTATCCGCTTATAACTCGCGATAGCAAACTCGGATCGTCGAAAACTCACTTCCATCGTGTAGAGCGTGGTCGAATTGACCTAGAAACATGTTCAAATTGCCGAAAAGTTTTTTTAATGGAACCCATTTAATGGCACATGCCAGTTTTAGGGTCCCAAATACCGTAATTTTCAGTCGTCTGCAGGGCACGAGCCCGGAAACGTTTCTTCGCTAAATTCTATTACATCCTAGTTGCAAACCACCAACTGGACCAAACTAGCATGAATTTTCGACCCCAAGTCTTTCGTGGCACCTGTGGTACACTGGTCACGGGTTCCACGGAAATGGCTCAAAATTAGCCAAAACAGGCTTTATCCGCTTATAACTCGAGATAGCAAACTCGGATCGTCGAAAACTCACTTCCATCGTGTAGAGCGTGGTCGAATTGACCTAGAAACATGTTCAAAATAACGAAAAGTTTTTTTAATGGAACCCATTTAATGGCACATGCAAGTTTTAGGGTCCCAAATACCGTAATTTTCAGTCGTCTGCAGGGCACGAGCCCGGAAACGTTTCTTCGCTAAATTATATTACATCCTAGTTGCAAACCACCAACTGGACCCAACTAGCATGAATTTTCGACCCCAAGTCTTTCGTGGCACCTGTGGTACACTGGTCACGGGTTCCACGGAAATGGCTCAAAATTAGGCAAAAACAGGCTTTATCCGCTTATAACTCGCGTTAGCAAACTCGGATCGTCGAAAACTCACTTCCATCGTGTAGAGCGTGGTCGAATTGACCTAGAAACATGTTCAAATTGCCGAAAAGTTTTTTTTAATGGAACCCATTTAATGGCACATGCCAGATTTAGGGTCCCAAATACCGTAATTTTCATTTGTCTGCAGGGCACGAGCCTGGAAACGTTTCTTCGCTAAATTCTATTACATCCTAGTTGCAAACCACCAACTGGACCCAACTAGCATGAATTTTCGACCCCAAGTCTTTCGTGGCACCTGTGGTACACCGGTCACGGGTTCCACGGAAATGGCTCAAAATTAGCCAAAAACAGGCTTTATCCGCTTATAACTCGCGATAGCAAACTCGGATCGTCGAAAACTCACTTCCATCGTGTAGAGCGTGGTCGAATTGACCTAGAAACATGTTCAAATTGCCGAAAAGTTTTTTTAACGGAACCCATTTAATGGCACATGCCAGTTTTAGGGTCCCAAATACCGTAATTTTCAGTCGTCTGCAGGGCGCGAGCCTGGAAACCTTTCTTCGCTAAATTCTATTACATCCTAGTTGCAAACCACCAACTGGACCCAACTAGCATGAATTTTTGACCCCAAGTCTTTCGTGGCACCTTTGGTACACTGGTCACGGGTTCAACGGAAATGGCTCAAAATTAGCCAAAAACAGGCTTTATCCGCTTATAACTCGCGATAGCAAACTCGGATCGTCGAAAACTCACTTCCATCGTGTAGAGCGTGGTCGAATTGACCTAGAAACATGTTCAAATTGCCGAAAAGTTTTTTTAACGGAACCCATTTAATGGCACATGCCAGTTTTAGGGTCCCAAATACCGTAATTTTCAGTCGTCTGCAGGGCACGAGCTCGGAAACGTTTCTTCGCTAAATTCTATTACATCCTAGTTGCAAACCACCAACTGGACCCAACTAGCATGAATTTTCGACCCCAAGTCTCTCGTGGCACCTGTGGTACACTGGTCACGGGTTCCACGGAAATGGCTCAAAATTAGCCAAAAACAGGCTTTAAAGCTTGGTCAGGGTTTGTCGTTACTTCAAATAGTTGTTTGAATTTGTCTCTGTAAACCAAACGCTGGAATGCCTTTTTGGCGCTCATTCAAATTATGAGCAAAAAAATTTCAATCAATTTAAAAAATTCTAAAAATAAATAATTTCTTCAGAATAATTACTCTTGTCCGCAATTTAGATTCGCAACCATGGAAAGTTCGAAAATAGACCAATTCCCATGGAAAGTTTGCATGACAAACGAATGAAATAACGTACGGCGTTGGCCGTGTTCTCACTAATGGATGAGAAGGCGGGGGGGGGGGGGGGGGGGCGGTAAAAGAGAAAGCTTTCTCGGATTCAAAAGATCAGATTTGTTATTTTGAATGTAGTTAAAACGGCTTAATCTATTTTAGGCGTAAATAGAATAGCTGCCATATCTTTTTTTCGGGAAGATTCACCTCCCTTTATGGGTTTAGCTCGTCTTCCAGTGAGTGTTATAACATTGTTCGCCACGCATTTTTTCACGAATTCTCACACTTGATGAAGTAAGTTTACGAAAATCGCAAGTTACCTGCTGCTCTTGCAAATTCAATGTGATTGTAACGTAGGTTGAAATTCCCCTTGTTATATCAGGGTGTTCAATACGTCAATATTTACCGAGTTTCAGCCCAGGTTAGAGTCTGGTCTGGTGATCTCAGTTTATCGGTCAATTATTTATTGATTTATAGGTGGTTTAGTAACTTGGAATCAATTTCAGGTGAGAATCAGAAGTAAGAATCAGGGTTCTGTACTTGACTCATTTATCACAATTTATGAAGGGTCGGGCCAGCGATCTGACCTCGGTCATTAAATGTGATAAGCGGAAAGTTCGGGGCAGCGATCTGACCTCACTTGTTCAATGTACGAACGGTCGGGGCAGCGATCTGACCTCACTTGCTCGATTTTAAGAACGGTCGGGGCAGCGATCTGACCTCACTTGTTCTGTTTCAAATCTGTCGGGGCAGCAATCTGACCTCACTCGATTTGAATAGTCAAAGGTTGGGGCAGCAATCTGACCTCAGTGTTTGACTAGGGCTTGAGTAATGACTCGGCCAGAAAGTCTGACCTAGTCCACTCAAGGACAAATCTGTCGGGGCAGCAATCTGACCTCACTCGATTTGTTTGACTTAGTACTTTAGCTAGTTATCCAGAAGCGGTGGACAAACTAAATATAGCACTGAGTCGCGAATTATACCTTGGCTGTCAAACCAGTAATCTGTACAACGTAGAATTACTGTTTTGAGAGCTAGAGATAATTCAAAAAATAAATAGAAAACAGGCAAAAAGTATTCAAGTTGTCAGCCGTGCAAACTGTCACAAAAATAGACAGAGCTGATCGAGCTTGGATAAAAAGATTGACGGATCGACACGCTGAAAAGTACCTGGAAACACTAGGTGACAAACATTATGAGGTTTCAAAGATTAAGAATAAAATATGAAAAAGATTAACAGAATATGTTTCAAAGTTTGATGATAATTACGAGATAACAGGCAAACACCTGTCACGTATCGCGGTTCACGCAGACACGTGTGAGTCCACACACAAGCAAATACACAAGAACAAGAAAATATGCAAATATTTTATTTCGGGAAATTTAGGCAACTTGAAAGAACTGTAAGGAACTGACGAGAAATCGGAATGCATCATAGTTATGTAGTCAAAACGAGTCAAAATAGAAAACAGGGGGGATTAGCTGATGCGCGAGCGCTCGAACTATTGGCAAAACAGCACAATCAACACGCGCAACAATCGATCGTTGACCGAACGGTCAACAGACAGGCAGCTAGAGCGCGCGTATGGTGTGGTCCGGGGACCCAGTATTACACCACTCCCTCCTCCTTTTCGGCGAATTTTTAGCATAAAAATTTGCCGGGTAGGTCGGGTGCTGGTTAAAGCTGTTTTGCAATTCACGTTATCATGGTTCAGATTACGAACCTACAAGTTTGAACTACTTGCTTCTGACAACGATCCCAAGTGATATATATTAATACACGTATAACAACGAATATAACGAAAGAACAAAAAGAATACCGATCGACGAATGACAAAAAACGAATGAATAGAAAACCGATGTTTCAAAAGTAGAATAATATTTGTAAAATCACGGTTTGTTGATAATACGATAAAAATTGCAGGTGTTTTGATAATGCGATAGTCACAGCTTGACTCACAGTCGGGTCAAAAGCAATATTGTGACATGTTGTAATGTTTAAAATGGTTCGATGTGTTGAGATGAAGTAATGGAAATCGAAAAAATCACGAGCATGGATAAATCAATTTAAATGCAAACGTAATATATAGGCAGAATAAATATACCTTTGAATAATATCATCACTCAAGTAAATATGGAATCGAAATGAAATAATAATTTAATGATATCAGACCGATTAAAAATAGATGATTATTGACGATCGAGTAAGGAAAATCAACGTATTTATGCTGTTAACCTCTAGAATCTCAATCGGAGAATCTATCAGCATTATTCAGACAGTTGTATTCACCAATGCTTCTGAAAAGATGGTCTTATACTTTGACTTCGGTCCGGATGCATTTGAAGCATCTTTCGCCGGACGGCCTGTTGGTCTCGAGTTATTTTCTGATGAACTCAAATTATCAATCTTGTATTTGGTCATCGGACCTCGCACGTTGGTCGTTTTGTAAGCCAACTGCGAATCACACTTTGCCTTGTCCGGGGACAGATTGTGTTTGTATCGGCCTGACGGGCCATACACGTTCGACTTGTCTTTGTACAAATCCGAGTCGAACTGCTTGTCATGCTTGGCAGACTGGATGGTGTCACCATGCACGGCCGGACTTTTTCTGTTATTGCTATGAGTGATCGTGGCTGTTTTGAAATGTCCAATCAGACCATGAACATTTTTCTTAGTCCTCCCAACCGAGTGAGACTTCGGCTGAGCTGTTGCACCCACCCGTTTCGTTTCGTTCAATGAGCAGGTGTTGTGCTCCTGATTGGGGTGAAACGGTGTTTCTAGTGCACGAATCACTACGGGTGTTTCAGGACTGACCGATCTTGATTTTACTACGACGGGTTCCCATTCCTCGTCACTATCTGATGGCTCTGTATCATCATGGTCCTGTGGGTTGTGATACACATGAGACACGTAGATGTATTTGTCAGGGTACCTATCGTTATACGCTGAATCTTGACGTTCATATTGATCGTATTGATGGTATTGATATGGATCGATGGTTTCATCGTAATGGTATGTATCTGATAACTGAGGGCAGTATGTCGTTGATGTTCGATTGCGACGATCACTGATCTCAATCTGTCTGGCTTGCCAGGATTGACTCGATATATTTGTGGTGGTTACCGGTGCCGTGTTTACATCCCTGTATGTGGTGTAGGTATGGCTTTGGCATTGTGTGCTTTTGGTTTTGGGGCTTGACTGCAGCAAAAGCAGGGCATCCAGTTTCGTGTTCAGATTTATCAACCGGTCTTGTATATTATTAACCGCAGCCCAATTATGGTTCGCTGCGTTTTGAATGGTGGTTAATTGTTTGTCCATGGTGTGCTTTTGATTTTTAATGTCATTCACCCGTGACACCAGCGTATTGAGTCTGAGGTTCATGATGGTGGGTGAGTCAGTGGGCAAACGACGTTCACCTTTGCGCTTTTTGTGGTTCGGTTTCGGCATATCAGTTTATTTGCTTTTGATGTTACAATTTGATGCACAATACAAGGCAATATTGGAGTGACAAAATATTATATTGTATTACAAGAACCCAAGTGTGTTGTTGTTTATGCTACTGATATCAACCGGTTTACAACATTAATTGTTAATTTTATTTCACAAATTTACTGATCATAAATGACCGCTATTGTGAATAAAAATCTGATCTTTTGATTAGCAGTAAAATGAAATACGAATGACAGTTACTTCGTATTATTATTTTCCACTATATTATTGTACCCTTCGAGTTTATAACAAAGGAGCAGAATGAATGGCTCGTAAATTGTTATTATTATTTTTGTTATTATCAATGTACTGATTGGAGTAGGTGGTGGTACCAATCAAAGACTTCGAGATGTGGTCACCCTGTTGAAATTTATTCAATTTTCTTTATTGCACGTTGTTATTGCTTTATTTTTTACTATAATTGTTTGATCCTGATTTTATTACGCAGATGTTACTGCACAATTTCACTCGGTATCACCGGACAGAACTTGGTGGTTAATAGGAAGTGGCGGAATGTTCAAGTTAAGAAACTTGAAATAGTAGTCACGCCAATTTCAACTCAGTGGTGTATTTTCAAAAGGTATGATAAGTTAATAATACCAACTGATTATGTTATAATTTTGTTTACAATCAGGTTTTAAAGCAAGATGGAAATTCAATTTCAGTCAATTGCTTTTGTTTCAGGTGCTGTGTGGTGTTATGATTCAACTGGATCAGTTCAGTGATCGATTAATAAAAATGTATATAAGTTGGTAAAATCGGCGGCAAAATCAGGTATAGCAGATGAAATCAGATTTCATTCAATTGCTTTTAATGTTGTGATTTAGATTTTAGATGTACTTTTTGTTCGTACTTATGAGATGGTGTCACATCAGCGAAAAAGGAAAATTTAATTTGATATAGTCGCTTTTTGTGTTTATATTATATTACTCGTTGGAATATAAATCAGCTGGGACCTCCATTTACCGTAGGTTGTAATCGTGGTCACGCCGAATGAAGTGGAATTACTGATTGATTCAAAAAATATAATTTTTCAATTATAAAGTTATATCAATTCAATTGTTTGCAGTGATCTATCATTAATCAGTGTGCATAGCAAAAATGAAAATTTAATTTCATACAATTGCTCATTCAAAAACAAACGGAAATGTATACTGAAAGTTAAGTTCCAAGTCTGTTCAATTTTGTAGTTGTCGTAGGTGAACATCAACAAGAAGCAAAAAAGCAAAAATGAAAATTTAATTTCATATAATTGCTCAGACTGACCGTGCTAATATAATTCAGCTGGGACCTCGATTTAACGTAGGTTGGAATGGTGGTAAGGTCAAGCTTAATGGAGATAATTCAGTGATTGATTCTTCAAAATATTATTTTGTATCAATTATAAATGTGTGCCGGGATGGTCCCACAACAAACTGAAAGTTTAATTTCAAAGTCTGTTTTATTGAGTGGTCATCGAAGGTGAGTGATATCAACAGGCAAAATGAAAAATTAATTTCATATAATTGTTTAGTATACATACATCACCAGGTCGAACGGTCTAATTGGGAACGACGGAACCTCCATATAACGTAGGTTGATATGGTGGTGGCGCCGAACGGAATGAATATAATAATTGATTTTTCAAAAAATATGATTTTGTTTTGTGTCAATTCATAACTTATACAGTGGCGTGGTTGTTTTCTCACTTTATAATTTTGCAATCATAAGTGTCTATCAATTCACCCGCTTTTCAATTTAGAGACAATAGCAAAATGAGAATTTTTATTCAGTTGCTTTCATGAGTCACCTGACCAAACGATCTAATAGGGATCGGCGGGACCTCCATGTAACGTAGGTTGATATGGTGGTCACGCCAAACGGAATAAATAGAACGATTGATTTTTCAAAAATATAATTTTTTACCTTTATATATTTGTATCAATTTGTAAGTAATTTAGTGACGGATTGATTTTTACATTATAATTTTTCAATTATGAATGCGCATCAATTTGTCAAGCTTTCGAGTAGATTTAAAAATCAACAATAATTATGTTTAGCAAATGATAATTTTAATCAATTGCTTTAATGAGTCACCTGACCAAACGATCTAATAGGGATCGGCGGGACCTCCATGTAACGTAGGTTGATATGGTGGTCAAGCCAAACGGAATGAATAGAACGATTGATTTTTCAAAAATATAATTTTTTACATTTATATATTTGTATCAATTTGTAAGTAATTTAGTGACAGGGATTGATTTTTACATTATAATTTTTTCAATTATGAATGCGCATCAATTTGTCAAGCTTTCGAGTCGACTTAAAAATCAACAATAATTATGTTTAGCAAAATGATAATTTTAATCAATTGCTTTAATGAGTCACCTGACCAAACGATCTAATAGGGATCGGCGGGACCTCCATGTAACGTAGGTTGAAATTCCCCTTGTTATATCAGGGTGTTCAATACGTCAATATTTACCGAGTTTCAGCCCAGGTTAGAGTCTGGTCTGGTGATCTCAGTTTATCGGTCAATTATTTATTGATTTATAGGTGGTTTAGTAACTTGGAATCAATTTCAGGTGAGAATCAGAAGTAAGAATCAGGGTTCTGTACTTGACTCATTTATCACAATTTATGAAGGGTCGGGCCAGCGATCTGACCTCGGTCATTAAATGTGATAAGCGGAAAGTTCGGGCCAGCGATCTGACCTCACTTGTTCAATGTACGAACGGTCGGGGCAGCGATCTGACCTCACTTGCTCGATTTTAAGAACGGTCGGGGCAGCGATCTGACCTCACTTGTTCTGTTTCAAATCTGTCGGGGCAGCAATCTGACCTCACTCGATTTGAATAGTCAAAGGTTGGGGCAGCAATCTGACCTCAGTGTTTGACTAGGGCTTGAGTAATGACTCGGCCAGAAAGTCTGACCTAGTCCACTCAAGGACAAATCTGTCGGGGCAGCAATCTGACCTCACTCGATTTGTTTGACTTAGTACTTTAGCTAGTTATCCAGAAGCGGTGGACAAACTAAATATAGCACTGAGTCGCGAATTATACCTTGGCTGTCAAACCAGTAATCTGTACAACGTAGAATTACTGTTTTGAGAGCTAGAGATAATTCAAAAAATAAATAGAAAACAGGCAAAAAGTATTCAAGTTGTCAGCCGTGCAAACTGTCACAAAAATAGACAGAGCTGATCGAGCTTGGATAAAAAGATTGACGGATCGACACGCTGAAAAGTACCTGGAAACACTAGGTGACAAACATTATGAGGTTTCAAAGATTAAGAATAAAATATGAAAAAGATTAACAGAATATGTTTCAAAGTTTGATGATAATTACGAGATAACAGGCAAACACCTGTCACGTATCGCGGTTCACGCAGACACGTGTGAGTCCACACACAAGCAAATACACAAGAACAAGAAAATATGCAAATATTTTATTTCGGGAAATTTAGGCAACTTGAAAGAACTGTAAGGAACTGACGAGAAATCGGAATGCATCATAGTTATGTAGTCAAAACGAGTCAAAATAGAAAACAGGGGGGATTAGCTGATGCGCGAGCGCTCGAACTATTGGCAAAACAGCACAATCAACACGCGCAACAATCGATCGTTGACCGAACGGTCAACAGACAGGCAGCTAGAGCGCGCGTATGGTGTGGTCCGGGGACCCAGTATTACATGATGAATTGAAGACGATAACGTGATGTAACCGTGGTTTTTATTAAAGCACACTAGCGGATGAGAAGGAGGGGAATGGAATTCCCCCTTCTTTGGCGGTTTCAAAAGGTTGCGTCTGTTCCGTTTTACCAAGTTGCTGGCACCAAAGCACCATGAAAAACTGTTAAATTCCCTCTTCGACAAAATTTTTCTACCTTTGGATGTTTGGCTCGTCCGCCAGTGTTCAAACACAACATAAAAATTGCACAATAAATTAATTAAATAACATAATGGATAATTTGATCACAAAATTTATTATCACACATTAGCAGGGGATCGCGTTTCCATCAATTATTTGCCTCGTTATGTGTTACAGCTCGGAGACTCTGATGAAACCTCTGCCGTCTTCGTCGAACCGCTGCAAAGAATAAGATGAGAAAATTAAGAAAGCATGATCGGACGAATTTTATTTTCATTCTAGCCTAGCTCACACTCAGCATAAGTCAGTGGGAACCAGAGGGAAAGTGGAGTGGAATCGTCCCTTTTTTTAAAAGTTCAGAAAGTGTAATTTGTTTCCTATGGTGTAGGTAAATGGCCCCAAAACTGCCAATTTCTATTTCCTTTAGTGGTTTTGCTCAGAAGCTCACTCAGTTCGAGCTCTTTTACGACTATATTCCATATAACTAGCTCTTTTCCAACTATATTCCTTTTATTTAACTTGATTGTTAATTAGTAAATTAAGTGATAGAAAAACAACTCCTGATTATTGTTTCCTGGGATTATAATTAATTCAGAACCCTAACAATCTCGGGCCATATAATTTTCAGTTGTTTTTTTTGGCAAGAATTATGGATTGAGTAATATGCTCATTTGGGTGGGTGGGTAGATAGATAAATGATATACAGTGAGGTAATTCTTCGCTTGACTCACTGAGTGGCCATGCGCCGAGTAGTTGATGAGTGAGTTTGGGAGTAGATGGGTGATTGATTGATTAAATTGGTGAGTTAAGGGATGAGGTAAGTGACATCTAATTAATAAAATATTAGACTAACATCGCGTTCTTGCATCGGTCCATCAAGTCCACCGGCGGCTGAAATATGTCGTGGCACGTACATTGGTTTGCTGATGGACTGAAGTGAATGAAAGAATAAGTGAGCCCTCTTTACCGTAAAATTATCCCGTAGCCCACTGATTACGTAGGGACAATTAACCTACACACACTGGCGGACGAGCTGATCCTCTAAAGAGAGGGGACTTTAATCAAAAATGGGGAATTCGGCAGCTTTTAGTTCATTTTACCTACACATTAAAGAACAAATTCTACACTTTGAAATCGCCGAAAAGTGGGGAATTCCACTTTTCCCTCCCCTTCGCGTACGCTTGTGACTACACATTTTACCCTCACTGAAGCAGTGTGGTTGGGGGTTGTTACTACATACTGACACTGGTTACGTAATCGATTCATGTATTGCACTCACTAGCGACGAGAAGGATTGAATTGGAATCATTGGCGGACGAGCTGATCCTACAAAGGGAGGGGAATTTCGTCTAAGAGGGGGGAACGGGCAGTTTTCAGGCCATTTTACCTACACCTCATGGAAAAAATAATACACCGAAAATTTCTGGCATAAAAATCTATGTTGAAATTTTATTATGAAAGGAAGCATGTACTACGGGTTAGGGAAATATAGACGGCTGGCGGCCAAGACAGGGAGTAACATAACGACAGGGGAACCACTGGCGCACGAGCTAAATCCCCAAAGAGGGGGGAATCGGCAGTTTTCAGGCCATTTTACCTACACCTTAGGGAGCAACTTATACTTTATGAAACAGCCAAAGAGGGGGGAATTCCACTTTTCCCACCCCTTCTCGTCCGCTAGTGAGGGGAACCGCTTCGAAACTGACGATTCCCCTAACCTAAATTATTTCCTCGGAAGCTTAGAACTAAGTTATTCAATGCAAAAAAAAACCAACTTGAGTGTTGGGATCTTTGCTTCTTTGTGCTGATAAACACGCAACGGCCACGAAGTAGTCCGACCAGCTCAAATAGTCATCCCGCTTTCGGTCAGAATGGGTTTGTGGACTGAAACCAAAAAGAGACAACAAGACTTGACTGCACCGGCTAGACTATAAACTTCGGACCATTGGTTATTAGAAAAATAAATGTCGTCATTCCGTGAGTGACCAACTGACTCATCGACTGACTTTGTTTTGACTGACTGATTTACCGACTGATTGACTGACCCACTGACAGACAGACTTAATGACTGACAGGCTCAATGACTGAATTATTGACTCACTTTCTCATTGATTGTCTAAATGACCGACCCTTACTAACTATAACTATAACTAACCGCCTGACTGACGCAGTATCGGAGCCAAAACCTCCAAAGGGAGGGGAATCTTTCAAAAGAGGGTGGAATTGACATAAATTGAGCCATTTTACCTACACCCTAGAGCACTGGCGGACGAGCTTAACCTCCAAAGGGAGGGGAATTTTCCCAAAGAGGGGGGAATTGGCAAAATTTAGGTCTTTTTACCTACACTTTAAGGAACAAACTCTACTTTTTCAAATTGCCAAAGAGGGGGGAATTCCACTTTTTTGTTCTTCCCTCGTCCGCTGGTGCCCTAGAGAACAAAAATCTACTTTTTGAAAAGCCAAAGAGGGGGGAATTCCACTTTTCACTTTCCTTCTCGTCCGCTAATGGACTGACGGTCTGACTCATCTTCGATTGATTGATCAAATGACTGTTGGACTTTTCGTGTGACTGACTGATTGATTGATCCACTGATTGACAAACTGAAGGACTGACTAGCTGACTGATTGATTGAAAAACTTATTACTGGCTGACTGATAAACTGAACTGAACTGAATATTTGCAAATCAATATTTGTTTCAACCATCTGAATTGAACATGTTGGTTAATAACTCTTTTGAAACTGCTGATTCCACTAACCTAAGTTCCTCTCACTTTGAAAGGTTTGTTCGTCGGCCGGGGGTGATGATGACTACGGGCGCAGCTGCAATTGTTGAATAAGGGATTGGAAGTTAAGAATCGAAAACCAACTATGCCGTTGGGAGAAAAAAATCTACCTTACATAATGTAAGTATGCGAGTATGCTTAATTGGGCCTCCTCCACATTATGACCTTGATTACAAAAACGATAAGATGTGAAAAACAAAACACCATTGGCGGGCGAGCGAATCGATTATTGAGGATGAATGACACACGAAGCGAAAGGACTGTTTAATGCTAAACTTTCTAATAAGATGCTTTCTAAATCCGTTTTTTTCGGTCCTATTCTCATAGCCAGCATGTGAATATCATTATTCTTATCCTTTAAACTTCGTCCACAAATGCATACTACTAAAACCAGGTGTCAACGTGTTTTTTTATCTGCTATTGAGTTGGTAGAATGACATCAGTATATAAAGCTGGCGGGCGAAGGAAAGAGATGGAAAGTGGGATTCCCCTGTGTTTGACAGTTAGATTGTTGAATTTGTTATTAAAGATTACAAAAAATAGGCTTTCACTTGCCGATTACGCTTTTTCGACAAATTCACCCCTTTAGAAGGATCGGCTTCTCCGCCATCGGTGAATAGAATAAAGAACATCCCCAGAACAACGCCCTGCCAAACGTTAACGGGACAGCATGACTAGAAATACCTTGATTCCCGCAAGGTCAAGTACTGTTCAATAATGACCCCTTTAAATGTCTACTTGGCTCACTAGCGGACGAGTGAAGAACGGAAAAGTGGAATTCCCCCTCATTGGCGGTTTTGAAAAGTAGAGTTTGTTCCTTAAAGTGTAGGTAAAATGGCCTTAAACTGCACATTCCCCCGTCTTTGATAAAATTCCCCTCCCTTTGGAGGATTGGTTGGTTCGTCCGCCAGTGGCTTGGCTTGGTTCCAAAAGTTTTGTTTTGCTATGGCTTGGTTCTAAAAGTATGCTATGTTTGTTCATAGCGTTTACTTAAAGAACAACATGCCTTTTTATTTTATCCCGTCCCGCTCCATCATTACGTCAAAACCGAACCGCTCGGCCAAGTACATGTCATTTTGACGCCCAAAAAAAGAACATATTCTACTATTTTGAAAACCGCTTGGCAAAAGTACTGACACAGGTGATTGCCGACTAGCTGGAAAATCGTCCAATTGTAAACACGAGCGAGTAGGGGAAGTAAAAAGAGAACAAACCTAAGCCGGTATGCCAACATGTCCAAAGTGAACCCATCCTTCAAAACGTGTCAGGCTATTCAGCGATCGTGTTCAAGCATCATGAAGTTGTATCCAATCATAAACGCACAATATTGGAAACTGAAAAAGACTGTTCTGTTGTGATTTATGTTTGTGATGTGTTTTTTACTTTCCGTTGCGTACCGTCTCCATGTTTTGTGAGTAGGACCCCCTAAATTGCAGCTGCAAATTGATTGGTTTCGATTCCAATTTTGATCCGTCAAAGTCTAATTGATATTCTTAAATCAGTTTACATAAAACTGACTTTATTATTGTATTGAAACCCCCATTCTTCTTCATTTTTTTTATTAAAATTTTTCTTTGATGCAAATTTGAAAATGCTCATTTTCAAATTCGCGCCTTAAAAAAATTCGAGCGAAGGGTTTACAAAACAAATGTCCCGTAACGACAAACCGTGACCAAGCTATATCCGCTTATAACTCGCGATAGCAAACTCGGATCGTCGAAAACTCACTTCCATCGTGTAGAGCGTGGTCGAATTGACCTAGAAACATGTTCAAATTGCCGAAAAGTTTTTTTAATGGAACCCATTTAATGGCACATGCCAGATTTAGGGTCCCAAATACCGTAATTTTCAGTCGTCTGCAGGGCACGAGCCTGGAAACGTTTCTTCGCTAAATTCTATTACATCCTAGTTGCAAACCATCAACTGGACCCAACTAGCATGAATTTTCGACCCCAAGTCTTTCGTGGCACCTGTGGTACACTGGTCACGGGTTCCACGGAAATGGCTCAAAATTAGCCAAAAACAGGCTTTATCCGCTTATAACTCGCGATAGCAAACTCGGATCGTCGAAAACTCACTTCCATCGTGTAGAGCGTGGTCGAATTGACCTAGAAACATGTTCAAATTGCCGAAAAGTTGTTTTAATGGAACCCATTTAATGGCACATGCCAGATTTAGGGTCCCAAATACCGTAATTTTCAGTCGTCTGCAGGGCACGAGCCTGGAAACGTTTATTCGCTAAATTCTATTACATCCTAGTTGCAAACCACCAACTGGACCCAACTAGCATGAATTTTCGACCCCAAGTCTTTCGTGGCACCTGTGGTACACCGGTCACGGGTTCCACGGAAATGGCTCAAAATTAGCCAAAAACAGGCTTTATCCGCTTATAACTCGCGATAGCAAACTCGGATCGTCGAAAACTCACTTCCATCGTGTAGAGCGTGGTCGAATTGACCTAGAAACATGTTCAAATTGCCGAAAAGTTTTTTTAATGAAACCCATTTAATGGCACATGCCAGTTTTAGGGTCCCAAATACCGTAATTTTCAGTCGTCTGCAGGGCACGAGCCTGGAAACCTTTCTTCGCTAAATTCTATTACATCCTAGTTGCAAACCACCAACTGGACCCAACTAGCATGAATTTTCGACCCCAAGTCTCTCGTGGCACCTGTGGTACACTGGTCACGGGTTCCACGGAAATGGCTCAAAATTAGCCAAAAACAGGCTTTATCCGCTTATAACTCGCGATAGCAAACTCGGATCGTCGAAAACTCACTTCCATCGTGTAGAGCGTGGTCGAATTGACCTAGAAACATGTTCAAATTGCCGAAAAGTTTTTTTAATGGAACCCATTTAATGGCACATGCCAGTTTTAGGGTCCCAAATACCGTAATTTTCAGTCGTCTGCAGGGCACGAGCCCGGAAACGTTTCTTCGCTAAATTCTATTGCATCCTAGTTGCAAACCACCAACTGGACCCAACTAGCATGAATTTTCGACCCCAAGTCTTTCGTGGCACCTGTGGTACACTGGTCACGGGTTCCACGGAAATGGCTCAAAATTAGCCAAAAACAGGCTTTATCCGCTTATAACTCGCGATAGAAATTTCGGATCGTCGAAAACGCACTTCCATCGTGTAGAGCGTGTCCGAATTGACCTAGAAACATGTTCAAATTACCGAAAAGTTTTTTTAATGGAACCCATTTAATGGCACATGCCAGTTTTAGGGTCCCAAATACCGTAATTTTCAGTCGTCTGCAGGGCACGAGCCTGGAAACCTTTCTTCGCTAAATTCTATTACATCCTAGTTGCAAACCACCAACTGGACCCAACTAGCATGAATTTTCGACCCCAAGTCTCTCGTGGCACCTGTGGTACACTGGTCACGGGTTCCACGGAAATGGCTCAAAATTAGCCAAAAACAGGCTTTATCCGCTTATAACTCGCGATAGCAAACTCGGATCGTCGAAAACTCACTTCCATCGTGTAGAGCGTGGTCGAATTGACCTAGAAACATGTTCAAATTGCCGAAAAGTTTTTTTAATGGAACCCATTTAATGGCACATGCCAGTTTTAGGGTCCCAAATACCGTAATTTTCAGTCGTCTGCAGGGCACGAGCCCGGAAACGTTTCTTCGCTAAATTCTATTACATCCTAGTTGCAAACCACCAACTGGACCCAACTAGCATGAATTTTCGACCCCAAGTCTTTCGTGGCACCTGTGGTACACTGGTCACGGGTTCCACGGAAATGGCTCAAAATTAGCCAAAAACAGGCTTTATCCGCTTATAACTCGCGATAGAAATTTCGGATCGTCGAAAACGCACTTCCATCGTGTAGAGCGTGTCCGAATTGACCTAGAAACATGTTCAAATTACCGAAAAGTTTTTTTAATGGAACCCATTTAATGGCACATGCCAGTTTTAGGGTCCCAAATACCGTAATTTTTAGTCGTCTGCAGGGCACGAGCCCGGAAACGTTTCTTCGCTAAATTCTATTACATCCTAGTTGCAAACCACCAACTGGACCCAACTAGCATGAATTTTCGACCCCAAGTCTTTCGTGGCACCTGTGGTACACTGGTCACGGGTTCCACGGAAATGGCTCAAAATTAGCCAAAAACAGGCTTTATCCGCTTATAACTCGCGATAGCAAACTCTGATCGTCGAAAACTCACTTCCATCGTGTAGAGCGTGGTCGAATTGACCTAGAAACATGTTCAAATTGCCGAAAAGTTTTTTCAATGGAACCCATTTAATGGTACATGCCAGTTTTAGGGTCCCAAATACCGTAATTTTCAGTCGTCTGCAGGGCACGAGCCTGAAAACGTTTCTTCGCTAAATTCTATTACATCCGAGATGCAAACCACCAACTGGACCCAACTAGCATGAGTTTTCGACCCCAAGTCTTTCGTGGCACCTGTGGTACACTGGTCACGGGTTCCACGGAAATGGCTCAAAATAAGCCAAAAACAGGCTTTATCCGCTCATAACTCGCGATAGCAAACTCGTATCGTCGAAAACTCACTTCCATCGTGTAGAGCGTGGTCGAATTGACCTAGAAACATGTTCAAATTGCCGAAAAGTTTTTTTAATGGAACCCATTTAATGGCACATGCCAGTTTTAGGGTCCCAAATACCGTAATTTTCAGTCGTCTGCAGGGCACGAGCCCGGAAACGTTTCTTCGCTAAATTCTATTACATCCTAGTTGCAAACCACCAACTGGACCCAACTAGCATGAATTTTCGACCCCAAGTCTTTCGTGGCACCTGTGGTACACTGGTCACGGGTTCCACGGAAATGGCTCAAAATTAGCCAAAAACAGGCTTTATCCGCTTATAACTCGCGATAGCAAACTCGGATCGTCGAAAACTCACTTCCATCGTGTAGAGCGTGGTCGAATTGACCTAGAAACACGTTCAAATTGCCGAAAAGTTTTTTTAATGGAATCCATTTAATGGCACATGCCAGTTTTAGGGTCCCAAATACCGTAATTTTCAGTCGTCTGCAGGGCACGAGCCTGGAAACGTTTCTTCGCTAAATTCTATTACATCCTAGTTGCAAACCACCAACTGGACCCAACTAGCATGAATTTTCGACCCCAAGTCTTTCGTGGCACCTGTGGTACACTGGTCACGGGTTCCACGGAAATGGCTCAAAATTAGCCAAAAACAGGCTTTATCCGCTTATAACTCGCGATAGCAAACTCGGATCGTCGAAAACTCACTTCCATCGTGTAGAGCGTGGTCGAATTGACCTAGAAACATGTTCAAATTGCCGAAAAGTTTTTTTAATGGAACCCATTTAATGGCACATGCCAGTTTTAGGGTCCCAAATACCGTAATTTTCAGTCGTCTGCAGGGCACGAGCCTGGAAACGTTTCTTCGCTAAATTCTATTACATCGTAGTTGCAAACCACCAACTGGACCCAACTAGCATGAATTTTCGACCCCAAGTCTTTCGTGGCACCTGTGGTTTACTGGTCACGGGTTCCACGGAAATGGCTCAAAATTAGCCAAAAACAGCCTTTATTGGCTTATAACTCGCGATAGAAAGTTCGGATCGTCGAAAACTCACTTTCATCGTGTAGAGCGTGTCCGAATTGACCTAGAAACACGTTCAAATTGCCGAAAAGTTTTTTTAATGGAATCCATTTAATGGCACATGCCAGTTTTAGGGTCCCAAATACCGTAATTTTCAGTCGTCTGCAGGGCACGAGCCTGGAAACGTTTCTTCGCTAAATTCTATTACATCCTAGTTGCAAACCACCAACTGGACCCAACTAGCATGAATTTTCGACCCCAAGTCTTTCGTGGCACCTGTGGTACACTGGTCACGGGTTCCACGGAAATGGCTCAAAATTAGCCAAAAACAGGCTTTATCCGCTTATAACTCGCGATAGCAAACTCGGATCGTCGAAAACTCACTTCCATCGTGTAGAGCGTGGTCGAATTGACCTAGAAACATGTTCAAATTGCCGAAAAGTTTTTTTAATGGAACCCATTTAATGGCACATGCCAGTTTTAGGGTCCCAAATACCGTAATTTTCAGTCGTCTGCAGGGCACGAGCCTGGAAACGTTTCTTCGCTAAATTCTATTACATCGTAGTTGCAAACCACCAACTGGACCCAACTAGCATGAATTTTCGACCCCAAGTCTTTCGTGGCACCTGTGGTTTACTGGTCACGGGTTCCACGGAAATGGCTCAAAATTAGCCAAAAACAGCCTTTATTGGCTTATAACTCGCGATAGAAAGTTCATATCGTCGAAAACTCACTTTCATCGTGTAGAGCGTGTCCGAATTGACCTAGAAACATGTTCAAATTACCGAAAAGTTTTTTTAATGGAGTCCATTTAATGGCACATGCCAGTTTTAGGGTCCCAAATACCTTAATTTTCAGTCGTCCTCAGGGCACGAGCCTGGAAACGTTTTTTCGCTAAATTCTATTACATCCTAGTTGCAAACCACCAACTGGACCCAACTAGCATGAATTTTCGACCCCAAGTCTTTCGTGGCACCTGTGGTACACTGGTCACGGGTTCCACGGAAATGGCTCAAAATTAGCCAAAAACAGGCTTTATCCGCTTATAACTCGCGATAGCAAACTGGGATCGTCGAAAACTCACTTCCATCGTGTAGAGCGTGGTCGAATTGACCTAGAAACATGTTCAAATTGCCGAAAAGTTTTTTTAATGGAATCCATTTAATGGCACATGCCAGTTTTAGGGTCCCAAATACCGTAAATTTCAGTCGTCTGCAGGGCACGAGCCTGGAAACGTTTCTTCGCTAAATTCTATTACATCGTAGTTGCAAACCACCAACTGGACCCAACTAGCATGAGTTTTCGACCCCAAGTCTTTCGTGGCACCTGTGGTTTACTGGTCACGGGTTCCACGGAAATGGCTCAAAATTAGCCAAAAACAGCCTTTATTGGCTTATAACTCGCGATAGAAAGTTCGGATCGTCGAAAACTCACTTTCATCGTGTAGAGCGTGTCCGAATTGACCTAGAAACATGTTCAAATTACCGAAAAGTTTTTTTAATGGAGTCCATTTAATGGCACATGCCAGTTTTAGGGTCCCAAATACCTTAATTTTCAGTCGTCCTCAGGGCACGAGCCTGGAAACGTTTTTTCGCTAAATTCTATTACATCCTAGTTGCAAACCACCAACTGGACCCAACTAGCATGAATTTTCGACCCCAAGTCTTTCGTGGCACCTGTGGTACACTGGTCACGGGTTCCACGGAAAGGGCTCAAAATTAGCCAAAAACAGCCTTTATTGGCTTATAACTCGCGATAGAAAGTTCGGATCGTCGAAAACTCACTCTCATCGTGTAGAGCGTGTCCGAATTGACCTAGAAACATGTTCAATTTACCGAAAAGATTTTTTAATGGAACCCATTTAATGGCACATGCCAGTTTTAGGGTCCCAAATACTGTAATTTTCAGTAGTCCTCAGGGCACGAGCCTGGAAACGTTTTTTCGCTAAATTCTATTACATCCTAGTTGCAAACCACCAACTGGACCCAACTAGCATGAATTTTCGACCCCAAGTCTTTCGTGGCACCTGTGGTACACTGGTCACGGGTTCCACGGAAATGGCTCAAAATTAGCCAAAAACAGCCTTTATTGGCTTATAACTCGCGATAGAAAACTCGGATCATCGAAAACTCACTTTCATCGTGTAGAGCGTGTCCGAATTGACCTAGAAACATGTTAAAATTACCGAAAAGTTTTTTTAATGGAACCCATTTAATGGCACAAGCCAGTTTTAGGGTCCCAAATACCTCAATTCTCAGTCGTCCTCAGGGCACGAGCCTGGAAACGTTTTTTCTCTAAATTCTATTACATCCTAGTTGCAAACCACCAACTGGATCCAACTAGCATGAATTTTCGACCCCAAGTCTTTCGTGGCACCTGTGGTACACTGGTCACGGGTTCCACGGAAATGGCTCAAAATTAGCCAAAAACAGCCTTTATTGGCTTATAACTCGCGATAGAAATCTCGGATCGTCGAAAACTCACTTTCATCGTGTAGAGCGTGTCCGAATTGACCTAGAAACATGTTCAAGTTAACGAAAAAAATTTTTAATGGAACCCATTTAATGGCACATGCCAGTTTTAGGGTCCCAAATACCTTATTTTACAGTCGTCCTCAGGGCACGAGCCTGGAAACGTTTTTTCCCTAAATTCTATTACATCCTAGTTGCAAACCACCAACTGGACCCAACTAGCATGAATTTTCGTCCCCAAGTCTTCCGTGGCACCTGTGGTACACTGGTCACGGGTTCCACGGAAATGGCTCAAAATTAGCCAAAAACAGTCTTTATTGGCTTATAACTCGCGATAGAAAACTCGGATCGTTGAAAACGCACTTCCATCGTGTAGAGCGTGTCCGAATTGACCTAGAAACATGTTCAAATTACCGAAAAGTTTTTTTAATGGAACCCATTTAATGGCACATGCCAGTTTTGGGGTCCCAAATACCGTAACTTTCAGTCGTCCTCAGGGCACGAGCCTGGAAACGTTTTTTCGCTAAATTCTATTACATCCCAGTTGCAAACCACCAACTGGACCCAACTAGCATGAATTTTTGACCCCAA
>OZ038448.1:20206339-20223839 GCA_964036265.1 Daptonema setosum
AAAAACAACAATAACAACAACAACAACAACAACAACAACAACAACAACAACAACAACAACAACAACAACAACAACAACAACAACAACAACAACAACAACAACAACAACAACAACAACAACAACAACAACAACAACAACAACAACAACAACAACAACAACAACCACAAAACCACAAAATATACAGTTAATTGAGTATCAAAACAACTTGCAATCATAAACACAATGAGCTGATGATTGCCCTGTTGCAAAAAAACTCTTGCGTCAAACGAAAATATTGTACCCAAAGGTAACAGGTGCTTTGGCGGACGAGCCAAACCTCCAAAGGGAGGGGGATTTCGTCAAAGAGGGGGGAATTGGCAGTTTTCAGACCATCTTAACTACACCTTAGGGAACAAATTATAACTTTTGAAATCCGCCAAAGAGGGGGAATTTCCACTTTTCCCACCCCTTCTCGTCCGGTAGTGAACAGGTGACGCAAGTAAACACACGCAACGATTGTATTGTTACACATGATATCGCCTATCCAGGGTTTCTTGTTAGCTAGAAACTTTTTGGCGCGCAGTTTAAATTCAAATTTGTTTTTGGCGCGCATCGAAAGTTTCGAGAAAAAATATTTGGAAAACGTACGAAAAGTGCACATAACTCATTAATGGGCCCACGAAATTAATTTTTGATATCAAGAAACTCTGACCAAGCTAAAGACCGTATGTTGTTTCTGCAAGCAAAAATATTCGTCGAAACGTCTGATAATGAAACATCAGACAATCAGTGTTAAACACGCACATCAATCATCATCACCTCATGCTATACTGCGTTGAACTACATATACTGTCAACCGAGTTAAGTTGAGGCTAGTGATGTTTCATTATCAGACGCTTTGGGCAATATTTTGGCTTGTAGAAACAACATACGGGCTATATATACATGTTTTCAAACTTGGTTATAATAGTTAGGATAAAGACCTTCTTTATAACTTCTTTAGAGTGTCTTCCAAACAATATAATGCCCCTTCTTTAAAACTTGAAAATTTTCTAAAGTTTTTCACGGATGTCAGTGATCTAAAATGATCTACTAGCAATTATCCAGCTTTTTTGTTAGCAAAGCAAACAGGTGCTTATACGTTGATTAGTTGATGATAATTATTGTAAGTCGCCATATTTACGGCAACAGGATTTTTCATCTTCGGGTTTTCTTCTTCAGTTTTTTCATGTTCGGGTTTTTTTAAATCTTCGGGTTTTTAATCTTTGGGGTTTTCCTCTTCGGGTTTATCATCTTCGGATTTTTCATATCCATCTTATCTGGGTTTTTTTCTTTTGAAAACGAGCTTAGAGGTTTTTTCATATCCGGATAGTAGGTTAGGAAACTGAATTTCTTTTTTTCTCTACTCACTTCTAAACGCTATTTTTTTAGGCAAGAAACAGATGGAAAAGATGTATATATTGCCCCACAGTTTTCGGGGAAACGATTTTGTCCAATCATCAAAGACTGATGGGAGCGCATCTAGAACATTAGAACGAACAGGTGGTTTTCCATGTATAAATAGCTTGTTCAGAGATTCATGTCATCCAAATTGTATTTTTCCGATAAATTTTCTGATGTTCAGAAGTTGCAAAAAAATTATAAAAAAATTTGAAGGCATCTTTCATGCAAGAAAGTTTTTCATAAGCAGACAGCAGATAGTAAATTTTATTTTATAAGAAAAAAACATACTTTCAAATTTCAGACTGTTACTTATTCATTAATACTATTACAAATTATGAATTATTTTTTAAGACCATTTATATGTTTTAGTCAGCAACATATGTTGCCGCTTTTCTGCTCACGTCACCAAACCTCACCTTCTCAGTGAACGGTAAACAGATTATCCTTACCCAGGTTATCCCTACCTCAACTAGCGGACGAAAAGGAAAAGGAAAAGTGGAATTCCCCCTCTTTGGTATTTTCAAAAAGTAGCATTTGTTCTTTAAGGTGTACGTAAAATGGCATAAAAACTGCCGATTCCCTCCTCTTCGGCCAAATTCCCCTCAATTTGGGAGAATTTGCTCGTCCGCCAGTGTGCCTAGCTCGATGCTAAGTTAATTTGAGTTAATATTATCCCATGTATGAAATCTTTTTTATTAGAATCTGGCAATGATCTTTACTATAATCAAACATACAGAGATAATTGACTTATAAACAAGCTAACGTTAACTATATTTTCGATTACAGGGTTGACTTAAAAGAGCACTGGGCGGACGAGAACAGGGGAATTTCGTCAAAGAGGGGGGAACCGGCAATTTTCAGACCATTTTACCTACACCTAGAGGAATAAATTCTACATTTTTAAAATGCCAAAGAGGGGAAATTCCACTTTTCCCACCCCTTCTTGTTCGCTAGTGCTTAAGGGTGCTTCGAAAAACTCACATGGACAGTATCCTCACTCAGCAATACAAATTTGTTTCTTAACCCATTCTATGCCCATAATCTGAATCCGATGGTGAGAAAACCCTCTCGGAAAGAAAAGTAAAAATGTTACATAAAGGGGAAGTTTTTCTAACTGTTTTCAGAAAATGTTTTCGCTTCTCTTTTACGCAATTGACCATGAAGGCCACCAAAGTGAACCGACTGTACTAGACGCTGACAGGCACCAGCGGACGAGAAGGGGTGGGAAAAGTGGAATTCCCCCATCTTTGGCGTTTTCAAAAGGTATAATTTGTTCCTTACGGTGTAGGTAAAATAGCCTAATTTCGGTCAATTCCCCCCTCTTTGGGAAAATTCCCCGTCCTATTGGAGGTTTGACTCGCCGGCCAGTGCTAGCAGGTGAGTTATGTTGGCGGGCATCTGATGGTCGAAGATACTGTAGATGTGAAAATATATAGCATTCTCTATTGGTTAAGCTAATAATTTCAAAATACACGTTTTTTTGTAATATTTTCACCTTTTTTGTAAGCACTTCTACTTTGTCTTCAAAAAGTTACCCACAACAAAAACATACACAGAACAAATGGCGTACCACGTATGCAAAAAAAACTGTTGCATTTGTCTGGTGTAAAAAACCAAAAAATTGTTTTGGTGAAATAAAACTCTAAAATTTTAACACGTGCCAAAACCAGTTTTCAATTCAATTTATGCAACGTATTTTTTCGTAACAAGAAATTTCAAGATAGGATAGGCTATGAAAAAAAAGTACTCAATATCAAGCTGAGTTTAGTCATTAACAGGTGAACTCGAATCGAACCGAAGAACAGACGAAATGTTAGCAGGTCATGTGCCTTACGAATGTTTTACACCGCGGAGAAACAAAATCAATTAGTTTCGAATTCAAATTTCACGCCAAATTTTTTTCTGATTATTAAGAAATTGAGAATGGACTATAAAAATTTTAGTAATCGATAATATCAAAGTGAGTTTTCAACAGGTGAATTCGAAACGAAATGTTACCAGGTCATGTGCCTTACGTACATTTATGTACCACTGTCCATCGAACGTTGTTTCTAGTAAACATCTTTAGACTTTTCAACTTAGTGGGATACTAAAAATTGGAGAAAATATTATCTGTCTCAGTTAGATTTTTCCATGTATGGCACAGACATATGAGATGAGATAAGTACGATGTTCTAATTACTGGCGGACGAGCTAACTCTCCAAGGGGATGGAAAATTCGTCAAAAAGAGGGAAGTCGTAACATAACATAACATAACATAACATAACATAACATAACATAACATTAATAATTTCGGAGTGAAAGGAAAAATCATAGCCAACCTGTGTAAATGTTTAGACTGTACGGAACTTCACGGAACGACACCAAGCCGACCCGTCGAGTTGATGACGGAATCGTTGTGTTCATAATTATTTGTGATTTTGTTCGTGAAATTTGTTATGATTTGAGTTTTCCACAACAAGAAACCCGACTCAGCTATACATAATGTCACTAAACAGTAAACATAATAAAACACAGTAGATGAAAATATCTTCTTCAGCGTATGTATCAAAAACAGATTTTTTATTATTATTAACCGATTTCTCACATGTATATAGTGAAATTGTCTTTAAAAATCTTGAAACTTCAATTCAAACATCTGAATGAGCTTTCTGAGGATGAAAAAACTCTGGATAGGCTATATAAGAAATGAGGAAACAAAAGAAAGTCTGTCATAAAACATCGGCAACCTTATCATTTGCACAGAGCTAATTAGTACTATAGCTAGATCAGGGTTTCTTGTTATCAAACTTTTACTTTGCGTGTGGGTTACGCACATGTGCAATGATTTATTAGCGAAATTCTGTTGGAAAAAATGTCTTGAAATTTTGAAAGCGCGCCGAAAACAGATTTGAATTCAAGTTGCGCGCCAAAAAGTTTTTGAGTGACAAGAAACCCTGAATAGGCCACAGCCTTTCCATTGTTTCCCGTCACTCAGAAAAATTTGAGTGAGTGAGTGAGTGAGTGAGTGAGTGAGTGAGGGAGTGAGTGAGTGAGTGAGTGAGTGAGTGAGTGAGTTGTCGCATACGCGAGAGGACGTGAGCTGTGGGTTTGGGTGTGTTCCAACACTCAGCCGACAGCAAGCGTTCGACTCAAGTATGTAGCACTGTGGCGCGCCGGAAGGCGGCGCCAAAGTGTGCCCGTAAATATGAGGATTCCACCTCGGAATCCTCAGTGTGCAATAAATCTGGAACTAAAGGAAACACTCGGCCACCATATGGCATCCGCTCTATATACTTTTCTCGCAACTTTTGGAAAAAAGGCACACTCAACCCTGTCTTGTGAAACGGAAATTTTTCCCACCAAGCTGATCCGACTTCAAATCGGCTTCGATTCCCCTTGCTGTCAACCCCAGGCAGCCGTCCCACTCGCTGCTCCGACACAGCCAGATTGAAAAATCCGCCGCTAGGACTCGGCTACCCAATCTTTTTCAATATCCCCTGGCCTGGCCCCCCTGTTTCTTTGGTTCCAAAAACAACTGTCAGAAATCTCCATACGTCCATGCCCAATCTCAAAACAAAAACAAAAACCTGAAATCTGTTGGTTTGCGTATGGCCATTCCGTTTTAATTTTGACTTAACACTCCTGTGCACTAAAACAATAACACAAACTAATACAAAAAATTGTTTTGTGTTCGGTTCATTGAATTAATAATGCATCTGTCCGTTTGACTAACAAATTTGTAACTTTATAACCACGAGTCAACTTGCTCTCGGGTGTGTATGATCTACATAACCAAAACAACGTTTATATACTTGTTCCATTTGTTGACTTCTTATTTGTGTATGCATAATGTCAACTAATGTGTGGTCACAGCAATCCCAATTGACCCAATAACGACTCCATTATACTCACTGCGTACACTAACTGTTTTTTGTGAACCAACAAAAAGCATGTACTAAAACAACAACGGTATGTACCCAATAACCACATATGTACATACATACCAATAACAGTGTGTGTTTCCACAATAATGTGCCAACTGTGTGTATTCCTGATGGTTTCAATAATAATGAGCATTTACAATACGGACCTACCCAATAACCTCGTATATACCGAAAAACATTTATGTATACACGATAACCGATCAACTAACCGCATTCAAACAACTTCAAATGTCAAACTAACTGCACATGTACATACGGACTAATAACGAATTTGTCGCACCAAATCAACACTTTTATGCACGATAACCACTCACAAGATTGTACCAACAACATTTCATGATATACCCAATAAATGTACGAACCAACAACCGTTGATGTTCCCAATAATTATTTATGCACCCCTTAAACTGCTAAACAGGCTCATCCGCGCAAGTGCCAATCTCAACTCACTGCACATTCAAGTTTACGTCAGCGTCGTTCCTAACACCCCCCCCCCCCCAATATTGCCACGTTCTGGTGCACTCAATTAACAAATGTGCCACAACCACCGTCACCCAACCCAATCACGACGCATTACTCAAAAACTGAACACTAACAAAACAACGCATCGCGCCTGTCTGTCTGAAAAAGGGTCATCAATTTATCAACCTGTCACAAAACGACCAACACAAGTTTCCTCCGACGCATCGAGTGGGAAAACAAACAACCAAAAATCTGGGGACCGAATGATTCTTAAAAAGGGACACAACATTGAATGACTGTTTGTATGACTGTCAAAACACGCAAACAAACGTTAAACGGCTCATTATCGTTTGACAATAAAAGTCACAATTGTTTATTTCATAGAACACGTTAACGAGTGACCCCTTGTTAATTGAACAAATAACCAACTGTAAAACTAACAAATTTGCGAAACAGACTATTTGTTCCCATCGTATGATCAATCCCTCCTAACACATACTACTAAAAATGTCCCGGCAGGTGATCCGATCAAAAATTACCAAAACCGTCAATCGGTTAACACAACTAATCATCAACACCGACCTAACAACACCATTGTACGACGACTCAATACCCTTGCATGAACAACTAGAAGAGATAATAGCCTCCGATGCCCGACTACAAGCGGCCCGTGCCGGCATCGAAATGCAACTACATACGTTGCAAAACAATGACCAGTCCTACTTAACATGGATTGGTCAAGTGGACCCGGCCATCGCGGACCAAGAAGCACAGGAGTATACAACATTTATTAACCAACCCAATGGTTTCAATGAAACCATAGCAAACGCGGAAGATAAGTTGGTAGAAATCATTCGACTTTCGGCCGAGGCTAAACAGCTTCAGGGAGTGATCAAACACTCTATTGAAATGAGCATGAAAAATGACACCCGAACTAACACTCCTGTTCCGAACGGCCCACAAACAACTAACGTGCCTAACCCATCATCATCTAACACAGTTGCATTGCAAGCACTACCAATGAAAGAGTTTACAGGCAAACTCCATGATTACATGGAATTTATGGAAACTTTTAGGGCAGTTGTTGACGGTAACCAGAAACTCCCCGATGTCCTCAAGTTCCGTTACCTGAAAGCCTACCTCTCTGGCCCACCCCTGACCCTGCTCAACGGACTCTGTCCGTCCAGTGCTACATATCATGAAGCTCTCGACATACTCGAGAAGGAGTATGGCAACAAAGGAAGGATCATCGACTACCTGTTCCATGAGTTGGAGAACTATCAACCGAATGACTACTCCAATCATGAGCTCTGGATGATGTCCAACCATCTAGAAGCCATGCTGCGACAACTGAAGTCTTTTGGTCAAGATGTAGAAAGTGATGGTCCACGCCACCTCCTCAGTGGAATTCTCGTCAGCAAAGTACCGGCAAACGTACTTATGCGCATGACCAACAACAGGCCACTCAACGAACGTGACCAGACATGGCCTCCGTTTGAATTCTGCCAGAATCTGCGATATCTCATCCGCGTCGAGGAACGAGTCCAGTCGCGGAACGCAGATACAATGCAAGCTATGAACTGCGATGTCTACAGTTACCCGGAATTGAACAATGAGCCCTCAGATTGGACCCCATACGCACACCCTTACGTCTACGACGACGAACATGCATCTAACATGTCTATCATGCATCATGAACCAGATCACCACTCATATGTGCCTCCATCTATTACATACCGCCATCCGAAAACACCAACCTGTGCTTTCTGCAATAAGAGACACTACTCGGACCAGTGTGATACGTATACCACTGTGGCGGATCGTCAATATCAATGCCAATTGCAAAATCGGTGCTTTCGATGTTTATCACCACATCACAACGGACCGTGTCTGCGTATACGGAACTGCTATCATTGCAATAGCCCAGGTCATCATAGCTCCATGTGTCACATCAGGATCAGTGACCAAATGGAGTACCCTGCCGAGCCGACACCCTGTCAATTCACGGAATACGATGAGCTCCCTGAACCCGATGTTCATACTACATACGTGACTGACGAGAGAGATCAATATGTACATGAACCAACAAATATTTCGATGTGCCAACTGATGCTTTCACATCCACGTGTCGAACCAGTCAATGCCAAAAATACGAACATTCATACTGTCATGCAAACTCCCGAGGTCCACTTCAGCCAGCAGCATGAAACTTGTGAAGATGACTCTGCACCCTGTGGCACAACAAACGAACACCATAATGTCCATACTGATGTTCTTTCCAGCTATGAACAAACAGGTGTAAAACAACTGCTGACTCCACCAGTTGCTCCACCGCCGAACAAGACTGATCATTCAAACGTCGAGTTCTGTCATGATGAACATTCAATCGAATTCGATATTACCTCACAGGCAGATGATACTTCTCTGGCCGATTTACCCATCCGCCTCATCAATGATGAACAATTTTGCATCAATCACATTCAATCAACCAGGCGTCCACTGACGTCTGATTGGGCACATTACAACACGCCCAATAGAACAGAGTACGATCAAGATGTCGATGAAGCCAATGCCAACATCCACACACCGGTTCATGATGCATCTGAACCAGACATCATGCACACCACCGGTAAAATGTACCTGATTGATCCGAAGAAGGCACAACGTGAACACGGTCATGTCAACAAAGATCAGTCGGTTCCACTCAATCATCTGAAACCCGACACACCGTATGTTGATGACTGCGATGAAGGAACAACATCAACTCTACCCTGGCTCTAACTACAGCCATGAGAACATTGAGTCACGTACACTTATCATCGTTTAAATTACGATTGACATTTCATCGCATGCTATCATCACGTTTATTCCTCCCCATTCGATGTCGCCATCACTGTCAGAATGACGAAGTCAACCACCATAGCACTGCTTTTGTGCATCACATATCCACATCTTTACTATGCACCTGACATTGTGCATAACGAACAATCACATCCTTCTGTGACACTCGTATGATGCCAACTACCATTGTAGACAGTAACCGTGTTGCATCAAAGACCATGTTGAATAAACCTACATATGTCCCTCAACATCCGACAACTCTACCCCCTCAACGTCCAGCAAACACCAAACCCCTCACCATCCAACAAACCCTAGCCCGTCAGCGCTCATCCCAACCCTCAACACCCCCCACAACCACCCACCCCACTCCCCTCCCCTCCCCTCAATCACCTCCCTCCCGTCTCATCATCGCTCAACATCGAGCTCACCCATGCCCTCCTGACCCAATCCCGTCCAAGTGTTACACCTCTAAATCTCCAAGTGATCCCTACCCTTCCTCTCCCGTTCGTCAACATCATCCACGCTACGCCAACATTGTGCCAACGCCGTGTTCCAGTATCCGTACCAGTGCCGGTCCAGTGCCGAACCAATGTGCGATCGCATAACCAACAACCAATCTATCAAGCCGTCGAAGAATTCCGTGAGCATAGAAGTTTATAGTTTTCTTTTTTTCGTTTTTCATAGACCTCATTAGTCCACATTGATCAATCTACCCTAGCTTTTCATAGGTTATCTTCTAAGTTATTTTTGTAAGGTTTGTAAGCAATCGTGACATTATTCATCTAATTTACTCTGAAAGTCTAAACTTCTTAGTTTTTTCACCTCGTTCTCAATTCAATTTACTATTTCGTCAATAACACCAAACCACAAACCTAAACCTACAACATCATATTCTTCATAACTTCTTACATATCATACACTTCATGCAGACTCAGTCTGACAATCACGCTCGATCAACAGAGCTGTCACATTATCATTCAACCTCGCCATATGCGTCATACTCACCAAAAACCAAAACTATTTTCACATGGCTTCAACGTGACGTTACTGAAATAGCCATTTGCAATTGTCATAAATTAGCTAAAGTCTACACCTTTGAGTCAATGCCACCAATATGTATGTTATATTACTGTTAATCTCTGTTTTATTTTTCTAAGTTTTTTTTCACATTTTTATTCCGCTATCCCTACCATATATATATTTTTTTTCTCATCCTCTCCCACCCGTCCCCATTACGTAGAGTAGCATTTTTTTTCTTGTTTCTCTTTCCGCTCTCGCTGTCTCACACATATGTAACCTCCCTTCCCCAATAAGTCGTCTCTTAGCCACAGCGCTTAACGCTATTTATTTGTAATTTCTCTATGGCGGCTTTGGCACCACTTTTCGGCGGGCCCAGTGTCGCATACGCGAGAGGACGTGAGCTGTGGGTTTGGGTGTGTTCCAACACTCAGCCGACAGCAAGCGTTCGACTCAAGTATGTAGCACTGTGGCGCGCCGGAAGGCGGCGCCAAAGTGTGCCCGTAAATATGAGGATTCCACCTCGGAATCCTCAGTGTGCAATAAATCTGGAACTAAAGGAAACACTCGGCCACCATATGAGTGAGTGAGTGAGTGAGTGAGTGAGTGAGTGAGTGAGTGAGTGAGTGAGTGAGTGAGTGAGTGAGTGAGTGAGTGAGTGAGTGAGTGAGTGAGTGAGTGAGTGAGTGAGTGAGTGAGTGAGTGAGTGAGTGAGTGAGTGAGTGAGTGAGTGAGTGAGTGAGTGAGTGAGTGAGTGAGTGAGTGAGTGAGTGAGTGAGTGAGTGAGTGAGTGAGTGAGTGAGTGAGTGAGTGAGTGAGTGAGTGAGTGAGTGAGTGAGTGAGTGAGTGAGTGAGTGAGTGAGTGAGTGAGTGAGTGAGTGAGTGAGTGAGTGAGTGAGTGAGTGAGTGAGTGAGTGAGTGAGTGAGTGAGTGAGTGAGTGAGTGAGTGAGTGAGTGAGTGAGTGAGTGAGTGAGTGAGTGAGTGAGTGAGTGAGTGAGTGAATGAGTGAGTGAGTGAGTGAGTAAATAAATGAGTGAGCGAAATTTCGAGAACTAAAATATTTTTTCTTGACATTGGGACAACATACGCGTAATGCATTGATTGCATTTGTGCGTGACGGTCCTTAAAAATACTTAGATAACAAGATAACTTGGCCAAACTATAGAAACAAATTTTTGAGAAAAGTGCAGTGAAAATTTTCGAACTTGAACATTCACGCGCTTGTCACGCTGCAACCAGTGAGACGTGCAAGTTGCACGGTGCAACTACTGTATTAATGTAAAAACAACACATAAGGCCCGCATAATCCTAGTTATAGGTGATACATACCACACTCCCGAATTAAGTGATGGAAAAAATTTATTATACGACAATTTAAGAGTGAAAAAGAGACTTGATAATGGACAATTATATACAGTAAAAGTCAACTTCTTGGAAAACGATTATTGAAAACTTAAAACTGAAGACTTCGACTCCATGAAGTGACGCGCTTGTCTTGCAACACCTGATGAGACCTGAGAAATTCAGCTTGTTCAGTGTTGATTATTTTCAAAATTATATTTATGTACATATGTATGTATACATATGTTGTTCAAAAGTCGTGTGAATAAATTTCGAAGCTTTTTGGCACTTTATACACTGCGGTTCCATGCACTAGCGGACGAGCGAATCTTCCAAAGGGAGGGGAATTTCTTCAAAGAGGGGGAATTATCCATTTTACCTACACCTTAAGGAACAAATTCCACTTTTTGGAACTGCCAAAGAGGGGGGAATTCCACTTTTTGGTTCTTCCCTCGTCCGCTAGTGGTTCCATGACGTAACGCGTGGATCACATGGCGGACGAGCCAATCCTCCAAAGGGAGGGGAATCTCCCCAAAGAAGAGGAAATTAGCAAGAATCTAGAAATTCTACCTACACCTTCAGGACCAAAGTCAGATTTTTTTTACCGCCAAAGAGGGCGACTTAACTTTTTCCCCTCTTCTCGTCCGCTTGTGCAAAAACTAATGTAAAAACAACACATAATGCCCGCATAATCGGAGTTGACTGAT
The DNA here is from genome assembly GCA_964036265.1 of Daptonema setosum. NCBI lineage: Eukaryota > Metazoa > Nematoda > Chromadorea > Monhysterida > Xyalidae > Daptonema > Daptonema setosum. The sequence continues at coordinate 20,218,058 of OZ038448.1, forward strand.
TCTAGAGCAAAAACGGTAAACGGATACCCCGAACTTGACTTGATGTTGCGGCACCAGCGGACGAGAAGGGATGGGAAAAGTGGAATTCCCCTTCTTTGGGCGTTCTCAAAATGTGGAATGTGTTCCTTAAGGTGTCGGGAAAATGGTCTCAAAACTACCACTTCCCCCTCTCTTTGACGAAATTCCCCTCCCATTTGGAGGATTATCTCGTCCGCCAGTAAGTTACGGTAGAGCATTCTTATTTGATTATAGCTGTATCTGGGTTTCTACATGACACTTTGAATTTTTCGGCGTGCAATTTGAATTCAGAATCTTTTTTAACGCGCATATAAAATTTCAAGAAAAAAATATTTATTTTAAATTACAGTTTTCATTTTGCAATATTCATTGCTTTTGTGCTTAACGGATCCATAGAACGCGTTCAGTGGCCGCAATGGCGCTTCGTGTTCTAAATTTGGCTTTCACTGTAAAACTTTTTAATTTTTTTTGTTTTTAGTCAAAATTTTGCTTTTGATAAAAAAAAATACAAAAAAACTAATTCTAACAAGATATTGAACAACCTGTGTAACACAATCGACTAGAACATCAAGTCAAGCAAGACTCATATGATGAGTGATTGCACAATTAAGTCGGGTTGGTGCTAATTAATTGAAGATTGAATAATGCAGTCTTCACTGTTAATCAGAACTGTAGCCAATTCAAGTTTTCCGTGTTACTGTAAAAAATTCGCGCGAAATTTAATCTCAAGTTTTGATTTCGCGTTCTTTCGAAAATTTCGAAAAATCCTTTTCGAAAAAGAGAATTTAATTTACGCTTCTTAACTTATTGTTTATTTGGTAATGTATAACAAGAACCCCAAGCTATAACCGGAAACTCTGACTACTCCCTAACATTTCGGAAACTTAATTTGAATTCAAATTAAGCGCGCGAGTTTTTTTAAACAAGAAACCCTGGCCAGACTATATCAGGATTAGTCTTGATAGTTTTTTTTCCTCAATAATCAGTCTTTGTTGATTGCCATCCGTTTTGTTTACAATAAAAGGCAGATGTTAAAACCCAGTTGATTAATCATGAGTTTAGACTAAGTTCTTTTGAAGTTTATCGTTCATCCTGCTTTACTGTGTTAAACTATGATGTCAACCGAGTTGAGTTGAGGCTAGTGATGTTTCATTATCAGACATTTTGGGCAATATTTTTGCTTGCAGAAACAACATATGGGCTGTACTAATAGAAACTCTGATGAACGCGCACAGAAATGGCGCTTTCAAAATTCAAACTCGTGATTAATTGTGAATGCTAACGTACATACGAAAATAATTTCTATCATGTGATGTACAGTAAGGTTCACCTGTTGACCCGTTGTTTCAATATAGCTTTCACTATAGTCTGGTTGAAAGGTTGTGTATATAACTGAGATGTTACATGAGAAAAAAATGAGCTTTGTCCATTTTTAGGGTGAGGAAAAGCGAAAGCAGTAAGCATAAAAGATGAAAACTACAAAACAATGCCGGGCAGGTGAACCAAAAAGAATAATGAATCTACAAAAAATTGGACCTAAAAAATAACATGAAAAACGGGAAAATCGGGTTGACAAAACAATTTGGTGGGGTTATTCAACAACAGGTTGGTAAAAAAATAACAGAAACTATCGGTTTAACCGAAAGCAAATGGAATAAACTGAATTACAATCAGTCGAGTTGAACCATAACAACTGAAACTACACTCAATCGAGTTTTTTTACTAGCATTTCACTTCAAAAACTTTTGGGGCTTCTCCCAAATAGCAATTAAATTAAAAAAACTATAAAACTTACTACATCGGGTTTCACTAAAGACAAATTTGAATTGAAGCGGTAAAACAATCGGAGCGAGCCGATAACAAAGCGATTCAGAACGTTTAAAACGGCATGAGATGCAAAATCAAATCGAAACTACGAAACAGTCGGGTTTTATGAAACAATTTTTTCAAAAATACAAAACAACCAGGTTTTCTAAAAAATCAAAACCAAATCGTTATCAGGAAACAATCGGCTTTGAAACCAAGAAAATAAACTAATCTGACGCGTTTCAGAGGAGCGATGTGAAAAATTAATTCAATTCAATGCAGAATAAAGGCATAAAAAGGCAAAATACAATACTAAAAAACAACGGAGTTTCATATATGATAATTGAATCTACAAAAATCATTTTTATTTAATAAAAAATGGTTGAATGCACAAAACCAACTTGTAGAGCAAAATACGCACTACATAAGAACTTTACAAAGAATCTGGTTGATTAAATTTTTTTGGTTTGAACCAAGAACCACTAGCGGACGAAAAGGGGTGGGAAAAATGGAATCACCCCTCTTTGGCGTTTTTAAAAATTAGCAGTTGTTCCCTAAGGTGTAAGTTAAATGGCCTGACAGTCGCCAGTTCCTTCCTTTTTGGCAAAATTCCCCTCCCCTTGGTAAACTGACTCGTCCGCCAGTGCCAAGAACAAAGAAAATCAGATGCGTTCAGGGCGGGGGACTTTCAAAACGGTACAATTCACTGGCGGGCAAAACCTCCAAAGAGGGAGAATTTCACCAAAGAGGGGGGAATTCACAGGAAATCGGACCCATTTACATACACATTAAGGAACAAATTACACTTATTCAAATTGCCAAATTCCCAAAGAGGGGGGAATTCCAATTTTCCGTTTTTCCTTCGTCCGCCGGTGGTACCATTGAATACAAAATTAAATTTGTTCGCCGCCGTCACCAAAATTCCCACGCCAACGAAACTCAATTGAGGAGAAACATGTTAGCATCTCAGATGATGTAGAAAGTGACGGACCATTATAGTGTTATATGATAGAAGGTGATGATTATACCGATGTGCTTAGAGGTGGTCCGAATGTCATGGTTAAAAAAATCATTCTCGAAATTTTAACGTGCGCCAAAGGCAGAGAAACTCAAACTGGGCGCCAAGAAATTAAATTATGTAATCAAGAAACTCGAACGGCTCAAACCTTGAGGTTCGAATATTTCGCGACAATGGCAAGTTTATAAAACTCTTGCCACACACTCTAAATTGAAAAGTTGAGATTAATATGCCTGGCAAAAATGTTACAAAAATCAGTGTGCTTGAACTTTTTTACAACAAAACTGTCCTGCCATTGTTCCAGAAAACTGTCGCGAAATATTCGAACCTCAGTTAAATCTTACTGTATGTCTGCAACGAATCACGAACCGAGTACTTTTCTTGAAGCCCCGAAAAATGTCGGAACTGCAAGAAAAGTTCCGAAAAAAGTTGCAACTGTTTTTGCAACTGCTAAAAAGCCAAGTGCAATACCAAAAAGCCTTATGGCAGTCAAAACAGAAGTGTGACCTGACTGACTGATGGTCGTTAAAGAATATGCCTTGAACATCCGATGGAGTGACTTGGAACTTGGTTCCATGATATGCCTATGGCAAGCACCATTAGTGAAGGACCATTGGGACCCGGTGAAGTCTTGATCCGAAAGAGACAACCAACCAACAAAAAACTGTTTTTTTTGCAACTGACTATGAAGGCATCTAGTCAATCTAATGATTGCTGTGCGACCGGAAGAAATGCTTGAACGGAAATACAATTAACGTCATCGGGTTAGGCTAGACAACAACCAATGGATGATCGAGTCTTGCAGGCAATTCTGAAAAATTAGCGTTTAAACTGCGCGCCAAAAAGTTTTTGACTAACAAGAAATCCTGAATCGGCTATACACACGGGGAATACCGTAGGCACTAGCGGACGAGGGGGGAACAGAAAAGTGGTTTCCCTCTCTTTTGGGCTGTTTCTTTAAAAAAAGTAAAAGCTTCAAAGTAGGCAAAACAGCCTCAAAACTGCCAATTCCCCCTTCTTCATCGAAATTCCTCTCCCCCTTTGAAGATTTGACTGGTTCGCCAGGGTTGGGGCCAACTATCTATCAAAACCACTATATATCATAATAATTTTATGCAACTATATATCAGATTTACCCCATGACCCCTATCTATCAACCGCAGTAGATCACTATCTATCAGGACAACTATCTATCACCGGATATTTCTTATCACCACAATATATCATCACTACAAGTATATATCACCAGCATGTTATGTAACGGTATCCGTTTACACGCAGAACACATTTGTCATTAGTTGTTTCTTGTTATTTTACATACCCCATCCATGTATGTACATATTTACCATTACATAAGTACCATACGAAATGTATGCCCTAATATGTTATATGTACATATGTAAGTACAACCAATCAATATCGACTGACCGAGTCATCGGCTGACTGACTGACTGACATATTTAGGGACTGAATATTTAACTGACATAAATGATATTAGAAGAGGGGGAATCGGCAAAAAATATACCGTTTTATCTACACCTTAAGGAGCAAACTATATCTTTTAAGAACGCCAAAGAGTGGTGAATTCCATTTTTCCCACGCTGGTGTACATACGTATGTATATTGATCTTTAACTTGAAACCAAGAGCCATTGGTCCGCATATAACGATAGTTTTCAACTGATAGATTTCGTTGCTTTAATATACTTTGTTTCCGTAAACATAATAAGTGAGTTGATCATTATAATAGTTGATACGACCACGACGGTTGCACTGGCGGAAGAGCTAATTTTCCAAAGGGAGGGGAATTTCCTTAAAGAGGGGGAATTCTCAGTTATTAGGTTAGTTCACCTACACCTTAGGGAACAAATTATACTTTCTGAAATCACCAAAGAGGGGGAATTCCACTTTTCCCACCACTTCTCGTCCGCTATTGGATGGTTGAGGTCTGTCTTTGTGCTTCCTCAAGGTCGAACGCTTCAGAACGCCTAACCGTCCTTATTATGCAACCGTTCTCAACGGGACCTAACATGGAAAATGAGTAAAAACAATACGGCGATGCCTGATAGAAGTCCCATATCAATCAAAGGAAGATAGTGTGACTTATATTATTTTAATTATATTTTATTTCACGATGCATTTATTGTTTACCGATGTTTATTAATTGTTTTGCGTTCATTTACAGTTCACATGACACATTAGCTGATGACAAATGTGTTCTGCGTGTAAACGGATACCGTTGCATAACATGCTGGTGATATATTCTTGTAGTGATGATATATTGTGGTCATAAGAAATATACGGTGATAGATAGTTGTCCTGATAGATAGTGGACTACTGCGGTTGATAGATAGTGGTCTTGATAGAAAGTGGGACGGATACAAATTGATAGATAGTTGTCCTGATAGATAGTTGGCCCTAATCGTTCGCCAGTGCCCTTAGGGAATTCATTGTTGATGTCAAGTTGTAACCGGTTTAGGGGCATATGTACATGTCAGTAACAAGATGCCTTGAATAATTGCCTGTAGTTTTCGCCGATCCAGATATTCTTGCTACTCAGAAAGTGGCTTAGTGGTCTAAAAATTGTATGTGGTTTAAATATCAGTATAATTTTTTTTATAAGTAGGCAAAAAGTAGGTTCCGCACGCAAAAAATCTAATAAGTCATCCACTCGCACAAATTTCTCCCTTACCTGGAGAACGAGCCATACTGCCACGCTTCGATGTTGTGTTTTGAAGCGAATTAGATAACTTAAAAAAATAAATAAATAAAATACTAAGAAAGACCAAGGAGTGAAAAAATATGCAAGAGAAATACAGAAAAAAATCACAACACTGAATAAGGACTTGATTAAAAGTAGATATTAGATATTCGGACTTCTATTATTCGCTGTTAGTTGATTAGGAAACCACATTTGAATGCATCCCATTTTTTCTCGGCG
>OZ038448.1:20228839-20231339 GCA_964036265.1 Daptonema setosum
AATCTGTGTTTTTTCCGGACTGATCCCGAACTAGTTACTTTAAGTTATATATCACAGTGACCTCCCTGCCTCAATTCATAAATCGGCGTAAATCTTATAAAAATTTGATTCGTTTGAAGTAAAATAAACCTTATTCATCGTTATTAAAGATCTGAGTACCTGCGATATTCAAGAAATCACGAATATAATTTGATCCCCATTTGAGCTTGTTACGCAAAGTTTTAGGAGTCCGTGTAGTTTCACCCCGGGGAACTTTCAGCCCGCGATTTTGAGGTCTTTTCACCCCGCGGGAAAATGGGATTTTTGCGGGGTGAAAAGACACCGCTAAAATTCGAGTTTGACATCCCCGAGAGCGGAGTCTTTTCACCCCGCGTAGTTTACCTACCGTAACCCAATTTCTAGTCCATAGGCTGATCGACCAAGATATGTAGCATTCCCATGATCAGTGAGTGAGTCAGTGGGTGAGTGTCAATTTCAAATTCGACAGTCATTTTATGCATCAAAGTGCAAAACAAACTTTTTTTGCAAACTTTCAATAATGGTTTGATTTACGTGAAAACTGTTTTCCAGACCAAATCGAACCTTCTGATTACGGTAGTGAAGTCCGAATGGCCGTAGTGTAACGCCGCCAGATGTAATAAAAGTGCTTGCTTTAAAATTGTAAGTTGAAGTTGGAGAAGCTAAACTTATAAGTTGAATTTCAGGAGTGCATTGATTAAAAATCATAGTTACAGAGGAAGAGAAGAGAATTGAAAATAAACAAAAACTCTCTAGTTGATACAATGAAAGTGGTTACTGTGTAATGAGAACAAAGAAAGCAGAATGTACAGTCGGTGCAGCGGGTTATGTCTCTCGAAACTGTTGCCATACACTTCGTAAAATTGACTTTTTTTATCTGATTTTAACAAGAATATGATGATAAAAATTGGTGGGTATATGGAATGGGTTCTGGGACACCTTTTAAGTTTGAGTGATAGGAAAAATGGGGAAAAAACTACGAGAACAAACAATTAACTTGTAGTAAAGGTAATGTTTCATGAGTAAGAACAAAATTTTTATTGTTCTTGCTAACCTAAAAGCTGCGCCTATGTCATACAATATGTCATAAGAAGTATAACAACACAACATCTCAACATATCCTGGGTTAGTGATAAAACGTCAATTACGCTAGTTATGTGAGGTCGTAATAAAGAGTTTTGTGTACATTATAATTTTTAAACACCAGTATATACGCAGTATGTATTTATGTAGGATTCATGCAAAAAGTTGGTCAATTGGAGAACGTTTATAAAAAAATTCAGCGTAAATACCACGGCAAATCTGACTGCACCATCGTAATAAGAGTGTCCGGTTTAGTCTGGATATTTAATTTCATGCAAATCGAGATAATATTCACAGTTTGTTAGAAAATTGATTTCGTATTTCAATGAACAAAATGACTGTCGAAATTGAAATTGTTACTCACTCACTGAATCACTGATACGTCATGTGTATCATACATATTATGGTCGATCTGCAAATCAACTAGAGTTTGGGTTACGGTAGGTAAACCGGCGGGGTGAAAAGACACCGCTCTAGAGTGTTAATTTTTATAACTTTGACGGTGTCTTTTCACCCCGCGGTAATCCAATTTTCCCGCGGGGTGAAAAGCCTTAAAAATCGCGGGGTGAAAGTTCCCCGGGGTGAAACTTCTCGGTCCCAGTTTTAGCACTCAGGTAAAATTTCAACGTGACAACAGAGAAGGTATCATAACGACGGAGTGAAATTAAGGGACAAGTTTTCCTTCATAAAAAATTTAAACCCTAATCATTCTGTTATTTCGGTTTATAATTCTGACTATCTTATTCATTCATGAATAAATTTCAAACTTTGTTATTCGTGTTCAAACACTCGCAGCCATTCCAAAGCTGGTGAAACATTAGGTTACGTGTCATCATATTCGAGAAAACATGAATAAGAAAGTTACTTTATTTGATTGTATGGTTGTGCTCGTGGTGACTTCTTATTAATGAAAAACGGTTTTCACTATTTTAATTGAAATTTAGATTGTCTGTTATAATTTTTTTGATTGAACCCTACAAATTTTTTCTTGACAAAAAGTTTTCCGCTCTTTTGCGACAAAATAACTGTTTGTAGCGAACATAAAACTTTAATACAAGTAAATCCATGAAATCATGACTTTTGTAATCCAGAATATGACTACGAATAACGTTGAATAAGGGTTTGCTAATTTTATATGTAACCGATTGGATAAATATTTGAGTTGTTAATTGCTTTTATCACCACACATAAGATAAAGTTAACTTCATGAAAATCGATTGAGTGTACAACTAATTGGAGTCAATCAAACTTTTATGAATATTGAATTCATGAATTAGATGTTCAGAAAAGTTTCTGTGCTACGGGTGTAACTGACTGACTGACTGCCTGACTGACTGACTGACTGACTGACTGACTGACTGATTGACTTACTGACTAACCACTCATCGGATCGAACTCA
>OZ038448.1:20238839-20254839 GCA_964036265.1 Daptonema setosum
CTGTGCTTGCTGGTTCAGGGGTTTTAATTTGTTGTAAGAATATTGCATGAACCCGTCACGCCCATTCGCAATGTATTTGCGAGATTCTAGTGAAAAACACACACTCCAGTTTGGTCAGACCATGAAACATCAACTTCACTTTTGGTTCACACAGTTGGCTGACGTGCGTGATTTTAATGCACGTTCTGAACTAGCTTGTGGCCCAACATCTGAGTTCGTTGTAAAAGCGAGTATTTTACGGACTATGATGTTTCCTTAATTAGATTTGGTGTATTGTCTTTGTATGTTCATTTTTTCAAACTATCTTTAATTTCACCCAACAAGTTTTCAACCTAAGTTTCTAAGCGAAAATGGTCATTCACATTTCACTAGAATCTCGAAAGCGTCTTTATAAAGAAAACAAAAATGGGTTGGTCTTAGTGTTACCCTGAAATAACTGTTCTAAGAAATTCAACTAACTTGGATCTAACTTAACCTAATGGCGTGTTGGCGCAGGTTTTCCGAGTGACACGTGAAAAAAAGGATTAGCAGCACGCCAGTATGGAACTCAAACTGCGCGCCTAAAAAACTTTCGGACGTTCAAAAACACTTGGATAGGTTATATTTATTTTATTCAGTCAACAATCACGAATATAGCTTGGTCCGGGTTTCCGTTGTTAACGAAAATTAACTGTGTGGGCCGGTTACGGAAGTATGCAATGAAGTATGCAGTTTTCGTATATGTTGTTCGAATGTGATGTGATTTTTTTCATTTTTCAAAAATCGGAAAGCGCGCCATAAACAGGTTTGAATTCAAACTGCGCGCCATAAAAAGTTTTCGGCTCACAAGAAACCCTGGTTAGGCTATACACCAAAAATAAGTATATTTGAGAGACATTCTCATAGACAATCAAAATGGTCAGGAAATGTTGTTAATGGTATGGGTATTAGCGGACGAGAAGGGGTGGGAAAAGTGGAATTCCCCCTCTTTGGCATTTCCAAAATGTAGAATTTGTTCAACTAAGGTGAAGGTAAAATGGCCTGAGAACGGCCGATCCCCCCCTCTTTGGAGAAATTTCCCTCCCTTTGGAAGATTGGCTCGTCCGCCAGTGGGTATGGGTATTAGGAACCCCCCCCCCCAACATCTGTACCCAGGAAACACCACATCAGGGGGGGGGGGGGCAAAAGTAAGAATGTTAGGGGATATGATTAACTTTTTGTCGTTGGTTACACGGACGGAGCCTGGAAAAGTCACATACAGGGTGAACCAGAACAGAGTAACGACGTTAACTAAACTGTAAATACATTTTCAACAGGCTTGGAAGGGCATAGATGTTCCAGCTTTTCCCAGACCATGAAACATTACCTCATAGTTTTATGTGATAGAAGATGAAGACTGGTCAAGCATCTGAACTAAACTCAACTTTGTCGCCTGTCTACTGAAGTGCGTAGGGCGCCGGTCTCGAAAACCGACTGTCCGAAGTTAGAAACCTGGTTTGAGACACAGATCCTGATGCGTTGCTCTGGGGTTTCTGCCATTGCCCGTCAGTTTATTCAACTCTCTGGCCACTACGAAAACAGAATATTGATATGGTATTAGTGTGTCTTATGACTTCAGTTAATGAAAAAGTCCAAGTAAAAAATGCATAGGCCAGATACGATTTTCTTCAATTCAAACGGAATTCAAACTGGGCGGAAGCGGAACTGTTGTGGGCGGATGTTTGTCAGCAGATTTTTTTATGTCATCGTGATTATACATGAGGCGATCCCGTACCTCAAGCGGATGAGAGAAGAACGAAAAAGTGGAATTCCCCCTTGTTCCGTAATTCCAAAAATGTTCTCTTCTATAGCCTGAAAACTGCTATTTAACTCCCGCTCTTTGGGAAAGTTCCCCTCCCTTTGGTTGGTTGACTCGTCCAAAACTGACGGAATTGTACAGTAACTAATTGACCACGGTAAGTAATGAGACTGAGAATGTATTTGATTGAGGCAATTCCTGTAGAGACGACGACCTTCAGCGATCGACACATTTTCCCAATCCATATACTGCTCGTGTTCAATTAAAGCCCGTATGTTGTTTCTGCAAGCAAAATTATTGCCCAAAACATCTGATAATGAAACATCAGACAATCACTGTTAACACGCACATCAATCATCATCACCCCATGCCACACTGTGTTGAACTATGGTGTCAACCGAGTTGAGTTGAGGCTAGTGATGTTTCATCATCAGACATTTTGGGCAATATTTTTGTTTGCAGGAACAACATACAGGCTTTAGCGCAAGGTCTAGATGAGGGCAATTGGGCGCCAGACTTCCCGTCTCCCTTCACTGGCTGCTGGCGGAAAAATATAGAAAAATATTCGATTATTAAGGTGTACACAGGTTATACAGGTGTACAAAACTGTGACATTTTTTTAATGAAATGAACAAAGATTGAAAGAAGTAAAAATAGTATTTTTTACTTTTAAAATTGTACTGTGCAAACTTGGATGTTGAGCTTCTTGAAATTCAAGTGAAAAAATGACACGTTAACGTGTCCAACCCAGTGTAACACCCACTGAACATGATGATTGCATGTTATAGCATACAGCTGATGGGTTGAGTTGAGTCGGACAGCCGACTATTGTGCATCACCTTCTCTCACATTTGTTGCAGCTAACGATTCACAAGTTGGAGTAGTTAACACTACAACTTTTCACTTGAATCCCAGGCAGCCCTTTTATTTTTCATTCCCATTTGAGCGCGTGGCCAAACTATGGGAACAAATTGATAATATTAGTTTATCTTATAACCATCATTAATAAAAAACAAAACAATAAATAATCAACAACAATAAATATACATCCAAAAACCTTAACTTAACCTAAGTGGCGTTTCGCTCTGTCTATCAAGACGCCGCCTAAGAATCCCCCAGAGCTCGTCAGTTGACAAGGGATTCTAGCCTACTTACCTATTTTCTTACTAAAGTGTCGTACACCAAACCGACCTTGTTAGTTTTCGGCGATCTTCCCATTTTCTCCGAATGTTGTATTATCGACACAAATTGACTTTTCTAATATAAACAAATCATCAATAGACATTTAGCATACTTCACAAAAGAACCAAACTTCGTTTTACCCGGCAACAGAAACAAATAGCAAAAAACTTGTGTCATTCTTTTATAAGGAATTTGGTTAATAACAATAACATTCATTGTAGCCCACTAATATATATTCTGTTCAGTATGCTACTATTCAGTTCAGTTCATCATATAACATGTACAGTGTGTGCATATCATTGATAGCATCGCTTACCTGTTAGCGTTCCTTAGATGTTCGGAACTGTCACAAGTTTGAATTTGAATTGCGCGCCATTTTTTGAGACTTGTCACTGCATTGACAGACATGTCTGCAATGAGGCCAGTGTGCTCAGGGAACAAGAATCTTTTTATGGTGTATGTCTGTCAAATAGACACTTTGGAACACTCCTGAACCTAATCAAATAAAAGGCGAGCCTGGGAATACTGTAACTGAAACGTAATTCCCTAAACCGGTTCCAAAATACGCAATAAACTCGAGAAAAGGGAGCATTTTCTCAAAGTTTTGAATGCGCGCCAACAACAGATTTCAATTCAAACTGCGCGCCAAAACCTGCCTGAGTAACAAGATACCGTGAATAGGCCTCATAATTGATTATAAGAAATGGTTTACAACTGCGAGAACCCATGGCATGGCATGCATGGGCAATCTCAAGTCCAGAACCGGGTTCTTAAGTAATGAATTTTCTGTGCCACGTTTTAGCCACTTTTCAAAATTTCTTAGAATCAGATTTTCAAGTTCAGAACCGGATTCTCAAGTAAGGAGTTTTCTGTGCCACGTTTTGGATTTTCTTATAACTAATTACGAGGCCTATATCAAAATTCAGTATTATATCAATTAGGAATGCTATAACAGGAAACTCCAAATCAGCTATACAGTAGTTTGATCAAAACAAAATAAACACTTTCATGTAAGGAAGTGTATTCGTATTGTAGAAAATTCGTATTGTACATAGGTGCACAGTTGTTGTTCTAACAGTATGTGGTCCCAATATAAACTGAAAACCATAATTCAAATACAAAAAATTGTACCCGCATCAAAAACCAAATCAAAAAAAAATTCGTGCGCCTAATTTCCCGTAACATGAAACTCCATTGAGTAGAATATATTTACGACTGGCAAGCTGTCATTTTACTGGATACCGCTTCCCGATACTACGGACTGGTTTTATTCGGTTGTCCAAATATAAATGGATTTTTTTCGAATAACAGCTGAAAATTTGAGCCCGCGGCAAAAACCAAATTCAAAAAAGTTTGCGCCCCTATACAATCCTTAACAACATGAAACTCCAAATAAGCTACGTTGAGTAGATTCTATTTACGAATGGCAAGTTGTCCTTTTATTGGAGGCCTCTGTCCGGTACTACGGACTGCTTTTAATCAGTTCAAGCTAATCAAAACCACCACCACCCCACGACAACAACAACAACAACAACAACAACAACAACAACAACAACAACAACAACAACAACAAACAAAAACCAACAACAAAGGCAGCAGCAGCAACAACAACAAAAACAACAAAAACATCAACAACAACAACAACGACAACAACAACAACAACAACAACAACAACAACAACAACAACAACAACAACCACAACAACAACAACAACAACAACCCCAACCACAACAAAAAACAACAAGAACCACAATAACAACAACCACAACAACAACAACAAAAACCACCACAGCAACAACAACAACAACAACAACAACAACAACAACAACAACAACAACAACAACAACAACAACAACAACAACAACAACAACAACAACAACAACAACAAAACAACAACAACAACAACAACAACAACATTAACAACAACAACAACAACAACATTAACAACAACAACAACAACAACAACAACAACAACAACAACAACAACAACAACAACAACGACAACAACAACAACAACAACAACAACAACAACAACAACGACAACAACAACAACATTAACAACAACAACAACAACAACAACGACAACAACATGGTTCATTGTGTGACATAGTGAATGTCTGACATGAGGTGCGTGACTGGTTTGTAAAAATAAGTTTAGATTAGAAGAAACCGTGTAGGGTTGACCGAGTGTAAAGGTCAGTCAATGTGTTACTAGTACTACTTCATTGATATTTGATTGATAGTTGTTACTGCAATAATGATTTACCTACTTAGTCACTCACTCACTCAATCACTCACTTAATCACTCACTCACTTAATCACTCACTCACTCACTCACTTAATCACTTACTCGCTCATTCACGTATGTTCTTTGTTCATGTGAGTGGTATTACTCGTTTCGAGGCGTGAAATCAGTATATGAAGAATGGTTGCATTCTTTTTGTAATATGGCAGTTTTTGATGCTATTTCGTGGTATATGCAAAAGTTGAAAGCGTTTAGTGAAGTTCGTCTACAGGGTCCTCATGGAAATTTAACTAAAGAGCTTCTGGAGATTCAAGTGAAAAAATGACACGTTAAGTTGTCCAACCCAGTGTAACACCCACTGAACATGATGATTGCATGTTATAGCATACAGCTGTTGGGTTGAGTTGAGTCGGACAGCCGACTATTATGCATCACCTTTTCTTACATTTGATGCAGCTAACGATTCACAAGTTGGAGTAGTTAACACTACAACTTTTCACTTGAATCCCAGGCAGCCCTTTAGAATAGCTTCCATTGTCAGCTGGTGAAGTCACCAGTCTCGCGAGCTGCACGTCCAGGTTCAGAATGCCTAGTTGAGACCTGTGGCCATTATCTCATGATTTTTGATTTGTTGGCGAACTTTATCATTGCATCATTTACACTACTAGAACTTTATTTTCAACTTCACTCCCAAGTATGAATAACAGAACACGTTTCAACAAACAATGGACAAAATAGAGCAAATTAACAGGATAAAATAAATCATGTAAAACGGGAATTTTAACGGAAATATTTTACTTTGCAGAAAACATTTGTCCACTTTAAATTGAATCAATAAGGCTGGGGGCGCTTTTTGCTTTTCTTCTTTGATGATTTCTCGTTTTTATCAACGTCGTCTTGACCCGCCAGAAGACTGACTTGGACGACACCTGTTGACAGTGAGTGAGTGAGTGAGTGAGTGAGTGAGTGAGTGAGTGAATGAGTGAGTGAGTGAGTGAGTGAGTGAATGAGTGAGTGAATGTATGTATGAAAGAGTGAGTGAGAGAGTGAGTGAGTGAATGAGTGAGTGAGTGGGTGAGTGAGTGAGTGAGTGAGTGAGTGAGTGAGTGAGTGAGTGAGGAGTAAATGAAAGAGTGAGTGAGTGGGTGCGTGAGTTGTGAGTGAGTAAGTGAGTGAGTAAGTGAAAGAATAAGTGAGTGAGTGAGTGAGTTACTCAACCAACCACTCTCATCACCCGTTACTAATAGTCGACCGATCGGATCGTACACACAACAGCGAATCATCGACGAATGCAGTTCTGGAATTCACTCACTCACTCACTGACTCACTGACTCACTCACTCACCTCATTCACTCATTAGACCAACCGTCAAATTGACAAATCGATTTGTACTTTTTCTTTTGCACGTTGAAATTTTCCAGCACTAACTCGCCGTTGTGACGAGTCCAGCAGGAATACAGATTGTCCGGATCTGGAATCAGTCTGTCAGTCAGTTAGCCAGTCAGTCAATCAATCAGTCGTTTAGTCAGTCCGTCAGTCAGTCAGTCAGTCAGTCAGTCAGTCAGCTAATGTGCAATGTCAGACAATAAGTCTGAGTCAGTTATAGTCTGTCAGTCAATCAATCAGCAGTTCAGTTAGTACTTCAGTCGGTAACTGTCGGTCAGTACGTAAGCTAGTCAGTCAGCCAGTCAGTCCGTTCACTGTCAGTCAGTCAGTCAGTCAGTCAGTCAGTCAGTCAGTCAGTCCGTCACTGTCAGTCAGTCAGTCATTCAGTCAGTCAGTCAGTCACTCAGTAGGTCAGTAATTCAATTCAGCCACTGACAGTCAGCCAGCAGATATATTCTGAATGTTCGGGCATTTTGTACAGTTGTCAGTAGACCAACCTGTCAGTCAGCAATCACTCACTCACTTACTCACTCACTCACTCACTCACTCACTCACTCACTCACACACTCACTACACAACTCACCCACCCACTCACTCACTCACGCACTCACTACACAACTCACCCACTCACTCACTCTTTCACTCACTCATTCACTCACTCACTCACTCACTCACTCACTCACTCACTCACTCACCTGTATAAAACAATCCAATGCCATAACGTTGATTGTCAGACTCGTGCAGATCCTCCTGCTCAATCTCAATCCGATGTAAAACACTGTCCGCCTGCTCATTATAAACGTCCAATTGACTGTCCTCGCCTGAAACAGAATAGCCGACTGGTTAGGTGGTCAGACTGATAATCCAAAGGCTGCGAGATGAATGGTTCGAGTCTTGATATAAGATGATAATGGCTATCGATCGATTCACAAACACTTAGTTGATTTGATTAAAATATGCCATTACGCTTCAAAGTCGGTAACTAACTATTTTATTTAATATCAGAATTTTTATAGAAAGGAAAAAAATAATTTTAATTACTATGAGGAACGCAATATTGTCCAACCAAAAGTAGATATCGAACTCCACTGATTGTCGGCCCGAATGGGTGACCAAGCGATACTGGAGTGAGTCCGTGATCGAGTGAGTGAGTGAGTGAGAGCGTGATTGAGTGAGTGCGTGAGTGAGTGAGAGCGTGATTGAGTGAGTGAGTGCGTGATTGAGGGAGTGAGTGAGTGAGTGAGTGAGTGAGAGCGTGATTGAGTGAGTGAGTGAGTGAGTGAGTGAGTGCGTGAGTGAATGAGTGAGTGCGTAATTGAGTGAGTGAATGAGTGAGTGAGTGAGAAAGACAGAGAGAGTGAGTGAGTGAGTGAGTGAGTGATTGAGTGAGTGAGTGAGAGTGACAGAGAGAGTGAGGGAGTGCGTGAGTGCGTGATTGAGTGAGTCAGTAAGTGAGTGCGTGAGTGAATGAGTGAGTGCGTAAACGAGTGAGTGAGCGAGTGATTGAGTGAGTAGTGAGAGTGACAGAGAGAGTGAGTGAGTGAGTGATTGAGTGAGTGAGTGAGTGAGAGTGACAGAGAGAGTGAGTGAGTGCGTGAGTGCGTGATTGAATGAGTGAGTGCGTGATTGAGTGAGTCAGTAAGTGAGTGCGTGCGTGGGTGAATGAGTGAGTGCGTGACTGAGTGGGTGAGTGCGTGCGTGATTGAGTGAGTGAGCAAGTCAGTGAGGGAATAAGTATTTGAGTCAGTCGGTCAGTCAGTTACATAACAAAAATAAAAAAGTGAATCAGTCAAAAGGACAGTCATCTAACCGATGTACTGTGGTTCCAACATTCATGCTGTGTACCAATGCATCATCTTCAGTACGTTCGCGAAGATTGAACACGTTGAGCAAACCATCGAACGAACCTGCGGTGAGTGAGAGAGTGAGTGAATGAGTGAGTGAGTGAGTGAATGAGTGAGTGAGTGAGTGAATGAGTGAGTGAGGGAGAGAGTGAGTGAGTGAGTGAGTGAGTGAACGAAATATTTAGTGAGTGAGTGAGAGACCAGATGATTCAGTGATTCAGTGACTTAGTGAGAGAGTGAATAAGTAAATGAGTGAATAAAGTGTGTGGGTGAGCAAGTGAGTGAGCCAAAAAGTGAGTGAGTGAGTGAGTGAGTGAGTGAGCCATAAAGTGAGTGAGTGAGTGAGTGAGTCGGCCAACCACTAGCAAGCAGCTCATGACTGCCGGGTGCAAACCGAAGACTGCTGATTTCGTCCGAGTGTGACTCCGCGTAAACACCTAAAAACAACAACCTCAACATCAACAAAAACATCGTCAACAACAATAACAATAACACAAATAACAGCAACAATAACATCAGCATCATCATCAACAACCGCAATAACAACAACAACAATGAAGCTAATATTAGTTAGTTCAGAAGAAAAGATTTCTTTCACGTTTCACGCATATTATGAATAGCACCAGTGTTACAGATGGACAATTTATTTTCGAGTCGAAACAGATAATAAAAAAAATTAACATCATCCACAACCACAACAATAACAACAATGGAGTTGGGATAAGTTCGTTTACAATAAACAAGTTTTTCAGTCTATTATGAGTAGCATAAGTTTTCTTAACGAGCAATCGTTCTGCGCACCCTATCGATGAAAATTTGCAACAACAACAACAACAACAACAACAACAACAACAACAACAACGTCAACAACAACAAAGTCAACAACAACAACAACAACGTCAACAACAACATATCCAACAACACGACCATCCACAAAGCCAATAAGAGCATGAGTTTCATCCTCATCGTCACTATCGGGTTCGCTATTATAACAAACAACAACCACAATACTCAACAGTAACAACAACAACACTTAACGGTAACAACAACATCAACACAACAACAACCACACCAACAACAACAATCACAACATTCAACGGTAAACACAACAACAACAACAACAACAACAACAACAACAACAACAACAACAACAACAACGACAACATACCTAGCACGTCACGCAAAACGCGACCATCCACAAAGCCGATCAGCGCTTGAGTTTCATCCTCATCGTCACTATCGGGTTCGTAATTATAACAACAACCACAATACTCAACGGTAACAACAACAACAACAACAAAAACAACAACCACAACCTTAACAACAACAACAACGTCAACAACAACAACAAACAACAACAACAACAACATACCGAGCACGTCACGCATAACACGACCATCCACAAAGCCGATCAGCGCTTGTGTTTCATCCTCATCGTCACTATCGGGTTCGTTATTATAACAACAACAACAACACTTAGCAGTAACAACAACAACAGCAGAAACAAAAACACTTAACAGTGACCACAACCCAACAACAACAATAACAACAACAACAACAACAACATACCGAGCACGTCACGCATAACGCGACCATCCACAAAGCCAATAAGAGCCTGCGTTTCATCCTCATCGTCGCTATCGGGTTCGGCATTTTGAGTACTCGAATTGTCTATCTGTGCCGGTTGCTTCATCTTTTCAGTGCCGAACGCCAGAATCGAACCGTCGTGACTGGCTGACAGACAACTGACTGGCAGTGAGGTGGCAACTGAAAACAGAAAATCAGTCAGTCGGACGGTCAGTGTGTCAGTCACAGTCAGTAATACAGTCCGTCAAATAGTTAGTTAGGCAGGTAGTCAGTCAGTTAGTCAGTATGCAATCTAGTCAGTCAGTCAGTCAGTCAGTCGATCGATTAGTCAGTCAGTCGTTTAGTTCGTTAATCAGTTCGTTGATGGATTCGTCATAACTGGCTGACAGACAACTGACTGACAGTGAGGTTGCAACTAAAATCAGTCGGTCAAACACTCAGTCAGTCAGGTGGTTGTTCGAAAAGTCATGATTTATGACTGGTTCATTGACAGATAAACTGACTGCCATTGAGCTGACAACGAAATCAGTCAGTCAGTCAGTCAGCAGGTCAATGAGTAAGCAGTCAGTCGTTCAAACAGTTAGTCAGTCAGTCGGTCAAACAGTTAGTCAGTCAGTCGGTCAAACAGTTAGTCAGTCAGTCAACCAGTCAACTAGTCAGTCCGTCAGTCATTCAGCCAGTCAATCAATCAGTCAGTCATTCTATACCAACCATTCGAACACTGTTCTTTACTCCGACCATCATAGCCCGTGATTACACCTTTAGAGGTGGATGCCCAAATGGTGACCGTATCGTTTTTGCTGCTCGCGGCTGAAATACATTTTCAAAATATTAAAAACAACCAAGAAAAAGTGAAGAACAATAAACAAAATATTAAAACCACAATAACACTAACAATGACAAAAACGTTGAAACGATTTGATAACAACAACAACGATGACAACAAAAGAAATGGAAAACTAAAACTACGATGACTACAACAACAACAACAAAAAGAAAACAAAAACGACAACAATAATGACAACAACAACAATCATAACAACTACATCGATATTAAGGACAACGACAACAGCATTTCACAACAACAACAACAAAAAGAAAACAAAACAAAAAACGACGAAAACAATGACAACATCATTCCACAACAACAACCAATTATAACAACAACAACCATAACCATAACAACAACAACAACCAACCGAAACAATTGGTCGGGCATTCCTTCACATCGAGTTCATACTCCTTCACTGCCCGCATCGTCGTTAAATCAATCACGGAAACGCACGAGGAGAATCTGGAAAAAACTTGTTGGCAATGTAGCCTTAATAATTAACTATTAATTCGATAATTAATTAACTTTGATAATAGTCAAAGTCTGGCGTGTTTCACCCAACAAATTAAAAACAATCCAACTTTATAGAGAATTTAATTCCACATCCGATAACTTTTAAACAATTTCGGACCACAAAATGAAAATGCCAACATAAAATGAACAATAATTTAGTTTTTCGGCGACCACTTACGGCCGACGAAAATCAACGAACAAAACGTTGGCTTTGAATTTTTTATATGCATCCCAACTCTGCCATTCTAATATTAAATGAAAATCTACGATTAAAATTTAAAATAATTTAATTTAATTAATTTAAATTAAATAAAATTTCAACGAAAATCCCAACCTGACAACAGCGGTATGGGCCATTTGACCAACGCCACTGCTCAATAACTCACAGTTGAGCGCATATCCGCGTTGTTTAATCGGACCCTTCTTATCAAAATGGACCACATTGTGACTGTCCAGCTGCATGTTTTTGAAACTAAAATAATAAGTTACTACGAAAATAATTTTAATTCTTCTTCAAATTATCACACGAACTTTTTATTACACTTTTCTTCGGTGATTCAGTGTGATTTATACTATGATTGATAATAAGCGACAAAATCTCTGAGTTCCCAAAATATATTGTCACTTCAGAATAGAAACAATTTTCTGGATGAAACAGTTTAAATGAAGGTTCATCTCATCCTAGAAAGTTTACAGATGACGATTAGGTCGTCTTGGCTTTTTCACAAAACTAAATGCATACTCATTGAACTGTAAAATCGAATCGCTACTCATTAAGCTCGTAAAATCGTATCGAAGACCACTAGCGGACGAGAAGGGGTGGGAAAAGTGGAATTCCCCCCTCTTTGGCGTTTTCAAAAACGTAGAATTAGTTCCTTAAGGTGTAGGTAAAATGATCTATTTTCGGCCAATTCCCCCCTCTCTAGACAAATTCCCCTCGCTTTGAAGTTTTGGCTCGTCCGCCAGTGTCGAAGACAAGACAACATAAACGAAGAAACACTGAATAATCAAAAGAAAGTCTAAATAGAGACAGCGAACTTGTTTCACGTTTCTTTTTAACAATAAAAATACCGATTCCAGCGGTTACACTTGCAAGCAATTGAGATTTATTATTTTTCACTCGTTATATGTAAGGTTTGTTTGCATTTTGGAAGGCAGTACAATCGAATTTACACCGTATATAATAGTTCACACAAAAATACTACAAAAAAACTTTACACAAAACAATATTTCAATGAAAAAAGCATCATAACGGAACAAACGACAGGGATTATCTGCCGTCCGTTGCGTTAATTGGACATGCGAAAAGATTACACATAAAAACTTATGATTGGATTAGAATAGAAGTGTAATGTAAGTAATTTTAGCATCAAATGAAGCGCCATGCAGTAATGAAACCAAAAATAACGAACATTCAAATCGTCAATAAAATTATACGCTAGAATCATATTTGATAAGCATGCTCAAATGAAAAATTTACGATGTTTTTTATGAACTTTCATACATTTTTGACGTTGAACAATTTTGCATCACAGTGGAATGATCATGCGGAGCCAGATTATTCGTCCATGATAAAAGCCAAGCTATAATATTCGTTAATTATAAATGACAACATGCAAGTTTGCTGATAATTATTAAAGCCTACGTTCGGCGAGAAAAGACAAAAAATGTTTCCATAAAATACCAGTCAACTACATATCTTGGCTTTATCAGTGACAAAAACTGGCATGTGAAAAATTATTATTATAAAAATAAACATTATGTGAAAATGGAAATATAATAATAAGTTTACAATCGCTTCCGATCCGTGAACACGCGCACGATACATCCGTTGCCGGCGACAGCGTGCACCTGAAAATAAAAATAATAATCTAATTAATGGGAATAAAAATTTTATAAAGAAAATATCATTACATAATAATTCAAACTTCATTAACGAGAATACAATTTATAATATTTATAGACCCTTGATTTAAAAGATCATTGAAATATTCATTTGGCGAGAGAAGACCCTTCGATTTTTGGACAACAAACAGTAGAAAATGGGTTGGGCCTTGGTAGAAGGTTTTCAAAACACAATTAACAAGATAACTTGACCAAGCTAAAAATAATTGAACTTCCTCAGATCAGACCGTCAGATTCTGAGTTCGACTACTTACGTTACCAGCTACGACGCCCCTACTTTATCCTTACTTTACTGTTAACCTTATCACTGGCTGACGAGTCAAACCTCCAAAGGGAGGGGAATTTCTTCAAAAAGGGTGGAATTGACGGAAATTCGGCTATTTTAACTACACCTTGAGGAACAGACTCAACTTTTTGAAAACGCCAAAGAGAGAGAACTTCCACCTTTCCCACCCCTTCTCGTTTGCTAGTGCTTTACTTTTACTACCAACCTTATCATGCCAGGCCAGTAGTGAGGCACAGTTATTGTCAGCCGCTAGCTCCATACCCTTGTAGATGTACCTGTAAAACATCTCAAGATACGATACGTTTTTCAAAAGTACTCAAACTGTCGTGGGACGTTCCATCCGTTTCAATCCACTAAGATTATTATATATTATTTATTTCCTCTTTTTCTCACTTCAAAACAATGTATCTACAACGAATTGAGAACAAAAAGGGAAAAATGAAATTTATCAATCGTTAGAATGGCGTCGGATAATATAAACAAAACGCTTTTGGGAAATTTGATCTTAATAAGTTACTAAGAAAGCATTAATATAAAAAAAATTACTTTTCTAAATTGTTGCACAGTATAACAATTAACTATAGTTTTCTAAATTGTATTTGTCCTGCTCTGAATTGTTGCACAATATCAATATTCAGTAATTCAATTTATTTTTATCAAAAAAATTCCACCAACTTCATCAACACGTACTTTTTTACCTCAATAAGTTACTATTACTGCGAATTGCGATAACATTAAACTATATTTTCCTGCTCTAATAAATTATATATTTATCAAAGAATTTCCACCAACTTCATCAACACGTCGAGCTCATCGCGAACGAGTGGTTTGATGGCGGCCTCAATATCAGCTTGTCGGTAGGAGCACAACACCCTAGTGACCAGAAGTGCAGCTTTGTCTTTGGCCGCCTGAAATAAAACTTTATTGAAGAACTTCATCATTTTTATTTTTTTCACATACAAAACGGACACAGCGCTACAGCCAGCCGTAATTTTGGAACCACAAATTGACCTCATCAATAGCGGACGAGAAGAGGGGGAAAGTGGAATTCCCCCCTCTTTGGCGTTTTCAAAAATTATAATGTGTTCCCTAAGGTGTAGGTAAAATGGCTTGAAAATCGTCGATTCCCCCTCTTTGACGAAATTTCCCGCCTTTGAAGGATTAGCTCGTCCGCCAGTGGGCCTCATCACTGTGTTTCATCTAAACCACTAGCGGATGAGGAGGGGAGGGAAAAGTGGAATTCCCCCTCTTTGGCCATTTCAAAAAGTATATTTTGTTCCTTAAGGTGTAGGTAAAATCACCTATTTTCTGCCAATTCCCCCCTCTTTGCCGAAATTCCCCTCCCTTTGGAGGTTTAGGTCGTCCGCCAGTGATCTAAACGGAAACCGACCCCTGCCCTGACCCACAAAGAGAAAGATGACATGTAAACATGTAACATTGAATACAGCATTTTGAGCGACGTTCTGACCAATCCACTCAGAAATATTTCGAGTTACGGGTGAGAGTAAAAAAATTTGGCCAGTTTTTTTTTCATTTTTAGATTTTTTTCGCTGAGCTGAAAAGCGAAAATTACCCAAGCGCAAGCGCGGTCTTGAATTTATATTGGCTTACCGCCGCACCGGTGATGATATCCTTGGCTCTCTGAACAACTTTCATAATCTACATCACATTCAGAGTTTGAAAGAAAAAAGGAGCAAAAATTTTTCTTCATCTTTTAACTCTTTTGTACCAGAAAATAAGCATTACATCAAAAAATTTCCTTTATATACGGGTAATGAAGCTCTGTGGTCGGCATACTTATGTTATATTATAAAGTATAGCTAAAAAAACAATATTCTTCCAACCAGCGATGATTGTTTTGACTTTTTGTTGTTAAAATATCGATATTGGACAGCTAGTCACTTTAGACAATAAACCCACATTTAGACAACAAACAGCTTACATGTACTTGAATTTTGAAAAAAAACGACAATAACGCACCTGATTTTTTGTGCGCAATGGGGGGTTTTTGAGCGCCGATTTCAGCGCATCGTTGAGGCGATTGGTCTGAAATACGAAACAATTATTTGAAGTAAATTTGAACACGTGAATGTGTACATGAGTGACGAGTGTGGGCATAGTAAGTGACTGCGTAAATAAATGAGTTAATGGATGAGTGGGTGAGCGAGAGAGCGGGTGAGTGAATTAGTAGAGGAGTGAGTGAGTTGGTGAGTGAATGAGTGAGTAAGTGGGTGAGCAAGTGAGTCAGTGAGTGGGTGAGCGGCAAAGCGAGTGAGTAAATAAGTGATTGGGGAGTGAGTGAGTTGGTGAGTGAGTCAGTTAGTGGTTGAGCGAGAGGGCGAGTAAATAAGTGATTGAAGAATGAGTCAGTGAGTTAATGAGTCAGTGAATGAGTGAGTCAGTGAGTGGATGAGCAAGAGAGGGAGTGAGTAAATAAGTGATT
>OZ038448.1:20255039-20292496 GCA_964036265.1 Daptonema setosum
GGGGAGTGAGTGAGTTGGTGAGTGAAAGAGCTCGTGAGTTAATGAGCGAGTGAGTAAATAAGTGATTAAGGAGGGAGTGACTTGGTGGTTGGTGAATGAGTGAGCTAGTGAGTGAGTGAGTGGTTGAGCGAGAGAGCGAGTTAGTAAGTGAGCAGTGAGCTAGTGAGTGGGTAAGTGAGCGAGTGAGCACTGGCAAACGAGCCAAATCTCTTAAGGGAGGGGAATCATCCTAAAGAGGAGGAATCCGCAGAAATTGAGCTATTTTACCTACACCTTAGAGAACAAATTCTAAATTTTGAAACCGCCAAAGAGGGGGAATTCCACTTTTCCCACCCACGCCTTCTTGTCCACTAGTGTGAGTGAGGGAGCTAGTGAGTGAGCGAGTAAACAAGTGAAAGAGAGGGTGATTGAGTGAGTGAATGAGTCAATCAATCACAAGAAAACCAGCCAACGCCCTACGCTGCGACCTTTTCAAATTGCGCTATATTTAATTCAAGAAAAAAGCAGCATATCTCATATTAGCCAACCTGTAGCATACCATTGACTTCATTCTCATCAGGTCCAATGCCGGGCGTCTCATTATCATCATCGTCATTGTACTGGTCTTCATTATATGTGTCCACATCGAGTTTGCGAAAACCGCTGTTCAGCATGTTTTTAGCCATTTTTTTGAAAAATTCGAGTCGGATTCAGTGATTTCCAGCTCTCTGCAATGAGAAAGTACGTGTCAAACTAGTTATTTTTGATCTGCGGATAATTTTTATTAGTTTTCTTGAATTCAATTAATTTTTATAAATTTAAGATGCGATGCACGTAAAAGTCAGCCAAAATTTGGACCAAAATGAAAATTTGAAAAAAATTAGATTTGGATACAAAACGACTCACTTGACTCCCGTGAACTCAAAAATGTCCTTGCTTCACGTTAAAACCACGTAAACAGGCCAAAATTCGCATCACTAAATGGTGCACCCTAATTTCCCTATACAAAAAGGGTTAATCAAGAAACCCTATATATCTCATGTACTTCCAAAAAGATCGGAAAACCAAGCACATCGGGTTGAAGGTGAGAATTTTCTCTACAAAACCTGCATAGCAAGCCAATGCAATTTCGACTTTTTTTTTAAACTACCGTAATCCCAAACAACAATTCTCTTGTTCTCTAATTATTTTTCCCTGTGCGGTGATTAACGGAACATTAGGTTTTGCCATCCAAATTAGTTGCGTGTTGGTCATCAGACAACAAATATTTTAACTGCTAAATTACTGAAATATGATTCTGTTCGATAATATATCACGTTTAGCTCTGTTATGACTCTATATTGATTCAACCCCTTGAAATGCAACTGGATTTAGAAGCTTTAATATCGTAATATCTTTTCATATCGACGGGCGAGCGTTAAAACTCCCGTACATAACGTAAACTGAAACAAATGGTATTCCCAAGCAGAGGTCGCTATCGAAACGAAACTGTCGAACGAAACCGAACGAAAACTCCTTATCGAAAATTTTTTTTCGATCGGAAGTTTTCGAAACGGAAATTGAAAATTTTCGTTCGTTAGCATTCGAAACGAAAAAGTTTCGATAAGAACCTAACGAAAATTAAAGTTTCGTTAAGAGTTTCGTTAGTTTTCGATAAAAGTTTCGTTTAAAAATCCTTCTCAAATATCAATATAACTCATTAGAAATTATTTTTTCAATTGACTCACTTTACTCATTTGACTCATTTGTCTCAATCAACTCACTCGACTCATTCGACTCACTAGACTCATCTTGCTCATTCGACTCACTTGTCTCATTCGACTCACACGGCTGATTCAACTCAATTTACTCACTCGACTCACTTGACTCATCTTGCTCATTCGACTCACTTGACTGATTCGACTCACTTGGCTAACTCGACTCATTCGACTCACTCAACTCATTCAACTCACTTGACTCAATCGACGCATTCGACTCATTGAACTCATTCGACTCACTTGACTGATCCGACTCACTTGACTCATTCGACTCACTTGACTCATTCGACTCACTCGACTCACCCAACCCATTAAACTTACTTGACTCACTCGCGTCACTCATTAACTCACACACTCGTTATTTTCCTAATAATGTCGGCCGCGATCTAATCCAGTGAACTCACTAACGAAACTTTTATCGAAACTTATCGAAACTCCAACCGAAACTTTTTCGTTTCGGTTCCTAACGATCGAAACTTTTTTCGAAAAATTTTCGTTCGTTAATAACCGATCGAAAATAAAAAGTTTCGTTTCGTTTCGTTTCGATCGGTAGTGACCTCTGTTCCCAAGCTGATATGGTTAAGATTACGAATTAAGTTTGAAATATTTATTCAATTGCTTATTTATCTCATTTTCAGGCGTAGCCGACGATGCGGGTGGCTGGCGTTAAAATGACATCGACCCATGCGATCAAATCGATCTGGAAGAACAAGAGTTGTTGTTCGCTCAACAGACCACACAGACCATTGCCTGGGATAAGGTGCTACGGACCAATGAACACAAGGTTTGTATAGTTTTATTAGGTCTCTCATGTTAAACGGTGTGTAACTATGCGTCTTTCTTACTTTTATTTTTCTTTTTTCATCATCATCATCGGTTCTCGGTTATTCACCAGTAAATTTTTTGAATACATGTGATTACATGTACAATGAGGTAGTTCCAATTAGTGACATGCACCCATATCATATGTCATATTTATATTCTTATTTACTCCATTGTATTTCAGCTGTGCACGCTAAACACCGACATTGAGCACGTGGAAAACGACCTGGACCGCGCCAATCACGCACTCAACTTTGTTGAGCTGCATCAGGAGGACACTGCTGGGTGAGATGGAGAACAAACTGGGTATTGAGGGTGACGGCTACGAACATCCGGTCCAATTCATCAATCAGAGTGAAGTTGACAGAGCCCGATTGTTGGTGGCATTTAGTCGTTTTTTATTTTTATTGTTAGTTAAAAAGGAGTTTTGTAAAAGCATTCACATTTGATTTTTTGCTGCTCATTGCATTTTCAGATAATACATGCCATATTTCGTTAAAAAGTTTGGAAAATTTTATTTTAATGTGCAAAGGACGAACACAAAACGTTTTTGGTACAAATAGACGGGTGTTTTGATCATAAATTCAAACGCCAAAACAGATGTTGTCTTGTTATTACTGTCTTGTTGAGACCAGAAAGAAGAAAGAAAGAAGTAAGCATACGATTCTAGGGTAATAATGTTTTGTAATATACGACTCTTGTTAACTTTTTCCATTCTAAAAACGATCAATCGTGTCGTGTTGTTCACGTTTCACGCTTGCTATATATTGCAGGATGGAGATGGGGATGGCACTGAACGTGGACGCGCAGGTGGACTCCTTGACGGGACACAGTAAAACACTCAGATTGACACGACACAACAGGCGTTGGCCATATTGACACTACTCATGAACAAAGTGGTTGATGATTCACAGACTGGTGAGTGTTGGGTTTGGTGACATATGATTATGAGTTGGTTTTATTTGCATAAAATATGGTGAGAATAAGATAAGTTGTTATTTTGGAGCTGGTCTGTTTGACAGGCGCAACTGAATTACTGAAATCGATTATATTATATGATGTGCAAGTGCGGGATTTTACATTTTACATCGTTATGGGGAAGTTCATCTTACAAGTCAGTCGTCAGAGAGCAGTTTGTAGCTTACTTAACTAAGCTATTTTCTAGCCACAAATGGTGTGCTAGTGTGAAAACAATTTCAAAGAGCATCAGTAGGAAAAACAAATTATCTGCAAAAATGAAGTAATTGAGATGATGAGAGCTGTGCTTAATAGATTGTAATTTCAGCGACTTTACGCCAACGTGTGCAGCAGGCCAATGGTTAACTGGCTACACGTCTTCATCATCGATCAGATCAGATCGGCCGCCTAGCTTAGTTGGTTGAGTGTTAGACTTTGGATCGCCAGATCCCGGGTTCGACTCTTGGCGGCTGGGTTAGGTGGTGGCGGTCAGCGTACGGGTGAAGACACACTCGATATAGCCAGGTACGCACACATACGATTACCACTGATAATCGACAACATGGTTCGCAGCAGACTCTGAGGCTGGAGTGGCGTTCCGTATCCTGGTGTGAGCAGGACAAATACCAACCCGCCTTATCCCTCACCGTATGTGGTTCGCCATTGTTGTGAATTGAGGAGGGCCTACCCAATCAACCAGATCGATCGTTCTTGCGATGAAAATAATGATGAGTTTAGAAAATGAAGAAGACGAGAGAATTTTCTTGAATAATGTTGTGATTTTTTTGTTTCATTTTCAGGCAGTTGAGCTCATTTGATTGATGTTTTTCATGTTTTCACGTGATAAGTTGAAACGTGTACGTTCGCTAATCTGAGTCCGGTGATTTTTTGTCTTCTTTGTCTTCAATTTGATTCCGGATCTTCCCTGTTTTTGTCAAAGATTATCCCTGTCCGATAAGGATTATCCCGGTTTTTTTCTTAAGGTTTATCCTTTTTTGAGGAACTACCTCTTTTTGCAAAATATTGCGCTTTTGTTTTTCCTGTCGGTTAGTTAATCCGACTCACCCGATAAGAATCAATCAGTCTGTCACTTGGTCGGTCAGTCATGTCACATTTCTGATATCTTCAGTCAGTTAATCAATCTTTAACTTTGCATATGCCATAAAAGGACTTAGGAATATCAGCGTTAGAAAAGCGACAGTGGAAGCACATTAAAACATGCCATCGCCAAGATCACCAGTCACCGGACGCTTGCTAATGTTAATAATGTCTCAGGTTGTACTTCTAGTTTGAGTGATTGACATATCTAATTACTGACCGACTGACTGACTTCCTCAGTTTATTGACTGATTGACTGAACTACTGGCTGATTAGTTGACTGACTCACTTACAGACTGACTGAATCACTAACTTGAAAACTTACTGGAATACTGAGTTTTTTAGTGATTTGGCAGATAGATTGACCAACTGAATGACTCACGAACTGACTGAGTGACTTACTGATTAACAGACTGACCTTCTCATTCACTGAACAACTAACTACCTGATTGATTTATCTTTGATCTGATTGATTTACTTTGTGGCTGACTGTGATGAACCATTATTTTTGTTACCTTCGATTTCATCTCTCAAACTGGAATTCGTTGGAAATAAATGAAGTAGATGCTCAAAATCAATCACAAACAGTGAATTGAACTTTGGGGCATTTGCTTTGTTGTCCAGTCAAGCCTAAGCTAGTTACGGGTCCCGACTGCTCCGATTCGATAATCATTAAAACATATCATTGTTGCTTTCTTGTGCATAAAATTAATATATGATAATTACAATAATAAAACGACTGATATCTTATAAAGTTCTGATCATCTCATAACGTTGACCTATGAAATACTTCAGATAAACAATCATGAATCTGTTAGAAATTTTTTGAAGTTTATTTTGTATTGATAAAGGGGACATAATAATAAGTAATTGAATTGCACACGTTTGTTATATATATGAGCACCAACGTTATTTGTTATTAAAAAAAATGTTTTGTTCATCGGCGCGAAAATCTGTTAATTACCGAGTTTGACGTTTAAAATAATACACATACTGCAGTCATGGAAAAATATACGTATGAGTTTTGTATAAAGTTATGCTTGTCAGGTGTTTGAACCATTTGCGTTGTATTAGAACAGTAGTGACTGATAATGAAACAACAGACAACCAACAAGCGCGCCAATCATCATCTCTCACTCCTATAATATATCGGGCTAAATTACGGTGTAAGTGAATTAGCCTAATTAAGAACATATATTCAGCATCTGCAAAGAAAACTACTTGTTTAATGGAAAAAAATAACTATCTGACTGATAGTTCAGGTGGTTTTCATTGCAGTCAAAGATGTTCAAATTTTTTTACGTTTTCCAGTCGAAAAAAGAAATAATTCATACCAAGCAAACATTTTTCTTTCCAGGGTTTCTTGTCAGTCCAAATTTTTCCGTAAGCCGCCTTCACGCAAGCGCATTCATATTTTCCCAACACTTCTTTTTTTTCACTTACATTACCTGAGGGTACGCTTGATTAAGTGTACGGCAATGGATTAACATGAAAAAAATCACTGATTAGATACCCTGGCCAAACTATGCTGTCTCTGTACATATGACCAAATATGTATGTAGAAACTGTTCTATTTTGATCATGGAGAGAAGTAAACACTGAACATTAATCAACATTGAAATTTTTACACACGTTCACACATCGTTATGATCGCAACCGAAAACACGCTGTAAACTGAACCCTTTCGAAACTATAATAAGGTTGGCTTCGTTGGCTTCTAGATGATAGATTTAATGATGTTCGACCCGGGCAAACTACACTTAACATAATGATTGCGGTTTATAGCATGTTCGGTTTAGTCATCGATACATGTGTAGTTTGATTTAATGTACATAAAAAAACAACTAAACAGAATCAACCACAGAGTAAATAACATTCCAGCACTACCGTGTCTGTAGCTGCACATTCTGAACACTGGACGATTTTTTATAAGAATTCACGCATATATAGATTGTTCCATGTAGGTAAAAAATACGTTTGTTTCAACTATGTGTGTTGTTCTTTCTTCCAGTTTTGCCGCGCATAAATCAGAACTTTTTAAGTAATATCCGGATCAATGACAACATAAACAAGCAACCACAAGTTAAAAAAGACAAAAGAATACAAAGGTGAATTAAAAAAGTAATTCCTCAACATTAACATCACCGCTTTCGATGTGAATTTCTTAACAATGTGCATCGTTAAGAAATCATAAAAAAATAATACATAGTCTATAGCCAAAACAAAACGTAAGTTTTAGATGGGACACCCTACACGTATAGTGTTTTAATGAGAATGAACGGTCCATGCTGCATGTTGAATATATACAGTAATCTTTTTCATGATATAAAATTACTGAATACTATACTTTCACGTAATTTACAACTAATATTTGTTATCGAACTCACGACTAAATTGTCCTTCGCGCTCCCATCTGTCGTCATCCATGTACCTGGTTTCTCGTATGGCTTCTCGTTGTTCTAGTTCTTGAGCTAAACGATCACTTTCTTCTATTTCCCGTCTTCTTTCTTCCGTAAGCTCCCTTTCTCGTTCTTCTTCGCCTCTATATCTTTCTTGCCTCTCCCTTTCTTGTTGCATACTCTGCTCTGTTTCAATCAACAGTTCTTGTTCTCTACGCCAGGCGTCAAGTTCTTCTTTTCGTTTTTGTTCCTCGTCTCTTTGTGACTGCTCGATGCGTTCATGAACTTCTGCCCAGTACCGGATTTCCTCAAGTTTTGCTTCTTCATCCCTCTGTTGCTGTTGTTGCATCTCCCTCCATATTCTCTCTTCTCGTGCTTCGATTTCTCGCTGAACTTGACGATGCTCGTCGGCTCTTCTCATTTCCTCTCTTTCTTGGTCCCACCTATCCTCCTGCAATCGTCGCTCGTTCTCGTCGTTTTCCTCTTCGATTTCCCGCTGCTGTTGCTCCCTGTACCACTGTTCTTCTTGCTGTCGTCGTTGATCCATCAGTAGTTCCTGCTCGTTTATGTACTTCTGATATTCATGCTCCTTCGCTTGACGTATCCGATGTTCTTCTTCCATACGTCCAGCCTGCACTCTCCGTTCGTTATCATACAGTTCGTTGGATCGCGGTGGCGTGCGATTTCGTGCGATAGCCTGCTGTTGAGGTGGACAAGGTCTAGGTCGCGTCAGGCGTCGGAGCTCTTGTTCCCGTTCCAAGTCCAGCGCGTGCCATAACCATTCAGGGTCGTTTCGCCGCTGCTGACGTTCGCGAGCACCTTAAAATTCCGGTTGTACATAGTTGTTTTTTAAACTATCATTCAATTAATTCAGCTCATTTACTGTTTTTTTTTATACACATCGTAAATGGAAGAGCTATACGATATAACGTTTTCATAGAAATATCTATGAAGAAATGCGATTTCGTGTTTCGACCATATCTACATATGTATGTATGTATGTACGTATGTACAGTGTCAGTCATACAGTGCATACAATGGTTATAAAACACACAAGCTGATCACGTGGACACATACCTGATCCGCTTCTTATCCATATTTCTCGGGCTCTTTCTCGTTGCACATGTAATTGGTTGCACATTTGACATTGGCAAACCCCAGGCTTATTACTCATCACCTTGACCACGGATTGTCCAATCTTCTTCGTAATTCGACTGAATCGACTCCGTAAGCTTCGATGCTCAACCGACGATGACGGTCTTGGTTCTTGAAGGGGAGGCGGGGCAGGGCGAGCAAGGCTAGCTATTTCACGTTGCAGCAACGCTGGTCGGTGCGATTCCCAGTTAGGGTCCTGCTGTCGACGAGCCCGTTCTTTCTCACCTGAAAAGTCAGTTGTACGTTACAATAACAAGGTTTTTAAACACTTCAATTTTAATTTCATTGCCAGTAACACCCATTACACCTGTTCAACAAACTTATGCTAAACTTGAAACATAAATACAGTATCTTGTCATATGTGGGAATGACATACAGCTAAAGAGATTATCTTATAATATTTTTTTGAGATTCTAATGAACATCTTAGGATAATGACATTTCTGTCCGTGAAACATTATCTTATATTATGTATGATACTAATGTTAAACCATCAGCGAAACAAGTTAACATTTTTTTATACTCACGATTTTCTGTAATAAATAAGTAAAATAATTTTGTATTCTATAAGTAAAATTTGCCCGATCAGTATATAATTTGACTGGAACATTGAGTATCATTCACATAACCCGATAGTTCAGTTATTAGAGTGGTGGTTGGATTACTTTTCAGCAGAAACCTTTCCAAAGCTTCCCCAAATAAACGCTCAAATAAATGTACATACACATAAGCCGAGCACCCCAAATATATTAGAAAAATGACCATTCAACGTCGAGCGAGTTTAGTAAACTTTGAGGCACCCTAACAAAGTTATTCATCTCTTTTTCGATGAAAAGAGAACATATTTCGCAGGCCAGAAAACCGGGGATTAAATGGTACTCACAAACACATCGTTTTGTCTTCATATAAGTATGTCCCCTGGAAAGACTGTTTTATGTTGCATTTTTATATCTGCTGACATATGTAGTACAAGAATCAAGTGTAATGTTTAGAATTAAGTAACGGCAGATTTGACATAAAAACGCACCTTGGCCTTTTTTCAGCCATTGGCGACGGTCTCTCAGACGCTGTTGGCTGACAAGAAGGGCATGCTGCTCCGGCTGTGTCGTCTCTTTTGAATGTGTGTGTTGATTAAGACGATCAGCTTTCTCCCGTTGGTGTCGCTTCTGCCTCAATTCTTGCAGTTCACGCAAGTTGGCTGTACGAATTCGAAGCAACAAGTTGTTGTCTAAAACATACGATAGCATAAGTCTTCTATGAGTGAGTGATTGGGTAAGTGAGTGTATGAGTGAGTTAGTGAGTTAGTGAGTGAGTGAGTGAGTGAGTGAGTGAGTGAGTGAGTGACCACACTGAGAAATCAACCTCCCACAATTGCTTTTGTTGGTGTGTACGTGTTTTTCAGCATGGGTTTCTCTCCGTCTATAGGACTGCTACTGGCTGATGGAGTCATTTCTGTTCCTCCTGACGTGTCTTTAACGTCCTTTGATTGTTCAGCAATTGATGACGAAGTGACGGACAGCCGTCGAGAATTGGACATTTTGCTGGATGGTGTGGCTGCAATAGCGAGTGAGTGAGTGAGTGAGTGAGTAAGTGGATGAGTGAGTGAGTGAGTGAGTGGATGAGTGAGTGAGTGAGTGAGTGAGTGAGTGAGTGAGTGAGTGAGTGAGAGAGTGAGTGAGTGAGTGAGTGCGTCTGAGTGAGTGAGTGAGTTCGTCTGAGTGAGTGAGTGAGTGAGTGAGTGAGTGAGTGAGTGAGTGAGTGAGTGAGTGAGTGAGTGAGTGAGTGAGTGAGTGAGTGACTGAGTGAGTGAGTGAGTGAGTCAGTCAGTGGGTGAGTTAGTGAGTGAGTGAGTCTGAGTGAGTGAGTGAGTGAGTGAGTGAGTGATTGAGTAAGGGAGTGAATGAGTGAGTAGTGAGTGACTGAGTGAGTGAATGCGTGATTGACTGAGTGAGTGACCACACTGAAAAATCAACCTCTCACAAATGCTTTTGTTGGTGTGTACGTGTTTTTCAGCTTGGGTTTCTCTCCGTCCATAGGACTGCTACTGGCTGATGGAGTCATTTCGCCTCTATATCTTTCCTGCCTCTCCCTTTCTTGTCGCATAATCTGCTTTGTTTCAATCAACAGTTCTTGTTCTCTACGCCAGGCGTCAAGTTCTTCTTTTCGTTTTTGTTCCTCGTCTCTTTGTGACTGCTCGATGCGTTCATGAACTTCTGCCCAGTACCGGAATTCCTCAAGTTTTGCTTCTTCATCCCTCTGTTGCTGTTGTTGCATCTCCCTCCATATTCTCTCTTCTCGTGCTTCGATTTCTCGCTGAACTTGACGATGCTCGTCGGCTCTTCTCATTTCCTCTCTTTCTTGGTCCCACCTATCCTCCTGCAATCGTCGCTCGTTCTCGTCGTTTTCCTCTTCGATTTCCCGCTGCTGTTGCTCCCTGTACCACTGTTCTTCTTGCTGTCGTCGTTGATCCATCAGTAGTTCCTGCTCGTTTATGTACTTCTGATATTCATGCTCCTTCGCTTGACGTATCCGATGTTCTTCTTCCATACGTCCAGCCTGCGCTCTCCGTTCGTTATCATACAGTTCGTTGGATCGCGGTGGCGTGCGATTTTGTGTGGTTGCGTGCTGTTGAGGTGGACAAGGTCTAGGTCGCGTCAGGCGTCGGAGCTCTTGTTCCCGTTCCAAGTCCAGCGCGTGCCATAACCATTCAGGGTCGTTTCGCCGCTGCTGACGTTCGCGAGCACCTTAAAATTCCGGTTGTACATACATAGTTGTTTTATAAACTATCATTCAATTAATTCAGCTCATTTTCTGTGTTTTTGATACACATCGTAAATGGAAAAGCTATACGATATAACTTTTTCATAGAACTATCTATGAAGAAATGCGATTTCGTGTTTCGACCATATCTACATATGTATGTATGTATGTACGTATGTACAGTGTCAGTCATACAGTGCATACAATGGTTATAAAACACACAAGCTGGTAAGTGAGTGTGTGAGTGAGTTAGTGAGTTAGTGAGTGAGTGAGTGAGTGAGTGAGTGAGTGAGTGAGTGAGTGACCACACTGAGAAATCAACCTCTCACAAATGCTTTTGTTGGTGTGTACGTGTTTTTCAGCTTGGGTTTCTCTCCGTCCATAAGACTGCTACTGGCTGATGGAGTCATTTTTGTCTGTTCTGACGTGTCTTTAACGTCCTTTGACTGTCCAGCAATTGATGAGGAAGTGACGGACAGCCGTCGAGAACTGGACATTTTGCTGGATGGTGTGGCTGCAATAGTGAATGAGTGAGTGAGTGATTGATTGATTGCGTGAGTGAGTGAGTGAGTGAGTGAGTGAGTGAGTGAGTGAGTGAGTGAGTGAGTGAGTGAGTGATTGAGTGAGTGAGTGAGTGAGTGAGTGAGTGAGTGAATGAGTGAGTGAGTGAGTGAGTGCGTCTGAGTGAGTGAGTGAGTGTGTGACCACACTGACTAAACAACCTTCCACAGTTTTCTTTGTTGGGGTTACAGGGTCTTCCAGCATTGGTTTCTCTCCGTCCATACGAATGCTACTGGCTGATTGAGTCATTTTTGTCCGTCCTGACGTGTCTCTAATGTCTTTTGACTGTCCAGTAATGGATGATGAGAAGGTGGTGGACCGCCGTTCAGAACTGGCATCCTCGCTGGATGTTGTCGCTGCAATAGTGAATGAGTGAGTGAGTGAGTGAGTGAGTGAGTGAGTGAGTGAGTGAGTGAGTAAGTAAGTCAGTTAGTCTCTCAGTCAGTCAGTCAGGTAGTCAGTCATTCTGTCAGTTATTACCAGCAATGATACGTTAAACTGTGTATACAACAGTGAGTCAGTCAGTTATTCAGTTATTCATTTAGTTAGTTTGTCAACCACCCAGCGATCAAGCCTGTGAACAAGTCAACGAGGCTACCTAACTATAATGGAACCTTTTGTTTCAGTGAACTTCATGCATTTTTCAAAGGCGCTCGGGTTCATTATGCTGTCATAATGAGCATTACGGCCCACCAATTTGTATCGCAGGTAAATTGTGATGTTGCTTGATGCTGTCTCAATCTGAAAAAAAAGAGAAAGTGAGTGAGTGAGTGAGTCAGTGATTGACACTGCGCATTCTGGACATCATGCTAACTTACTGGCAAATTTTGTGCCCTTTCTATTACCGTTAAATATATAAAAAACGGAATTTGAAAATGAGTCATTTAAGCGGATGCAAGAAGTTGATGCAATATGTCAATAATATTCAGTTGGAACTAAACAAAGCGCACTATTATAGTGTGTTCATTAAAAAGAAAATTCAAAATAAACGGACGGGCAAGCATTAAAATCTAGTATATTAAACAGACGGTCTCATCTGTCATTTTTTTAAAGATCAAAGTAAGCAGAGTAGACAACGCTATTGAAACCTTGTAGCAACTCTCTAGACGGTTGTCGTGGGCAACTTTGAATATGGTGATGGAGACTTTCAGTTGTGTTGAAACAGCATGCAGACACAGTTCATCACCCCACGTACCCGTTTGAGCCATTTCAGTGACTAAAAAGCAAATCATTAAATTTATGCCAGTGGGCATGAGCTGGAAATCAGATATCAATAAAAAGATATGCGTTTTTAAACAACGACAACAATAAAAACTGTACTCAAATAAACAATCTAACCGTATGATTTCAGTCGAGTTTCCTGATCTTCGCTGACATGTCCGGAATTCGCTACTTTGTCCTGGTATAATTGTTTAACAATTGTTTATATAATATTTCGCTTTACTGAATTATCAAAGCAAACCTGAAAATTATTTGGATTCTGTCGCATGTGTTCAACGCACAATCGGCGCAATACACGATGCCCGCTCTGATGTCCGTACAGTTGGTGACTCAAAGCTCGGAATAGACAGTTGCTTCAATGACAATTCTCATTAATACAACCAAATTATATTTTTATAGTAGCTTAGTTATTACCATAATATTATCGACATAAATACTTTTATTGGAGTTCATATTAACATAAACTGTCCTACTTACCCGTCTCCTTCGCACAACACTACGGCTCGTATATCGACTGAAGTTGAGTCGCCTAAAAAATTTTGTTGTATTGTGGATTTTTATTATTTGGTACGTAATGCGACAGTAAGCATCCATAAACACGCCTATCAAAAACTTTTATAAATATGTGCTATATAGTACATGTACTTGTGTGCCGAGTGTTACACACGCGACGCGCCAGACGCGGGCTTTTAAGATTGTTGAAGATAATGGGAAGAATATATGATATAGCAAAAGCGTATAAATATTATTTTGTTTTCAGAAAACCATTTTCTTTTATGGAAATACATACTTTTTTCATCATTTTTCATTCGAAAAGTTTATTCACATGGCTCGCTGCTGCTTGTGTCCCGCGTGTGAACAGTGCGTTTCCTCATTCTTCTGCTTATTTAAATAATTGTAACTTATGTTTTATAAATCATAAACTTACAGCTGAACTAGTAAATGTACTTCTAATCATTATTGTTACAAACCAGCGATCGCTCCTCCACCTCTGAGCGAGCGTTCAACTGGTTCCTCAACGTTTCCAATAGTTCTGTTTTGAACCATTATTTCATCTGTAACCCCCATTTCGGGAACATCTTCCTGCCTGGCGGGAACCTCTCTTTGGTTTGAATCATGTTCCTGAAAAGTACGTCTTACTCAATGTTAGTTTGAACACAGAAACAAACACTGATTTCCGTTGACCGCGAAAAAAATTCCAATAAAAATATAAAAATAGACTTTCAATACAAATTTCAACTCATTATTTATTCCCACGGTAGCTAAACATATATATGTATAACAGTAATAACTCGGTGTCCAGTGCAAATTCTGCCAACTTTCGCAAAGACAGTAAGATCACGACAAACCGTTTCTCCATCGAACTCAGATAAGGGCATCTGAATTGGTGGTGTAACTTCACGTTGAATGGGCCGGTTTAAATCATTCCCAAACGAAATTGTTCGGTCCATCAGCTGTAATAAGTTCAATAAGCATGGATTCGGCATTTTACTGACTGATTGAGTTAACGAGTCAGTGAGTAAGTGGCTTTTGAAAACTTCAATCAGATCTATAAAGTAACCGTAATGTGAGCATTAGGCGTCAATGCGACAGCACTATCGTAGTGCTGTGACCTACCGCAGTGCAGAATCGTAATCGTTGCAGCTGATGGTCCGCCAGGAAACTGTGATAAACAGTTTCGGTGAGTCAACAAAATGTATTTCCCTTGTGATTCCATAAATGTTAAATAATATTCAGCGCACGTATACATTTATTTACAGATATACTGTTTAATTAAAGTATGATACTTGTTTAAAGTAGACATACATTTTTATAATACATACATCAGTTAGAAGGGATCCCTTTCAAAATAACAATTCTTTTTAAATGTTGCGTTTTGATATACCTAAATGACGCATAACCGAGAGTTATACTTCAGCGCATAGTGCACGGTGCACGAGCGCACACGTGCGATGACCTGATTTTGGCGCATGTGCGCTACAATAGTTTTCTTTGCGGATCCATCTTGTTAGTGCATAAGGCGCAAGCACTGAATAACTAATAAAAAACCTAAATACACGTACAGGACATGCTCTGACGTATAACTCCGGCTTCAGTCTAAGCCAGATTGTGGGAAGGTTAAAGGTTTTTCTGTTTTGTTCATGGATAGTTTTTATGACGATATATTATTAGTAGTAGAACATGTAAGTATATAACGAACCATTTCATTTGTTGGATTGCCTGCGTCGTCGAACGATACTGCGTTTATATTAAGCTGCATCGCCAATGATGCTGCTCGTAGTGTTAAGTTGTCACCGTAGCAACCGTCAACTGCCATGCGATTTACTGCAATAACTGGTGTTTTAGGATATCTTGTGGTTACGATATACCGATTTACAGTAAGAATTGATTCTTTGTATTCTATTTTATATGTAGATATTTACACAAACAATAGTTGGTAAATGATGCGTCTCCGTGGACGTAGGCATCATTTGTGTCGGTTACAAAGCACTCGAAGTCAGCTTGGTGAGTTCTCATCCATTCAACAGCACGGGTTCGCACATCATGATGTGAAATCGGACGGTTGGCCAATTCTAACTGACGAGCAATAGCACGAAATTGGCAGTTACTGAAATTATTTTGAACTGTCAGATCCCAGCTGTTTTTGAGGCTGGTAATAAAGCTTGATGTTAGCCAGCCGTCACGATGACAAAATCTAAGCCAGTGAGCCGTCATCCGGATAAATTTATTTTTTCATCCAACATACATTAACTTTCCAAAACCATAACGTTTAGGTACAAAGTACAATGAAAAAAATCCTTTATGACGTTGATGATTTCAACTTCAGACATTTATTTATTACTATTTTGCCGACGAAACGAAATAAAGCATGAATGCAATCAGCCGGCCGTACTTTATGAACCCCTAAATGGCTTCATATCTTGTCCTAACGACCCATGCCTGTGATGCTTGTACATAGTTCTCGAGCAGTTCAAAATTCCCTAGAGATCAAACATCACGTGGTAAAATTTGAGGTTTGCTACTTCGTAACCCGTCTCCAAGTATGTCCTCATGTATGAATCCCAGTTCATCTTCCAGATATGCAACATTGGCCTGCTGTTTCCAGGGATTAGATAACCCTACGTCAGCTATACTCCGAAGAATCGCAGCAGTGATATCATCGTCACTGAAACAATATTTTTTTCGGAAAGGCATGTGAATTTTAGCACGATTATATAGTAACTCATGTCACACGACTAAGGTAACTTTTATGCATTAATAATCTCGTATTTTTTACCACTGAAATAAGATTAACAGCGTAATTGAAATTTGCATTCAAATTAATCAATTCTAATTTTTAACCATAAACCAATAAATATAATTAAACATTAATTTGAAAAAACTAAAAAAAATTTAAACCAAACCTGTGATTTTGAACAGCATCTTCTTTTTGCTTCCTGATGCCCCGTCTTGGAACTTTGACCCTAAAGTTAGAATTACTTCATTTTATCATTTATATACACAAATTTTTTTTTAGTTCACTCATTGGATTGAATAACAACAGCAACACTTTTTAACTCCATCGGTTGGTCTAAAGCTCACTTTTCTTGATCACATAATTCTTAATACGCCTTTTACGAGAGTGGTCATGTATGCTAATTTACAACATTGTGTCTAAACATACCTTGGAGATCTATGTTCGAACGACTGTTCAAGCTGTGGGACGCTGTCCTGAAATTGGTTTTTGATAGTTTTAGTTACGTCAGTTATTGAAAATTAAACGATGATAACAGTATCTGGATAAACTAACAGTGAAAAAAACATTACGTTTTTTAATAATATTTTTTGATTACACTGAATACAACAAAACCTAATCTATGAGGTCAATTGTTTATGTACACTACGGAAGATTAGAACTCAACCCTAAATATTGTATGGTGAATTTCGCTTTCGAATAGGGAACGGTAATCTAACGCGTAGTAAAGAATTACTGAAGATTGCTCAATTGAGAAAGCGTTTTATTAACAGCTTACCAAGTGAAAGCTATAAAAAAATCCATCGTTCTAAACATTGAACATTAAAAATATGGTATGTAAATACAGATTTTTCCAAATCAGACAGACTTTAAAACATGTGAAAAACCTCTAGCGAGATGTTTAGTTTACGTGTAACTGTCACTGTAGAGCATATTGAAATGGAAAACCTCATTGTCGGTCGAAGATGATTCCTGACTGGGTCCCACTGCTTCGATCCATCTTTTGGATCGTTTGCGGGCTCTGCTACTACGCCTGATCTTAAGCTTCGGTGATGATTTGGGCGGCTGTAAAAAAATATTTCGTACGTTTACTGTGCGAATGTTGCACGGTTGCATTATATGAAACTGTATTTGTCTTTTGTGCGACTCCTAACGTTCATGTTTTACTTGCACAGCTTTCTAATAGAAGAGAACATCATACGTACTGAAATCAAATGTATCCAGTACTGGTTACGGATTTTATTTTTATTTTCTTGTGTTTCACTGCTCGATGAAAGGTCAATTAAAGAGTCCATTATTTTAAATACACATGTTTGTATTGTTTCAGCTTATGATTTTCTAACACAGACTGCATGTCCAACGAAAGAGGTTGTCCAACATGACGCAGAGAGTTTGTTCTTAGTTTCGCGCCTAAGCCGCCGCAAAAACTGAGCTTACGTATGCGTAGGCTTACAAGAAAATTTCAAGTTTTATGTTCCCGCTCAGAATGGTAACGCGCAACAAAGACGTAAAATAATAATATAACGTTCAATTCCGGACTTCCGTGAAAAACCACAGCTGTTTCTTGACATGCACACCAGTTTAATAATAAAATATAGTCAACAACATTGATCCCTTCTGCTTTATCCACAAAATTTAAATCTGTCATATTTTCGTGTGTGGTAAACTTTCATGGGTTATCAACATGGACAACACGGGATTCATAAAATCCATGGACTAATTTTCTCACCGTTTGTTCGTGAATTTTGTTCTTCGATGCCTGTGTTTTTGACAACGGTTCGATTGTAACCCGTGGCGAATGATCAATCGAAACCTGGTATAAAAATAAAATGACTGGTGTGAGCTGAGCGACTATAATATTGAATATTGTTTACTATGTAAGCCCTTGTTAACTAATTATGTAGGATACAATATTCACAAAAACTTAAAAAGGTTAACAAAGAATGATTTTCTCATTAAGAAATAAAAACTTTGGTGGGTTCAACAGGTTAAGTTCAACACTCACAAGAAATCTGCACTTACCTACTGGGTGCTGACAAAAACGGGGGCACTTTTGAACAGATATTGCAAAACTTGTTGAAAAGCAATGACACTGAAGCACACACACACACATACAAGCACACGCAAGGAAAATTCCTCGGTGTGATTTTTATCATAGTTTATGGCATTTTATTCCCGACTCCTTCGAAACAACAGTGGTTTTTTGAGTTAACAGGAACAAAGTCACCAGGAATAACACAAAAAAATAAAGTCGATAATTGAATTTTTTCTTAATCCTAATCTCATGCTTCTCGGACTGAGTGCAAATCCTGTTCTACAATTGACACTATT
Source organism: Daptonema setosum (assembly GCA_964036265.1). Taxonomy (NCBI): domain Eukaryota; kingdom Metazoa; phylum Nematoda; class Chromadorea; order Monhysterida; family Xyalidae; genus Daptonema; species Daptonema setosum. The sequence continues at coordinate 20,273,314 of OZ038448.1, forward strand.
TTTTAGCAGTTTATTTCATTATGCGTTGTGTGGTGCCATATAGGAATGATCGATGAGTCATATCGGTCTTACAATAATCTCAGAACTTGAATTTGAAGTTTTCGTCATTCTAACCACTTCTAATAACTGGTCAGAATGTAGTTCAAATGTTGCGTGGACAGGCTCACACGGCTCAACGTGGATGATCTGTAAAATGAAGTATGATTTTGCTACTGTATTAACTGATAAATTAATTGCGACTACTGAATGTAATGATGCAAATTTCCGATGCCTAATAAAAACCACACAGCTTAAAAGTAATTACCAAATAACTATAGTTTAATCGGAAAACAGAAACTTTATATCTCGCGTAACTTACTTTCCCTCTAACAGCACTTACTGTGCTATTTATGTTCGGCCGTTTCATTTTATTACTTAAAAATTTATAATTGTCTAACTAGTTGAAAGGCTACATTTAGTATAATGACACAGTTTAGATGGGAAACTTTTTACGGTAACCTCTAGCTCCGACATCAGCGTATCTTCGAGGTCTGTTGTACTGTTGTGACCGTCAGATTCTTGTGTGCTCTCATGACTGCTTACTTCAGAGTCGTTAACGTATGTACCTGCCCTCACTGCAGACATTCTAGTAGCCATTTCTTCCAAGTTGATAACCCCCTCATCAATATTGTTCTCTTCGTAGTCTGAGTCCAGCTGCTGGTTTATGTTCGAAATGATCTTTTCAATAAGTCCATCCTCATCAGATGTCCAGTCTTCAATGGTTTCAATTTCATCAGACTCTGAATCGTTCATGGTTTCAGCATTCTTATCGACTTTGCATGACTTGTTTGTGTGTCGCTCAATTGCGTTAGCGGCTAAAAAAGGGTAGTATTGCACTTTGATATTTGCTTTTCCGAATATGAGCTTTCTCAATTCAAGTAGAAACCTTCATTTTGTTCAGCGATAAAATCATATTTATATACGAACCCAAAAAAAAAGTTTGAAATAAAATTCCGTAAAGTATATTATTAAGTTTGAAAATACAGCACTGTGCTCGTTGTTTATTGGCTAATAAATTGTTTTTGATTGTGAATTTTCAAAACGCAAACACGAGCATGCATGAACAGTGAATATTATACCCTTTCAACCAAATTCAGCGTTGTACAAGTCACTAGAACTAATTTCGTTCTAGCTGCATCTGATACTGTTTTCAGGGTAACAAGCTGTAACAATAGCTGTTACTCACGTTATTTATTTACCATACCCCTATGCACTTTGAAACATTCTCTACATGTATACCTGACTATGATTTGGGAACAGAGTTTAATCGGTTGGTACTTTTATCAATAAATAAACTTTTTATGTTGGGGCCTTTTTCTGCATACTGTGTTCAATGTTTACCCTGACCTTTTGACGTGCTGGCAAAATATTTTCCATTTCTTACGTTGGAGAAATACGTGGAGAACGTAGCTCGAAGCTGTGGAATCGAAAGCCATTCGTCATTGTTGAACTTGCAGCTCCCATCAGACTTTGTAGCATGCATTATTTTCTCGAGAGCTGCTTCTGGGCTGACTTTGTTCGTTTTACCAGACAGATATCCTTCCTCAAACAGTTTTTTCACGAATAAGGTCATTTCAGGTGATCTCTTTTGTCGTTTCGCGGGCCTGTTGATCGCAGATCCTCGCTCGTATTCACGACTAAAATGTTAAATTCAAGTTACGAGTTTTTTTTATTACAAATCTGAAGTTTTTTTAACACTTTTCATACTCTTGAATTACAGGTGCGACACATTGTGCGATAAACGTGCACTCATAATAAAATTTATAAGATTAAATGCAGAGGATGTTGAATCAATTTTGTTTTGACAATAGTTTTTGATCAAAGTAATTTCTATCATCGTTTGTGCGTCAAAAATTCATAATGCTAAATCATACTTATATCCCATTTTCATTGCTGTTTCTCGCGCCTCAGACGCGCGTCGGGAGTGAGTCACTCAGAAGTATGAAACACCACTTATCTCATATTTTAAAGAGTCATACAAAGCATCAATAATTGCAAACCAATTAAAAAACTTTTACACGAATTATATTTTGTTTCAAAGACTTGCGTGCAACGTTTGATAAATTTGACTTTCTTTTTTGGTTGTGAGTTTATCATGCATTTATATCAACTTTTATACTTTTACACATTTACCACTACTACAGTGAAAAAAAAATCGTTGACCACTCACCGTTTTTGATTGTCGTAACGTACTTTGCTCGTCGAAGTGATCACGTTTTCTTCGTCGTTAACTGTGCATTCTCCAAAGAAGTGTTTCATGCGGTCTGCGCTGGTTAGTAGAGGAACCTCAGCCTGAAAATGTTACATGAATTTTAATATTAGATTTGGTATCTCTTAAGCAGCATATTGAAACGTTGTTTCATTGAGAATGGACTCGGATACCAGATCGTATATCTGTCACAATTTTTTTATGTTTCAAATTCTTTGAACTATTCACAGCAATGAATTTAAAAATTAAGTATCCTATTATCACTGTTGTTATGAAATAATCACCTCAGAAACATGAACAGAAAGTAAAGGGAAAACAACAGACAATGGTACCACTAACAACTTCATGTTGTAGTGTTATTAGCTTAGTTTGTCACAAACACCTAAAAAATTCTTCTGATTTTGTGATGAAATAACTCATTCATACCTGATCGTCATCACCGCCGGTTTTCATTGGAACTGGACCTATAGAAGATGTACCAGTGCCAACGGTTTTCTTCTGGAATTGTTTCACAACTTCATACTTTGGCACACTTGGTGATTCATCGGGAATCTGTAATAATTGGCATAAACCATGCTGCGATTGAATTCCGATTTTAGGGTTAAAATAACATTGTTGTTTTCTACCATTCATCCAAGTTTTAATGAATTATACATACAAAATTTTTGACTCTAGTAACAATGTATTTCGTTTGCATGAAAATCATGCTATAAAATGAATTACACATTCTCAACCCATTGTAGAAAATATGTGAATCATTGAACAACCTCAGCGTAGTTTATGCCGTTCCCGATTCCATACGTCCTCCACGCCTTGATGTTCGTGCCAAGATAGCGGAATGAGAACAACTGGCGGATACTTATCTTGGACTTGTTGACCAATCCTAATCGAACGTTGTCTGAATCTTCATCGATTAATTGGGCGACTGCAAAGTTTACACCTTGCATGGGTCGTGGCCCATCCTTGACCGTTTTGTAAAGGGAGGCTGCGTTCCAGTAGTCTCCATGCTGGGACGCGTTCACAGCGTCATCGATGGTGCCTCTAACGGCGGAGAATAAACTGTCGACCACCTAAAATTTTGAAATATAAAAATATTTATACATCTGCAATGGTAATGGAAATGTTCATTAAATCGACTTCTTAATTTTGATTGGAAAATTGAAGACTTCCCCTTTGAAGCTTTAATGACAATTCATGTACAGGGTGTCCCATCCTTTTGTCCCGATGTTGACGGCTTCGCATTTGAGTTGTACTGAACTAATATGGCTGAAATTTTTTTCTGGAATAGAGAAGGCTTTGGCAATTTGTTTGATATCTACCAGAAGTTCATTCGACGTCTGTAGCAAATTTTACAAGCCATCGAAAAGATTGCTAATTTTGGTCAATATTTTTTCATAAATTTTTTTTTCTCGAGCAAGAGACATAACGAAAGAGCATCAATCACAAGGCACCGTGAACAGAAAATCATGGGTAATAACCACATAAAAAAAGAAGAAAATAACCCGACTTGTTAACTTCTCCACTTGGGTACCACCGAGATCTCGGCATCGTTCCCATCGACGAGGCACAGCTTTCAGAGCTGCATGGCGTAAGTCCACAGAAATGGCACCAATCTCTTCAGTGATAAAGAGACGTAACTGGCTCAAGTTCTTGAGATTCCTCGCGTATATGCGCTCTTCAAATCACCCGACAACCAAAAGTCTAGTGGGGTCAGATCTGGTGACCAGGCAGGGCAATGGAGTAGTCCTCCTCTGTTGACTCAAAAGCCAGGAAAAGGCTCGTCGAGCCAATCTCGGGTGGTCACCAGATCTGGTCCGATGGATTTCTGCTTGTGGGTGATTTAAAGGAGTGCGTTACGCAAGAAGGCCCGAGAATTCTGACCAATTACGTCTTTTTATCACTGAAGAGATTGGTGCCCTTTCTGTGGTCACACGCCATGCAGTCCTGAAAGCTGTGCCTCGTCGATGGGGACGATGCCGAGATCTCAGTGGTACCCAAGTCGAGAAGTTAACAACTCGGGCTCTTTTTTTCATGTGTTTATTACCTAAGATTTTCTGTTTACGGTTTTTTGTGATTGATGCAGTTTCGTTATGTCTCTTGCTCGAGAAATAAAAAAAAATAATGAAAAAATATTAGCCAAAATTGGCATTTTTTTCGATGGCTTGTAAGATTTGCTACAGACGTCGAATAAACTTCTAGTAGGTATCAAACAAATTGCCAAAGTCTCCTCTATTTCAGAACAAAAATTCAGCAGTATTAGTTTAGTACAACTCAAATGCGGAGCCGTCAACATCGGGACAAAAGGATGGGACACCCTGTACATAGTATATTCAACTTCAAGGAAATTGGTTAATACGAAAACAGAGTTTGCCATGTTAAACGGTGTGTCCGAAACCATTGCGAAAAGTAGTCGTTTTTAATTATTAAAAACGTTACCTTATTTGTACATACATGTAAATAAATGTCAATCAATCAGAAAAGACATACAGTTCAGAGGCAACGCTAGTTGTTACATTGCTTTTTTACTGCTAACGGTATGTGTAGGTCAATATATTGTAAACTAACACATTTGCCGTCCTGCTCGGCACATCCATGTACCTCTTCAACGACGAAACCGTGTTTGGCGTACAGGATGGGCCGCAGAATCAACAACAGTTCGTTACGAAACGCTCCTTAATCAGAAAAAATCTCTCGCCTATCAGCGATGAAATTTCAAACCAATATCTGGTATGGTAAACCACAGCTTACAAACATATTGCGAGAAATAAATTTATACTACAGGGTGGTCCAAAAAAAATGACAACACTTTGAAGCTGAATAACTCTCGGCACAGGCATCTGATTTCATCGAAATTTTCAGGTATTATCACCAACATACTAACTTAGAAAAATATATAAAACCAAGATGATCGGACAATCACAGCGGCCACCACGCATTAATGTTTGCGAAAATGCGCATGGGTCAAAAACCGCCTACATTGTGCATGCATATTCAAGGGATGATATGCACGTAATAAATGAAATATTAGATTTTGCTAGTCGATGGTGAACATTCCACGTTTACTTAAATTGTATCGATGGTTTTTAAGCATTTTGTTAAATTGTTTTTTATTTTTTCATTTTAAATTAGCAAACTAAACGCTTTTTCAATGTCAGAAGGAGATACACGCAGTTTTCACCTCTGAAACAAGATTTTATCTAATGAAAAATAAAATTCAAAAAATTTATACTACAAATGTTTCAGCATAAGTAAAAAAGACTCTTGATTGATTACAGGCTAAAATAACTGAGTTTATTTTTTCGCAAATCACGTGTAATCCATGTCCTAATTGTTCGCTCGGTTTTTGACCCACACGCATTTTTCCAAACATTAATGCGGGGTGGCCGCTGTGATTGTCTGATCAGCTTGGTTTTATATATTTTTCTAAGTTAGTATGTTGTTGATAATACCTGAAAATTTCAATCAAATCTGATCTCTGTGCCGAGAGTTATTCAGCTTCAAAGTGTTGTCATTTTTTTTGGACCACCCTGTATATGCCAACTGTTTTATTCAACCTAATCTCATTCATCACGCTTCATCTTACATTGTGATGTTTCTTGGGCATTGAAAGCTGTACAGTAGGAATGGTACTCACTCACAGTATATTGAATGGGACAGAAAGTGTTTTCCGGGACAACTAAAACATAATAAAATTTTTTATCCTATTATAACTATATAATTTAAATTTTAAAATGTTGTCATTATTTAGTTTCAGTTTTGATCAATAAACACGTTTCAACTCACCAGCATTATCACACGCTTCTATTATGTGCGTAACATTAGGATAATCTTTACGTATCTGCCCAAGTACGAAATCCAGCAGCGCAGCAGTCGGCTGGAACAATAAAAACTGATGAGATATACACAACATTTTGGATCAAGTTAAACTATGGTTCACACTAATTATCATGTTGCTTTTGTTATAGTGCCAGCAGAACTAATCTTCCATAAATATATACTCTACGTTAACCCAAGCGTCATTTTAGGAGATTATTTCCTGCAAATCTTACAGAACAAAAAGATGTATTTCAACCCAATATTCAAAAAATACGTCAATGTTCAGCATGTTTAGAAATTGGAAAAATACATTAACACTTTCTTAAAACAACTCTCAAAGCATATATGTACATTGTAAATTATGCATGAACAAAAAGGATGAGACAACCTGCGATTCATTCTACGGTGGCCAATCAATTAAAATACGGTTTACTTATCGTTTTTTTGTGAGAAAATCCACTTACTGAACATGAATACAACCGGCAGTAAACCTTCATATCGGAATGGGTGGCATACTTATCAGTATATACATATGTATGTAAGTTTGAGGTGTGTTAGGTTAACTGGCTAATTATCGCTACAGCACATACATTTTTGTATGTTACCAACCCAAGCACCCTGACTGTTATGGTCAGAGAACACCATATACTTTGTCGTGGTGAGATGTGTGTCATCCGGGTCCGTTTTCGTTTGGAACACGACGCCATAACCCGATACGCCTTCTTTACCGAAAAATTCGGCTTGACCTTCTCTGTGTTTCTAAAAATACACAAATCATTAGAGCATCAGAGCTCCGTTAGCTTATATGACAATCGTTCCTTTCACGAATTTCTCGATATCTAAGAGCTCCGGTAGCAAAAACATTAAGCAAGTTTTATCCCACTAGTAAATTTTTTTTCACAGAAAAAAGATCGATCAAATAACCGGACCAAATGGCAAACCAAACGTTGACTTTCGGCGCGTGCATAGGTTGAGTTACAATGAAGTCAGGATTAGAAGTGGAATAAAAATTATGACATCTGACTGTATTGTAACATGAGTGAAATTTTTTTTTGTATTTAATACAGCAAAGAAATTGCCAACGTGTTGGTAATTACAGTATCAAATTTCAAGAATGTTGCTCAACGTCCACATAAGTTATTCAAAAAAACAAATCGTGAACCCCTCGGTGAGACACCCCTGTACATACAGTCAGTGAATAAATAAAGGGTCAGATCAATTCGACTGGCTGAATGTCTGACTGACCGACTGTCTGCCTGACTGACTGACAGCCTGCCTGTCTGCTTGTCTGACTGACTATGACTGAATGACTCACTTACCGATTAACTTACTGACTGAATGACTGACTGACTGACTGACTGACTGACTGACTGACTGACTGACTGACTGACTGACTGACTGACTGACTGACTGTCTGTCTGACTGAATGATGGACTGACTGTCTAACTGACTCACTGACTGGCTGACTGACTAATGATTGACTGACTAACTGACAGCTTGTCTGTCTGATTGTCTAATTGACTGACTGACTGACTGACTGACTGACTGACTGACTGACAGCTTGCCTGTCTGCTTATCTGACTGACTGACTGACTGACTGAGTGAGTGAGTGACTGACTGACTGACTGACTGACTGACTGACTGACTGACTGGCTGACTGACTGACTGATGACTGACTGACTGATGGACTGACTGACTGACTGACTGACTGAATGACTGCCTGCCTGAATGACTGACTCACTGACCGAATGAATCACTTACTGAATGACTCACTGACTGACTGACTTGCTGACTGACAGACTGATTGACTTACTGATTGACTTACTGACTGACTGACTGACTGACTGACTGACTGACTGACTGACTGACTGACTGACTGACTGACTGACTGACTGACTGACTGACTGACTGACTGACTGAATACTGCCTGCCTGACTGACTGACTGACTGACTGACTGACAGCCTGCCTGTCTGCTTATCTGACTGACTGACCTACTGACTGAGTGACTGACTGACTGACTGACTGACTGACTGACTGACTGACTGACTGACTGACTGACTGACTGACTGACTGACTGACTGACTGACTGACTGACTGACTGAATGACTGACTAACTGAATGACTGCCTGCCTGACTGACTGACTCACTGACCGAATGAATCACTCACCGATTGACTGACTGACTGACTGACTTGCTGACTGACAGACTGATTGACTTACTGATTGACTTACTGACTGACTGACTGACTGCCTGACTGACTGACTGACTGACTGGCTGACTGACTGACTGACTGACTGACTGACTGACTGACTGACTGAATAACTTCAGAGAATGTAGAGGCTTCGTTACAACAAAATTACGTAATAAAATTACGCAATAACCTTTCGCAAAATCTTCATGCTGTAATCATGTTGTAGCAAGCCTCGAACAGACGAGCATTTCTTCTTCGAGTCGTACCTGGCTTTTCTTTGCTGATGCACACGTGCAAGGTGGCTGCGCCAACTCAAAACGTCCTAAAATAACCAAACGTTAGCTACATATATACCAAGCTTTCACCTCAAAGTTCATCTGACAACGTTTGTTGTGCTTCGTGCACATGTAAATCCCAATTACAAGCGGGGTTTTAATGAAATATGATTTCATATCTGCAAAACAGCATAAAATTCATTCAACCTTACGGTTTTACCCAAATTCTTTCACTTCATTCTGATCCGCTTTGCTAACTTGAAAAAGCTTAGACCATTTCCACTCGTACTGCTCTTTGTTAGAACTGGGCTTCATGGCGTTGGTTACATCCTTCAGTTTGTCCTGTAGATCTTCAATGTTGTTGCAATCGCGGCATGCCAAAATGTGCGAGTGATCACAGTCAATCGCCAACTCGGTATTGTCAGGGTCGGACAAAAGATGTGCGACACAGTGAGAGTCGACCAGACTCTTCATCGACAGATGATTAAAATAAGCGATTTGAAGATAACTGAAAATGAGTGATAATTTTACCACAGTGCATGACTTTTTATTGCTGAGATGTTATTATTCATTACATGAGTATTTGTTTTTACACAAATATAAATACATTTTTTAATTCAAGGTGAAAAAACAAACATTTTTATTTCGGAAATGTCTGCTGTTATTTTTTTCACATCACTTTCGGTAATTACGCCGGCACGGAACATTTCACTGGCCAATTGTTGCATATAAAACGTGGCGTTCGATCCGTTCGACTGGAATACAGTTTAATAATAAGGCAACTGAACGTTGCAAGTACTTTAAGAACAAAAAAAACAAGAAAACTTGCATAAAAAAGAAACTTGCATGACGTATAGATTGAAAATGAGTGAAATGTGTAATACTGATTAATATGTCATATTATCCTCAGCCATCAGCATTTGAAATGTTAGTGATTCCTTATAATGCTTCGGTTATCCACGGTACGCCTACCTTATACGAATCCATGGCCACTCGTGATTTGTTCCGTCGGCACCGAAACCAATCATTGAGAAAAACCATCAAGGTTCTTTCTCGAATCCTGCTCTCAGGAAAGACTTTCAGGTACTCTCGCACAATATGGGCGGTGGTTCCGTTCTGCATAAACGCAGAGTAAACCTTTGTGATACCAGTCGAGTACTTTATGGACATATGACCGTACGCCATACGATTTAGGTATCTGCGATCCATACAGAACATGACGAATCGTTCACCTGGAAGTAGAACTCCATGTTACTGACTTGCTGGCCGACTGACTGATTGATTGACTGATTGACTGAGTGCCTGTCTGTCTGACTGACTGACTGACTGACTGACTGTCTGCCTGCATGACTGACTGACTGACTGGCCGACTGCTGATTGACTGACCGACTGATGGACTGAATGACTGACTGACTGAATATCTGAATGACTGACTGACTGACTAACTAACTGACTGACTGAATGACTGACTGACTGACTGACTCACTCACTGACTCACTGACTCGCTGACTGACTGGGTGAATGACTGACTAACTGACTGACTGACTGACTGACTGACTGACTGACTGACTGACTGACTGACTGACTGACTGACTGACTGACTGACTGACTGACTGACTGACTGACTGACTGACTGGCTGGCTGGCTGACTAAATGACTGGCTGACTGAATGGCTGAATGACTGACGGACTGACTCACTCACTCACTGACTCACTGACGGGACGGCTGACTGACTGAGTAACTGTCTGACTGATTGACTGACTTATGTACTTATTTACTGAATGACTGAATCACTGACTGTCTGCCTGACTGACTGGCTGAATGATTGATTGATTGACTGACTGACTGACTGCCTGCCTGACTGCATGACTGACTGACTGACTGGCCGACTGCTGATTGACTGACCGACTGATGGACTGAATGACTGACTGACTGAATATCTGAATGACTGACTGACTGACTAACTAACTGACTGACTGAATGACTGACTGACTGACTCACTCACTCACTGACTCACTGACTCGCTGACTGACTGGGTGAATGACTGACTAACTGACTGACTGACTGACTGACTGACTGACTGACTGACTGACTGACTGACTGACTGACTGACTGACTGACTGACTGGCTGGCTGGCTGGCTGACTAAATGACTGGCTGACTGAATGGCTGAATGACTGACGGACTGACTCACTCACTCACTGACTCACTGACGGGACGGCTGACTGACTGAGTAACTGTCTGACTGGTTGACTGACTTATGTACTTATTTACTGAATGACTGAATCACTGACTGTCTGCCTGACTGACTGGCTGAATGATTGATTGATTGACTGACTGACTGACTGCCTGCCTGACTGCTTGTCTGACTGACTGACTGATGACTGACTGACTGACTGACTGACTGACTGACTGACTGACTGACTGACTGACTGACTGACTGACTGACTGACTGACTAACTAACTGACTGACTGAATGACTGACTGACTCACTCACTCACTCACTGACTCACTGACTCGCTGTCTGACTGGGTGAATGACTGATTAACTGAATAACTGACTGACTGACTGGCTGACTGACTGACTGAATGACTGACTGACTGACTGAACACCTGACTGCATGGCTGACTGACTGACTGAAGGACTGGCTGAATGACTGACGGACTGACTGACTGAATGACTGACTGAATGACTGACTCACTGAACGACTGACAGACTGACTGACTGATTCACTAAGCTATGAGAATAAGCAACTAAATTATATAATGATAATACCTTCTACTAAATCGAGCTTTCGACGGTGTTTTTTGACCTTCTCTCGATACGAACCCAATCCATGATCAGCAACCAAACTTCGAGCGACCTTGATCTATAAAGGAAATAAAAAAGTAGAGTTTGTGCTAAATAACTCAATATATAGATGACAAACTTATATTTGAAAATTTTCGTTTGTGACATTTTATCCTGCATAAAAGCGAATTTCGGATCTACACAAAAACTACATCAAAACTAATACTACGTGACATTACATTACGTATGGTAACAAAATGCAACAGTTGAGAGAGTGATTTTGTATTGAATTTATAGGACATTTATTGCTTGAAATAATTAAAAGTATGACCTGGTGGTACGAAACGTCAAAGGTGCGACGAAGGAAGTTAGCGGAATATAGGCGTTTTCCGGTATCCTCATCACATGCACCACAAACTGTGGAAAGAATGATGTCACGGTAGTAATCATCAGTACTGAGGTTTTTGTACGCCACAGCTGGAAATGTAACCGTATTGTCAGTTGAATTTGTGTAAACCAAACATAGCTTTTACTAACTACGGCTATTTTTTACATGAACTCCTCATTCATTATAGAAAAAAATACTGAGTGTTGAGCACAGAAGTTATGTGTCTTATAATTGTAAAAAATATCGTTGCTTATATTAAGGTTTAATTTATGTTAGATTTCCGTATACTATTATTTGAAAAACAATTTTTTTCAAGATTTTGTTTTTTAGTGAAAACCTGATATTTTTTTTGAAAAAACATGAAATTATCCAAAGTAAATCTATCAACAGAAGTCAAAGACATACCACTTCAATGATGCAAACCACAATTCAATCAGATTATTAGTCACTGAGTTTTTATCCTCTAACAAAGTTAGATGATTTTTATTGGCCCACCCTGTGTGTCAATACCAAATTACATGATCATCTAACCGAGACCATTGATGAGCCATCTCTCGTCTTTATTATCCGGTTTCAATTTATGTATGGAACGGTATGTCTTCATCGATCTTTCGCACAATTCGGTCGGGGTGACATTATCGAGCAGTTCAGACGTGTATTCAAATATCCGTGTCAGTCCTTGGATGATGGTACGTTGCGATTTGGAGTACACTGCAATGAGTAGTTTTGAATATAAAAAGCAACCTGTTAGGGAAAGTGAAAATTAAAGTCACGCGGAATTATTCAATTATTTGAGCTAAATTTCCATAAGTACATGAATATAATGTTATGTTGAATATGTGTAGTGTTACCGAAGGGAACGAAAGAATAAGTGGGGAAGTTAATATTCAGTTTTGTATACTGTATTGTGGTGACCGTCGCTGTTATACACGTATGTGATAAGTTCAGTTAACGCAAAATCCTCACTAAGACTTGTTGCAAAATAATATCAGGTTAGTGTAAAGATATTCACCGTTAACAAAAGTGGCAAAATAATCGCTAATTGTTTCAGAGCAACAACTCAAATAAACAACACAACAAAAATATTGTAGTCCTTCGTTAAATTGCTCAAACTATATACTATAACTATTAATATTAACTAACTCTGATACTCTTCAATCCCGTGCTTAGCTTTGTGACGTATATCAGTCCACTTTTTTTTGCACAACGCTGCACATTCGGCTCCGTATTCATTCACAAGACGTAAAGGGTCTTTGGGACCATCAGGTGATTCCGCAGCCGGACTGTCGTTGCCTTCATCACCTGAAAATGAAATTTTGTTATGAGTTTCAGTTAATCGTTTTTGTTAATAAGGTTTCCAATATGTCCAGTAAGACAGTTTCCGTACATGTCGTGTCGTTATAAAAAATTTCTTTTCTTCTCAGTAATCTTTTAAACATATATGTATGTATTTATATACATATACGTATTTATATGTATATACATATACTATGTATATACATATATTTATACATATGTAAGACCGATTATATGCGAATCAGCCCAATAAAACTTTAAAATTTAAACTTGAATAGTTTTTTATAGTAGACAGATGATAAAATATGTTAAATGATTAAGCTTAAGATAAACAGCTTAAAATTCTTCACGAAAAAATCAAAATGAATAAGATTAATACCTTCTGATGTTGATGCTAAGCTTTCCCCACCAATGTAGGTCGCATCTGACACATACTTCACAACGCGTGGTGTGATCTTGTCCTGTTCACCTCCTGAGCCTGCTACATCATTGCACTCCTGATCGCTAATGGGCTGCTCTGGACGGGCACATGCTTAAAAGTGTGTGCAATTTCAAAACAGTAGTTTCACTCACTCACTCACTCACTCACTCACTCACTCACTCACTCACTCACTCACTCACTCGCTCATTAACTCACTCACTCACTCACTCACTCACTCACTCACTCACTCACTCACTCACTCAATCACTCACTCATTCACTCACTCACTCACTCACTCACTCACTCACTCACTCACTCACTCACCCACTCACTCACTCACTCACTCACTCACTCACTCACTCACTCATTCACTCACTCACTCACTCACTCACTCACTCACTCACTCACTCACTCACTCACTCACTCACTCACTCACTCACTCACTCACGCACTCACTCACTCACTCACTCACTCACTCACTCACTCACTCACTCACTCACTCACTCACTCACTCACTCACTCACTCACTCACTCACTCACTCACTCACTCACTCACTCACTCACTCACTCACTCACTCATTCACTCACTCACTCACTCACTCACTCACTCACTCACTCACTCACTCACTCACTCACTCACTCACTCACTCACTCACTCACTCACTCACTCACTCACTCACTCACTCACTCACTCACTCACTCACTCACTCACTCACTCACTCACTCACTCACTCACTCACTCACTCACTCACTCACTCACTCACTCACTCACTCACTCACTCACTCACGTACTCACTCACTCACTTACGTTATTTCATAAGCTTCCGAAAACTAACCAAAATCGAATCACGGTGAACGATCCGGACAGCTTCGATATCGAAAGAATGGTTTCCTGCAGCCATCAAAGTGTCAGGAGTTTGAAGTGGTATATTATTGGCGAATTATTACAATACGATTCAATAAAGCAATCTTATAATACTGAATAAAAAATTTGTTTGAATAAAAGTAATAATCGATCATGGCTCAACTCAGAACTTTATATTTTGTCCTGCTGCTTTGCCGCTTCGCATTTCAACAACATAGTACATACTTAACTTTATTTCTCCACCGACAAAACATTCAAACAAACAAGTAGAAAATGGAATACTGAGACTGGCAACGAAAACAAACCTGCCACTTGACCATGGAGGCGAGCTTGTCACGAGTGAAGTCCATGCCGTGGAAGTTCGTTAAACAGTTCTTGCCTGGAAATTCACAAATAAAAAATAATTAGCAGATCAACCAAGAATTAATAACTTTACAATCACTAGATAACGAGAAAAAAATTAAGTTATTAAAGAAAGAGTTCAAGACCTGAACGATATAAAGATAACCAGATTTCCGACCAAGAAAACGGCAATTTGGCAATGTGATGGAACGTTGTAAACACAAAATACAATAAAAGGATCATATTTACGGAAACCTGATTGACCAATCCTGAACGTCTTCAACGACCATTTTGAATTTTCTGAATTCATCAGCGGTCGTATTGAGATCGCCGAGTGACATTTCGATATCGCGACCCTTCAGGCCTTCGGAAGCGATTTCTGCAACACAAATATATGAAGTGGAAGAAATTCAGATGAAAATCAAGCGAGTGAAAAGTGAGTGATCAACTCAAATAATGATCGAGTGAGTTGATTTCAGAACAGGTGAAAAAGTGAGTGATTGGATTGAGTGAACGAGGGGTTATGTAAGTGGGTTATTGAAAGAGTAAGTGTGTCAGTGAACGAGTGATTGATTAAATGAATAATATATTCATGTCATCATGTGGGTGACGAAACAGTGGGTGAGTGAGTGACCAAATGCAAACGAAACCGCAAACATTCTTCAATACACCGGTGACTCATCAGCATAGAAAGGCTTCAACCAAATTCATAAGCAACATAACCCCGAATAAAAAAAAACGAAACCAAACCAACTCGTGCCCTGCGTTCGGTTGACCAAAGTGAAACCCATCTTCCTCTTCGTGAACTGGCCAGGGGCATACATTTCGTACATTCTTTACGGGCGAGAGGGTCTACGCTGAAAATCAAAGAATAGTTATCATATCAAAAACTAACTAAACTACCCGTCTTAGCACAGTGCGCATTATTATGTGTAAAACAGTGCGGCCACACCGTAATTTTGGTTTAATTCTGGGATGTGTAATTGTTGTAGAATTTTTCGCGTTTGAACTAGCTGGAATAAAGCAGGTTTATTGGCTGCCAGGGAGAGGGTTAACGTATTAATATGTTCTAACAAGCTCAGCTGACTTGCTTCAACATTATTACTGTCTTTTTATTTATTTTTTTACTTCCCCAATCAAAGATGTTTTTAGACCATAACCTTCAGAGAATTACACCATCCCGTGGGTAATGAGACCTCATGCTCACCTCATGCTCGGCTACCACTCGTGGTGAACAAATATGTGCTAACGCTTAAGCCAAAGCCATACAAACAATGAAACCTAGTAGAGTGTACGTAAAATGCAAAGAAAACCTACTTTCTTTGATAAATTGTCTCATCCTTGGGCTTAACGGAGGGATCGGCATACGTGGATAAACGTCGCGTTGTACGGGTCGACCTGAATGAATATATACGGTTAGTTAAGTCATAAATATCGTCAATTAAACAAAGAAAATTAAATTTGAATCATGAACAAGGTGGGAGATAAGATCAGGCGAATCAAAGGTGCATAATAATTTTTTTGGCTCGTCACAGGCGACTATTCAATGAAAGCTCAACTCATTTCACACATAGGTAGTCCCTTAAATACAACACAATGCACCAGAAACCGAGCCAATCATGCACGACTATCACCATGATCTTACTAATAGAACCGTCCTCCTCACCATATTTGGCGATGATAACATAACGTTCACGTTTTCCACAATACGCTGAACGTTTGGTAAAGCTCTTCGGGTTCGAGCTGGAACTCCAGAAGCGCACGATCCATCTTGTTCATGAACAGCACGGGCTTGATACGCTCACCAATGGCCTGACGCAGCACAGTCTCGGTTTGCACGCACACACCTGAATACCAAAAACTGGTCATATACTGGAAATCAGACACACAACAGGAATATAAAATGGATGCTGTACCGCTCAGAAGCACATATTACTGCTAACGTACATATCAAGAAATTTATCGAAGATTTTCAGATTCAGATTTGTTTCAGTTCCACGCCATAATGGCAATGAGGAATACCAAGTTTCAACGTTTCAGGATTCAGTGAACTAGAACAACACGAAATTGAACTAGCAATAACAAGCCAAGGAAAGAACAACTCACCACTGACGCAATTGACGACGACCAGGGCGCCATCAGTGACACGCAGAGCGAGTCGCTGGAGAAGTCAACGTGACCGTCGAGACTATCGAGTTGATAAGAAAACCGCGCTCTTCGAACTCAAATAATATGAAGATGGCGCTGAAAATAAAATTCGTTATTGAAATCACAATGGATGTAACTTATAAAAACAATGAATAGGCATTATGATCCTCATACTGCTTATGCTTAACATTTTTAGCGAGTCAAAAAAGATTCGGGTCAGGTGTCGAATCGGGGGCCGAATAGGCAAACACGTATATGCCGTTTTGGCATATATGGATCGGCATATACGTATATGCCAGCTGGCATATACGGATCGGCATATACGTATATGTCAAAACGTCGTTTGGTATATACGTATATGCCGATCCATATATGCCAGCGTATCCGTATATAACCGGCGTCCGGCATATACGTATATGCCGATGGCATGGCATATACGTATATGCCGGTCCACGTATGCCGATCCCTCCGTTTATATGATGATGCGATTTTTGCAAAGCGTGTTGTCTAAGATATCTGGTTCAGCTCGTGGTGTCAGTATTTACTACGCTGGACACCTCCGCTTCGCGGTGCTCGGAAAGCCTCACATTAGGTTATCGGCGGTTAACGAACAGTGATGCTTCATAAGAAATTCAGAAACTTAATGCAAAGCTTCACTGTTCGTTAACCCCCTATTATATTCTGTTCAATAACCTATTGTGAGGCTTCGGCCGCAGGCAGAATTTCCGAGCACCGCGTAGCGGAGGTGTCGTATGCTACGGCATATATGGATCGGCATATACGTATATGCTGCGGCATATATGGATCGGCATATACGTATATGCTACGGCATACATGGATCGGCATATACGTATATGCCAACGTACCCGTCGTCAAATACGGATCGGCATATACGTATATGCCTGGAGGACTTGGCATATATGGATCGGCATATATATACGTATATGCCAAGCGGCATATATGGATCGGCATATACGTATTTGCCTATTTGGCCCCCGATTCGACACCTGACATAAAGATTCTGGCGTGATCATGAAAGTGGCGGAACTGCATACATCAAGTTGTTTTTCATCCACTCAAAAAGCATTACTTATTCAATGTATTTCTTCTTGTCCATACTGAATTCTTTGTACATTGTTCAAATTGAGAATACAAAAAAACGTTAGCCAACCGCTGGGCGGATTTAGTCGGCTCAGAACAACGCCGTTCACCAGCTCGCATGGGTCGATGTCATTTTAACGCCAGCCACCCGAATCGTCGGCTACGCCTGAAAATGAGATAAATAAGCAATTGAATAAATATTTCAAACTTAATTCGTAATCTTAACAACGGCAGCTTGGGAATACCATTTGTTTCAGTTTACGTTATGTACGGGAGTTTTAACGCTCGCCCGTCGATATGAAAAGATATTACGATATTAAAGCTTCTAAATCCAGTTGCATTTCAAGGGGTTGAATCAATATAGAGTCATAACAGAGCTAAACGTGATATATTATCGAACAGAATCATATTTCAGTAATTTAGCAGTTAAAATATTTGTTGTCTGATGACCTACACGCAACTAATTTCTGATGGCAAAACCTAATGTTTCGTTAATGACCGCACAGGGAAAAATAATTAGAGAACAAGAGAATTGTTGTTTGGGATTACGGTAGTTTAAAAAAAAAGTCGAAATTGCATTGGCTTGCTATGCAGGTTTTGTAGAGAAAATTCTCACCTTCAACCCGATGTGCTTGGTTTTCCGATCTTTTTGGAAGTACATGAGAAATATAGGGTTTCTTGATTAACCCTTTTTGTATAGGGAAATTAGGGTGCACCATTTAGTGATGCGAATTTTGGCCTGTTTACGTGGTTTTAACGTGAAGCAAGGACATTTTTGAGTTCACGGGAGACAAGTGAGTCGTTTTGTATCCAAATCTAATTTTTTTCAAATTTTCATTTTGTCCCAATTTTCATGATGTTTTGGTCGTCGCTTACGTGCATCGCATCTTAATTTAAAAAAATGAGTCATGAAAAATGGTTGGCGCAAACTACAAAAATCAGCATGCGAAATTACTTTTGTAAACACTTTCTGTGTGCACGCCAGAGGTCACTACCGATCGAAACGAAACAAAACGAAACTTTTTATTTTCGATCGGTTATTAACGAACGAAATTTTTTCGAAAACAGTTTCGATCGTTAGGAACCGAAACGAAGAAGTTTCGGTTGGAGTTTCGATAAGTTTCGAAAAAAGTTTCGTTAGTGAGTTCACTGGATTAGATCGCGGCCGACATTATTAGGAAAATAACGAGTGCGTGAGTGAATGAGTGACGCGAGTGAGTCAAGTTTAAAAGTTTAATGGGTTGAGTGAGTCGAGTGAGCCGAATGAGTCAAGTGAGTCGAATGAGTCAAGTGAGTCGGATC
>OZ038448.1:20292696-20310068 GCA_964036265.1 Daptonema setosum
AACCAAATCGTTAAAACCGAAAAATCTGATACAATAAAGGTTCAGAAGTTAAAAATAACTACTACAGAATTCAGACGACTATAAAAGCGGCTGGCCGAAACTTGAACTGAACCTATTGGATGAAAAATATTTTTAAGTAACATTTATGATACTACACCTGTTTCTTTCGTTTGTACTCCTGTTCACATTTCTTGCACATATTGAACGTACCGAAGGGCACAAATCGGTTGTATACCACTTCAAACTCCTGACACTTTGATGGCTGCAGGAAACCATTCTTTCGGTATCGAAGCTGTCCGGATCGTTCTCCGTGACTCGATTTTGATTCGTTTTCGGAAGCTTATGAATGAACGTACGCAAGTGAGTGAGTGAGTGAGTGAGTGAGTGAGTGAGTGAGTGAGTGAGTGAGTGAGTGAGTGAGTGAGTGAGTGAGTGAGTGAGTGAGTGAGTGAGTGAGTGAGTGAGTGAGTGAGTGAGTGAGTGAGTGAGTGAGTGAGTGAGTGAGTGAGTGAGTGAGTGAGTGAGTGAGTGAGTGAGTGAGTGAGTGAGTGAGTGAGTGAGTGAGTGGATGAGTGAGTGAGTGAGTGAGTGAGTGAGTGAGTGAGTGAGTGAGTGAGTGAGTGAGTGAGTGAGTGAGTGAGTGAGTGAGTGAGTGAGTGAGTGAGTGAGTGAGTGAGTGAGTGAGTGAGTGAGTGAGTGAGTAAGTGGGTGAATGAGTGAGTTAGTGAGGGAGTGAGTGAGTGAGTGAGTGAATGAGTGAGTGAGTGGAAGAGTGAGTGAGTGGGTGAGTTAATGAGTTGACATTTTTCTCCAAACGACGAGTACAATGGTACGTTGATAAGAGCCAAACACAATCAGTCATTGGTATAGATTTTTGCATTGGAGCAAACCAACGAAATATAAGAACAACTCAACTGAGTTATAAAATTAACCTTTCGTAATCTCTTGGCACAATTCTCCAACACACCGTTGTCGCGCATCTGATTTCTTGTTAAAGACTACCTTGAAGTACAACGGTGCCACCAGTTTCGCGTGGTTGCTGCACAGAGGTCGGCTCATAAAATCTTGAATTTCAGCTTCTGAGACGCCCGCATTGTGGGCGAGGCCGAGCTTGACATCATTTGCTACAAATGTTGTGTCATTGTCAGGTAATGAAGAATACACAAAGTTCAAAAGTTCATGTTAACAAAAGTTTGCGTGTTCTGCCATTAACAATGATTGCTTTTCAAAGATCAGGGCAGATTTCCGATTAGGTGCATACGTACGTAGAATGTATCAACGGCAAGTGACGTATTCGAAAATGGATGATAAAACGATTCATTCACCATTAATATAGTGAAGATGGGTAAAAATGTTTTGTAAAACTCTACCTGACAGGTGTGGACGATTTTGAATTTCGGCTTTCACATGACTGCAAACGGTTGTTTTGCCGCGGCAATCACGCCCTTCGAGTCCGCAATTTTTTAACGGCTCCTTTTTCTTCTTCTCTTTCTCATCCATTGTTTTTTCAGGAAAAACGATTGTAATTGAGGAAAATCAATACCACCTTAATTATTTTGTAACTAATAATAACTCAATAAAATGTATTATAAAGCCCTATGTTTGTGCAAGGCAACATAGCTCTCGACGTCTGATAATGAAAGTAAAAGTCGAAGGAAAATTAAAAATCATACAGTAACCTAACTGTGAGATTACAAACGTAAATTTAAATTTTCATCAGATAAATTCAATGAATTATAGCACATTAAAGTAACCAATCAACAAGATAAAATCAATTTTTACTCCGTTAAATCCTTATCTCAGCTTTGTAATAGATATTCACAATAATTTTCGAAACGTAACATTTTTACAAACATTGCCATTTCCAACGAAGACCAATTATTAAAATAGTTGCTTTATCAAGCTGAAAACGTAAACTTTCAAGCAAACTGAAATTAAAATGTGTATATAACATCACGGCGAAAACATTTGAACCTCATCAGTTTCATCCGCTGGTGATGAGATGAACATGTCCGCCATTTGTGTTGTTGTTACGATAAATTGAGTACATGTGTCCAGGCTAGGCCAAACGCTCTGGCTCCCTCTACTCATTTTAAGAGAAAATGTAGATAAGCAACGTATTTAACTAGATTATAGCCCATATTTTGTATAAAAATGTTATTTGTCTCATGCTCAGTAACGGACGAAAAAAGTCGAGCTCTTTTGTCTTAGTAGCATTCTGTTTAGTATTAGTTTTATTTCATAAGGGTGACAACTGACAAGACAAAGAGCATCAAGACACATGTTATCATAGCTCACCATTATCTGAATCCTTCCACGTGGATATAATAAGAACACCGCTGTTGTAAGAAAGTATAAATCGAAGAATTATGATGAGATTTCACGAGAATAGTTTCGAACAGCAAATGAGCATCACGAGTTTTTTGTAATCGCTCAAACTTTGCAGACGTTATGAGACCCTCTAACAAACAATGTCAAAACTGTTATCAATCATTTACATGTCAAAATCAAATTGAAATTTTCTTTGCCAGAATGCAAGTGAAGCTTTTTAAGTCTTTTTAGCTTATTAATTCTTTAAAAAACTATATAAGTGAATTTGGTATCAAAATCAAGTTTTCGGATAATTCTGAACAATAAATTAAACGTGCAACTTTGAGATTAAAGTTTCTGGATCAAACCCCGGCCATCACCAAATTTATCAGTTTATTTGATACAGATAATTTCAAAACTATTGCACAACAGTCAAATCAATGAACAATACAATTATATGGCTGTTTTTTCACAATCATGCTTGAGGACTACATTATGACTAAGTTTTTAATAATAAATAACATTAGTTTGAAAAGTTCGCTGGTGTGTCAATTAGCACCAAATTATATCAAATTCATAATCTTAAAGTAATCAAATAACAAGTAGAATCAGTAAAGCCGTCACAGATGTTGTATATAACGGTTGTATGTACATCAGGACCAGGCAGCATCTACTGTTTCATTGTCGGGATCGTGGCAAAGCTACATCTGAAATTATGAAAGCAAGACTACAGTGAGCCGTGAAAGACTGGTTGTTTCGCTGTAGAATGTAGGCCGAATGACTGACTAGAGAACAGAGCTGGTCAGTTTTGCGGTAGGCAAGACCGGAAACCAGCTAAGTTCATTGCTTGTTGACTCATGTGAAAAATTAGTTTTAGTCATTTCTGAAGGATTCAGTCCGTCAGTCAGCTAGTCAAGCAGTCAGTCATTAAGTTGGTCAACAAATCAGTCACTCAGTAAGTCAATAAGTCACCCACTTGAAACGTCAGTCAGTTGGTCAATCAATCAGAAACCCGGTTCTGAAGTTACCAACCTGACCAACAGACTAGAGTTGCTTGTAAAAAAATTACGGGCCTCTTAACACTTATAGGCATATGTTGATTAAGTGTCATGTAGAAAAGTATTCACAGTATAGCCTATCCACGGTTTATTGTTAGTCAAAACATTTTGGCGCGTAGTCAAAACATTTTGGCGCGCAGTTTGAATTCAAATGTTGTTGGTGAGCTTCAAAAAATTCGTTTTCACATAGCATTTGGACAACATACAAAAATTGTCATTAATTCATTGCATATGTGCGTAACCGACCCGTTAAATAACCTTTTGATAACAAGAAACTCTGACCAAGCTATATCACAAATGTTAACCGCACGGCAAAACCAGTTTAAAATTCAAATTGCGCGCCAAGAACTTTTTGAGTAACGTTAAAACCTTGATATGCCATACGACATGTATATAATTTTTTAGAACTGATTTCCCTCTCGATGAATCAGATCAGACAGAACAAACGCATAACCTGCAAATCGCGAATGCTGAGCGCGTTTTCGGGCGAGTGTAACATGACCTGGCCGACCTGCACTTGCTGGACCATCACGTTGGCAGCTTCTTTCTCTTCGAGCTGAAAATAAAAAACAACTCAATGATGTAATGAGACTAACTAATTAACTCACTCACTCACTCATTCACTCACTCACTCACTCACTCACTCACTCACTCGCTCACTCACTCACTCACTCACTCACTCACTCACTCACTCACTCACTCACGTACTCACTCACTCACTTACGTTATTTCATAAGCTTCCGAAAACTAACCAAAATCGAATCACGGTGAACGATCCGGACAGCTTCGATATCGAAAGAATGGTTTCCTGCAGCCATCAAAGTGTCAGGAGTTTGAAGTGGTATATTATTGGCGAATTATTACAATACGATTCAATAAAGCAATCTTATAATACTGAATAAAAAATTTGTTTGAATAAAAGTAATAATCGATCATGGCTCAACTCAGAACTTTATATTTTGTCCTGCTGCTTTGCCGCTTCGCATTTCAACAACATAGTACATACTTAACTTTATTTCTCCACCGACAAAACATTCAAACAAACAAGTAGAAAATGGAATACTGAGACTGGCAACGAAAACAAACCTGCCACTTGACCATGGAGGCGAGCTTGTCACGAGTGAAGTCCATGCCGTGGAAGTTCGTTAAACAGTTCTTGCCTGGAAATTCACAAATAAAAAATAATTAGCAGATCAACCAAGAATTAATAACTTTACAATCACTAGATAACGAGAAAAAAATTAAGTTATTAAAGAAAGAGTTCAAGACCTGAACGATATAAAGATAACCAGATTTCCGACCAAGAAAACGGCAATTTGGCAATGTGATGGAACGTTGTAAACACAAAATACAATAAAAGGATCATATTTACGGAAACCTGATTGACCAATCCTGAACGTCTTCAACGACCATTTTGAATTTTCTGAATTCATCAGCGGTCGTATTGAGATCGCCGAGTGACATTTCGATATCGCGACCCTTCAGGCCTTCGGAAGCGATTTCTGCAACACAAATATATGAAGTGGAAGAAATTCAGATGAAAATCAAGCGAGTGAAAAGTGAGTGATCAACTCAAATAATGATCGAGTGAGTTGATTTCAGAACAGGTGAAAAAGTGAGTGATTGGATTGAGTGAACGAGGGGTTATGTAAGTGGGTTATTGAAAGAGTAAGTGTGTCAGTGAACGAGTGATTGATTAAATGAATAATATATTCATGTCATCATGTGGGTGACGAAACAGTGGGTGAGTGAGTGACCAAATGCAAACGAAACCGCAAACATTCTTCAATACACCGGTGACTCATCAGCATAGAAAGGCTTCAACCAAATTCATAAGCAACATAACCCCGAATAAAAAAAAACGAAACCAAACCAACTCGTGCCCTGCGTTCGGTTGACCAAAGTGAAACCCATCTTCCTCTTCGTGAACTGGCCAGGGGCATACATTTCGTACATTCTTTACGGGCGAGAGGGTCTACGCTGAAAATCAAAGAATAGTTATCATATCAAAAACTAACTAAACTACCCGTCTTAGCACAGTGCGCATTATTATGTGTAAAACAGTGCGGCCACACCGTAATTTTGGTTTAATTCTGGGATGTGTAATTGTTGTAGAATTTTTCGCGTTTGAACTAGCTGGAATAAAGCAGGTTTATTGGCTGCCAGGGAGAGGGTTAACGTATTAATATGTTCTAACAAGCTCAGCTGACTTGCTTCAACATTATTACTGTCTTTTTATTTATTTTTTTACTTCCCCAATCAAAGATGTTTTTAGACCATAACCTTCAGAGAATTACACCATCCCGTGGGTAATGAGACCTCATGCTCACCTCATGCTCGGCTACCACTCGTGGTGAACAAATATGTGCTAACGCTTAAGCCAAAGCCATACAAACAATGAAACCTAGTAGAGTGTACGTAAAATGCAAAGAAAACCTACTTTCTTTGATAAATTGTCTCATCCTTGGGCTTAACGGAGGGATCGGCATACGTGGATAAACGTCGCGTTGTACGGGTCGACCTGAATGAATATATACGGTTAGTTAAGTCATAAATATCGTCAATTAAACAAAGAAAATTAAATTTGAATCATGAACAAGGTGGGAGATAAGATCAGGCGAATCAAAGGTGCATAATAATTTTTTTGGCTCGTCACAGGCGACTATTCAATGAAAGCTCAACTCATTTCACACATAGGTAGTCCCTTAAATACAACACAATGCACCAGAAACCGAGCCAATCATGCACGACTATCACCATGATCTTACTAATAGAACCGTCCTCCTCACCATATTTGGCGATGATAACATAACGTTCACGTTTTCCACAATACGCTGAACGTTTGGTAAAGCTCTTCGGGTTCGAGCTGGAACTCCAGAAGCGCACGATCCATCTTGTTCATGAACAGCACGGGCTTGATACGCTCACCAATGGCCTGACGCAGCACAGTCTCGGTTTGCACGCACACACCTGAATACCAAAAACTGGTCATATACTGGAAATCAGACACACAACAGGAATATAAAATGGATGCTGTACCGCTCAGAAGCACATATTACTGCTAACGTACATATCAAGAAATTTATCGAAGATTTTCAGATTCAGATTTGTTTCAGTTCCACGCCATAATGGCAATGAGGAATACCAAGTTTCAACGTTTCAGGATTCAGTGAACTAGAACAACACGAAATTGAACTAGCAATAACAAGCCAAGGAAAGAACAACTCACCACTGACGCAATTGACGACGACCAGGGCGCCATCAGTGACACGCAGAGCGAGTCGCTGGAGAAGTCAACGTGACCGTCGAGACTATCGAGTTGATAAGAAAACCGCGCTCTTCGAACTCAAATAATATGAAGATGGCGCTGAAAATAAAATTCGTTATTGAAATCACAATGGATGTAACTTATAAAAACAATGAATAGGCATTATGATCCTCATACTGCTTATGCTTAACATTTTTAGCGAGTCAAAAAAGATTCGGGTCAGGTGTCGAATCGGGGGCCGAATAGGCAAACACGTATATGCCGTTTTGGCATATATGGATCGGCATATACGTATATGCCAGCTGGCATATACGGATCGGCATATACGTATATGTCAAAACGTCGTTTGGTATATACGTATATGCCGATCCATATATGCCAGCGTATCCGTATATAACCGGCGTCCGGCATATACGTATATGCCGATGGCATGGCATATACGTATATGCCGGTCCACGTATGCCGATCCCTCCGTTTATATGATGATGCGATTTTTGCAAAGCGTGTTGTCTAAGATATCTGGTTCAGCTCGTGGTGTCAGTATTTACTACGCTGGACACCTCCGCTTCGCGGTGCTCGGAAAGCCTCACATTAGGTTATCGGCGGTTAACGAACAGTGATGCTTCATAAGAAATTCAGAAACTTAATGCAAAGCTTCACTGTTCGTTAACCCCCTATTATATTCTGTTCAATAACCTATTGTGAGGCTTCGGCCGCAGGCAGAATTTCCGAGCACCGCGTAGCGGAGGTGTCGTATGCTACGGCATATATGGATCGGCATATACGTATATGCTGCGGCATATATGGATCGGCATATACGTATATGCTACGGCATACATGGATCGGCATATACGTATATGCCAACGTACCCGTCGTCAAATACGGATCGGCATATACGTATATGCCTGGAGGACTTGGCATATATGGATCGGCATATATATACGTATATGCCAAGCGGCATATATGGATCGGCATATACGTATTTGCCTATTTGGCCCCCGATTCGACACCTGACATAAAGATTCTGGCGTGATCATGAAAGTGGCGGAACTGCATACATCAAGTTGTTTTTCATCCACTCAAAAAGCATTACTTATTCAATGTATTTCTTCTTGTCCATACTGAATTCTTTGTACATTGTTCAAATTGAGAATACAAAAAAACGTTAGCCAACCGCTGGGCGGATTTAGTCGGCTCAGAACAACGCCGTTCACCAGCTCGCATGGGTCGATGTCATTTTAACGCCAGCCACCCGAATCGTCGGCTACGCCTGAAAATGAGATAAATAAGCAATTGAATAAATATTTCAAACTTAATTCGTAATCTTAACAACGGCAGCTTGGGAATACCATTTGTTTCAGTTTACGTTATGTACGGGAGTTTTAACGCTCGCCCGTCGATATGAAAAGATATTACGATATTAAAGCTTCTAAATCCAGTTGCATTTCAAGGGGTTGAATCAATATAGAGTCATAACAGAGCTAAACGTGATATATTATCGAACAGAATCATATTTCAGTAATTTAGCAGTTAAAATATTTGTTGTCTGATGACCTACACGCAACTAATTTCTGATGGCAAAACCTAATGTTTCGTTAATGACCGCACAGGGAAAAATAATTAGAGAACAAGAGAATTGTTGTTTGGGATTACGGTAGTTTAAAAAAAAAGTCGAAATTGCATTGGCTTGCTATGCAGGTTTTGTAGAGAAAATTCTCACCTTCAACCCGATGTGCTTGGTTTTCCGATCTTTTTGGAAGTACATGAGAAATATAGGGTTTCTTGATTAACCCTTTTTGTATAGGGAAATTAGGGTGCACCATTTAGTGATGCGAATTTTGGCCTGTTTACGTGGTTTTAACGTGAAGCAAGGACATTTTTGAGTTCACGGGAGACAAGTGAGTCGTTTTGTATCCAAATCTAATTTTTTTCAAATTTTCATTTTGTCCCAATTTTCATGATGTTTTGGTCGTCGCTTACGTGCATCGCATCTTAATTTAAAAAAATGAGTCATGAAAAATGGTTGGCGCAAACTACAAAAATCAGCATGCGAAATTACTTTTGTAAACACTTTCTGTGTGCACGCCAGAGGTCACTACCGATCGAAACGAAACAAAACGAAACTTTTTATTTTCGATCGGTTATTAACGAACGAAATTTTTTCGAAAACAGTTTCGATCGTTAGGAACCGAAACGAAGAAGTTTCGGTTGGAGTTTCGATAAGTTTCGAAAAAAGTTTCGTTAGTGAGTTCACTGGATTAGATCGCGGCCGACATTATTAGGAAAATAACGAGTGCGTGAGTGAATGAGTGACGCGAGTGAGTCAAGTTTAAAAGTTTAATGGGTTGAGTGAGTCGAGTGAGCCGAATGAGTCAAGTGAGTCGAATGAGTCAAGTGAGTCGGATCAGTCAAGTGAGTCGAATGAGTTCAATGAGACGAATGCGTCGATTGAGTCAAGTGAGTTGAATCAGTTGAGTGAGTCGAATGAGTCATATGAGTCGAATGAGCAATATGAGTCAAGTGAGTCGAATGAGTCGAGTGAGTAAAGTGAGTTGAATCAGCCATGTGAGTCGAATGAGTCTAGTGAGTCGAATGAGTTGAATGAGACAAATGAGTCAAATGAGTAAAGTGAGTCAATTGAAAAAATAATTTCGAATGTTGTTTTTGATGTTATATTTGAGAAGGATTTTTAAACGAAACTTTTATCGAAAATTAACGAAACTCTTAGCGAAACTTTAATTTTCGTTCGGTTCTTATCGAAACTTTTTCGTTTCGAACGCTAACGAACGAAAATTTTCAATTTCCGTTTCGAAACTTTCAATCGAAAAAAAGTTTCGATAAGGAATTTTCATTCGGTTTCGTTCGACAGTTTCGTTTCGATAGCGACCTCTGGTGCACGCAATTAATAAGTTTCGAGAAATCGTAACGAAATTTTCGAAACTGTCCTTCCGAAAAAGGTTTTCGTTCGAAATTGACTCGATTGAAACTTTGAAATTTTTGTAATGAACCGATTTGAAACTAAAAATTTTCGATTCAGTTTCGTTCATTCGAATATCGCAAATTTTCAAAGCGGTGTTCGGCAGTAGAACATGTCATGGATCTTGTATAGCTTCTTAGAACAACGATTTTACTATGATAAAATAGGAAATCCATCATTAACACACACAAAACGCCGATGTACCATGTGTGCAATACCGTAACCGGGTGTGCAATTTGGATGCAAATGTTACGGTAAATTGTAAGTTTGATTCAAAGTTGAATTTGGTAATCAATTGACTAATTAACTATTTACGATATCACGAATCACTCGGGGGTTTTCGAGGATGCTGATTACGACTTTCATATTAGTTTTTGAATTAAACAATTCTTCGATGCTTTAACCGAACCGTTCATGAAAAAAATTGTTGATCCAAGGTAGTCTAACCTGATAACAGTTTTTATGCATTTTATAAGTACCTAAAACTTGATTAGTTCTTTATCTAACTTCGTCTCGAGCTTGTACTTGTCAGTAGAGGAATATACGACTTGTGGACTGGAATCTGACTGATTTGATCCGTGAATGACTTTGTCAATTATTCATTATAACTATTTTCTAGCCGAACTAAAGTCGGCAATACAGTAGTGACTGGGATGATGACAATGAATACCTTAGCAGTTTCGAGATGAAACAAAAAACTATTGACTCTGATATGACTTGCCGACGCGTCCGCACCGTTAGGATAGATCAATACATAAATATCTCGGCTAGTGGCTGTAAAAAAATAAAATGATCGGAATTCGGAACTAATTGAAAAAAAACGTTTTAGTTTGGTTAAGATATTATAATGAGTTTAGTCATTTTAGGGTTTATACATGTGAATGTGAGACTGAAACCAGTAAAAAAATTATAGTCCACGTTAAATATTTCTGTATTGAATCATATACATGGTTGCATGAATCATATACATGGCAGGTTGCATTTATTCTTGTCAAGTCAAACTATCACACCTTTGCAAACTTGCAATCCTTATCATGTTACCTATATTCTCTGTACGTCAAGCCGGCAATAAATCACCAATACGCACTGATCAATATCTCAGTGTGCACTGGGATGATGAAGGTAACATCTGTGACAAAACCACTGATACAACGCTACAGTCTAGCAAATCACTGCCATGTGGTAAACGAAACTGTGGCACGTGCACCTACGTTGACACAAATGAATACGTTCATGCAAACACCACCAAAACATTTATTAACATGAACCAAACTGAACGTAAAGACTGTGGTAATAAGTCCGTAATTTACTGCATTACATGTACTAAATGTGGAATGCAATATGTTGGGTTGACCACTCAAACCATCAGAACACGGTTTAGCCAACACAAAAATGATGTTAAAAAGAATATAAAAGCAACTTTACTTGTAGAGCATTTTAACAGCGTAAATCATTCACATTCCGACATGAGCATTCGTGTACTGACCAACAGCTTTCTAAATACTCATCAATTACGAAATGCAGAATTAAATTGTATAAAAATATTAAACACTGCTTATCCTCTCGGCCTTAATGATAACGTTAAAGGCGTAGGAAATCTACGTGTAACTAACTTCGATGAAATAAAAACCAGTTGCAACCCATTTTTCACACATAAATTTGTCCGTACCACTCGTCGCACACGCAATTCAAAAAAGAAGAAGCCGAAACTCAATCCAGAGCTCTCTCAGCAACTGGATCGAGCCTTGGCTGAACATAACAGTAACAAGGTATATCGTCTTCTCAAATGTGCAAATAAAAAAACTATTACATGGATTCTAAAAAACATCGATACTAATCTTCACCATGACACAAAAGCTGTTCTGCAAAGTTTCATTCTAGGACACTACGATATAATCGATAAGCGAAAAGAAGAAAAAACTCCATTGAAGTTTAAATTACGGTATACAGACAACGTTGTTGAATCACTTAAATCCGAAAAAATGCTGAATAATCCTTACATACGTGACTTACTGGAAATCAATGATAAATACACCGTCCGAGTTATACATGAGTATAACGAAACGATTGGTAAGAAAGTCAGTAATTATAATTCATTCCTCCGTTCAATAACTCATGAAACCGTTGAACAAGACATACCTTGCCTGTGTTCAAACAAACCCGAGTTTATATACCAGCCTTTGGGACATATACTGACCGGCAATTTAAAAGTTATTGGAAATAATATCATTGAAAACGTTCTCGATAAAGGTATGAAGTTCCGCATTCGCTCACATTCCAATAAAGATGATCACATAGCTAATTTTGTCGAGTCGCTAGACAACTTCTATGAGCTCCACAAAAATAAACTAACAAAAAACGATAATTCTAAACTTGAAGTTCGACAGCTTCTCGTAGCAAAATGTGATAAAAGACTGCAAAACAAAGATTCTAACTCTAAATTGGACTACGGAAAAATCATAAGAGAAATTCAGAATAATTATATATTCTCTCCCATTGACAAAGCTACCAATAACTGTGCAGTCATTTGTAAACGCTTATACTATTCGACTGTGAAAAACGAGATTACAAACAACAGAACTTACGACCTAGTTAATGAAAACATTGACAACATAATTGATAACCATGTTGTAATTTGCTCTCATTATGGAATAACTCTCTCTGACAAAGATAAAAGGTTGCCCTTATTGTACGCTATTCCAAAACTACACAAATCACCATACAAGTTTAGATATATATCTGGAGCAGCTCACTGTACTACTAAGATAATTTCTACCATCCTCCTCAATTGTCTACTCACTTTCAAAGAACACTTTAAAAACTATTGTAGAACTATTGAAAAACGTAATAATAACAAAATGTACATATCAGTAGACTCAAGCTACCAGGTTGTAAATTTTCTCGATACTTACAATGTTAAACCTGAAATTGGTGCAAGCTTTGACTTCTCAACTTTATATACAGAGTTGGATCTCAATGTCGTTGAGCGCAACTTATTCACGCTCGTGGACATCTGTTTTGCAAATTCCGGTAAAATATATATATCAGCCAACAAATCGAAGTTCGGAAGCCATGGATTTTACACAAATAACCATGATGCTAGTAGCACTCGATGTCAATTGAATTCGTCAGATGTCAAATCACTCATTCAAATTATTTTAAATAACTCATATGTTACTTTTGCCAACAAAATTTATAAACAAATTCGCGGGATTCCGATGGGTGGCAACGCAAGTCCTCTGATCGCCGACCTGACACTTTCTATTATGGAATACCATTACTTTAAAACTTACTCACTTCCAAAAAATGTACCATTATTCAGATATATAGACGATATATTAGCTGTCAATCTGGACCTTGATAATCACACTGCTGCTATTTATGATTCGTCGTTAAAGCTTAACAAAGAAACACTAATCAACGATGGTATCAATTACTTAGATCTCACTATAAAAACTGGATCTAATAATGTTCATATATACGACAAAACCAATGTTTTTCCATTTCATGTTAAAAAGTTGTATCACTCTTCAAGTTGTGTTCATAGTAAAATGATTAAAGGTCTGGTTATCGGTCAATTTCTCAGATTCACTAGACTCACACCTAAACTTCACTATTGGATTGAAGCCGTGGTTAAGCTGTATCATGCAATGTCAGATAATAAGTTTGATCAACCTACTTTTGCCTCATACGCATGCTGCTTTTATGCTAGATATCATACGAAACTGTGGAAATACAAAATTTACAGTAAGAAACAGTTTTGTAAAGTTATTCAAAAAGTTTTTGAATAATTATCTGTTTTATTTGAAATTCTTTGTTGCAACGTTATATGCGCAATAATAACAATCAATACACTAAACACAGATAATCCGACGTGTGCTCGATGCACCAGACACGCGCTGAAAACAAATACTGCTCATTTTGTACATATTTGTTTTTATTTGGGTATGTTTTACATGGATTGTAACCATATTGTATAACAATTATATTTATATGTTTTTTTAAACCAAGTATAAATTTAACTAATGAGCGCTGTAATCTCCCTGAGGAGGCCCAAGCAGCATTTTATTAGGAACGTTGTCGGAGGCAGGGCCGAAACAACGTTTAGATTTTATTTTTCTCTTTTATAAGTTAGCAAACATAATTTTACAGAAAATATACTAGATTTTTATTTTTACAAATAAAAACAAATTTACTTAATAATAGTTTATGTTTATTTATTTATTTTACATTAGTTTTTGCTTTACTTAACCTATAAAAAACTATTTTAATTCCATTCCTCAATAAATATGACTGTTCGCTATTATGTGTTAAATAATAAAACTTTCTGAATTTTTACTTTCTATCAACCTAACAAAAATCCTGCAACACTAACCTCACCAAGAACAGAAAATAGTTGGCATCTATATTTGCACAATAACCCAATCTCAACACCGCTTCATTACCCGCTCATCTGTACCCATAACATACCGCCAAGCCCCCCACCGCACCAACGTCTTACTTTTCCTAGAAGACAATTGTTAATTTCATTAAACTCGAAATGTACTGAAAATTACAAAATTTCATCCTTTGATAAAAGTTTTTGTAGTTTTTGAAGTTTTATAAATCCTTAACTTTACTTGCTGAATTTTGTTTGTTTCTAGCGTCCAACCAGACAGCGTCCAACCAGCTTCTTACTTACAATTCAAATTTATATCCAAAACTCGTGATTTCGTCAATGGGTTCGGTTCTAGTTGACTGTTTCCAACTATGCTATTGAATAAATGTTTATATAGTACAAATTTACCGGTAACGAAAATGAAAAAAAAACGTTGTTTGATCGGCAAAAGGAAAATAATTTCTGTGGCACAGAAAAACAAATAAGAAAACAAAGGCAAGTGATTTCCATGAGAGAAACATACAGCTGGAAACAGAACCGAGTATAACTCAAAATGTATATGTAGAGTTCATACAGCGTTTCTTGTTACTCAAAAAATGTTTCAAAAGCCTTTTCATCCGCTTTTAATTTAATTTTTTCAAAAAACTGTCTCACTCACATGACTTATTATTAACGGGTTTAGAGAAATATTTGAAATGAGCCAGCCAACATGATTCCTTTAAAAATGCATAAACGATAAAATTGTATTTTCAACAACAAAATTGTTCAACCACGAATATAAAAACCAAAACCCGCAACAGGAAAAACTGATTTATTCCAGTTAATGATGTTTTCAGTTGCCTTGGTAGCGAAAACTTTAGCCCACTAAATTCGTTATGTTCTCATAATATTCAGGTTGTTAGAAAGCAATATTTATATCATGTGTTATCGATGTTAAACGATTAAGTTAAGAAACGATCCTATAAGTTGTTATGTTTATAATAAAAACGGAGAAAATCAAGAATTTAAGAATCAATGACGGCACGAATCCGCTTTTATCGGATTATCGGACAACATCAAAAATGGGCGGAGCTAATTCGACTATCCCGTCAACGCCACCCGACTTTCCGTACTTCAGCATCACTTTCCGGCGTTTTGACAAAATCATAATCATCAACACCCAGGATGCAACTGTGCTGGGAGCGATACGGAACGCGGTGACAATTAATTGGCCAGGTATAGGTTGGACAGAGTTTTATTAGAATCGCAAATGGTAGAATTATACCCAACCCCCATTGACTAAAAATTAATATTGGATTTAGAAGTCTATAATGTGAAAGACTCATCTGAAAATCTACCGTTTCAGTTGTTAAATTGAAGAATTTTGACCTTAGATCATTCAAGAACCCTTCTAACCGCATCCCCAAATTAATTTGACTTACGATGTGACATATTTTTCACGAAATTATTTTTTTTTAATTTTAGGAAAATTAAATTTATTTTTGCATAATTTTTTTGATAATCCAAAACTCAGAAAATATTATTATGGATTTGCTATACTAAAATGATTGACAATTTGGGGAGTTGAAAACAAATAAATATTAACGAAAATAAACACTGAAACAATATGGAATCGATCTAAAAACGTCTCCATATACATAAAAGCCCATTTTACACCAATTAATTCGTATTATCGAATTCGTGTTTCAATTCCAAATCCAAAATTAATTTTTAGTCAATGGGGTTTGGTTAAAATTCTACCAACCACTTTTCTAATAAAACTCTGTCCAAACTATAGATTGATATACAGAATAATATTCTCCAAAGTTTTTTGGTGTAGGTTCACCAGACTTCTGTTCTGCAATTTTTTTTCTGTTTCGAAAAATTCTGTTTTCATATTGTTTTGCATGTAACTTTTTACATAATTCAAACCTAACCTTTCATGAGAAGAAAATGTTAGCGGTTTATATCGCAATGAAATAAGAATTAATGTTTCTGCGATAAGTAAATTTTTATGGAAACGAATATTATCTTTTATGGTGCTGACCATATACGAAACTCCGCACGAAAATCATCATCAGTTAATAGAACGTACAACTTTCAGCCGGAATACAACTTGAAGAGAATGAACATGGTGTGATTACACTCAAACTGAAGGGTAATCCGTTCCACAAATCTACAAAAGGCCCGGAAGTAAGTTAATAATTTAAATCTATATATCATTCACAGTGGAATACGTTTGAGAGATCGTCAACTTGTTTATATTTGCGTCCATGGGTTACTCAGTCACTCACTTACTCATTCAATCTCCGACTCGCTCTTCGATCGGCATCCAACATGACCTGGATCGACATTTTTTTACGTAAAGAAACGGTGGCACACTGTCAAGACTTTTCATCTGAAAGCGTGCTCACACGCTCGCTCTCTGCATCACTCATTTACTCTCTCACCCACTCACTCATTCACGCTCTATATCGCTTACTCACTCAATCAACCAATCATCCATTCACTGACTCACAGGCGGAATCCGCACGTTTCATGTGCTGTGCGATGCTAGGCAACCTTTGGCAGCTTGGCTGGCGGCTAATCCTTTCCTCAGAGCTCAGTATGACTCATGACCTCATCACTTGGTTCTTCCAGCGCACCGAACCTGTCATTGAGGTTTTTGATACACAGTGATCACATATGTATGTTCACGCTTTTCCTTCTCTTATAACGTCTTTTTATACTGTTTTATTGCGGTCCCTCTGACCTAAAAAGCGGATAAGTTTCAGAAAATGCCATCACAATCAGTTGCATGCGTCACCCTGGGGTTTTCGTTCAAGATGAGACTTACAAATGCACCCGAAGACCTGTTCGAGTCACTCAAGTTAGAAATAGTTAAACATCGTCTTGAATTTTTTCACCTCGATTTGTGATCCAGCATTTGCTTTTGTTCCTCATTACTCACCATATTTCACACTGATACACTTACTCAATGATGAATGAATGCATTTTTACTGTATCCCTCAATCCCTCAATATGCTTGCAAAGACTAAATTATTCACTTGTTCACTCACTCATTCACAGGCAATGCATTCAATCCGATCGTCTAGCTGAAACAGGAAAAACCTGTGAGGGCTGCTATTTCATTGGAGTACGCGGAGCGCCATGGCATTGTACGACGCTGAATGAGGTAGAGTTTCTTCAAAGCTTCTTGTTACATAAAATTTTCTTTTTGAACTTTTTCAAGCGTATATTTTTTGAACATAATATTTACTTCACACAAACATTCATGATTGTAACGAGTGCACAGAACCTAATTTCGATGATCACTTGTTCATCAGTTCAGAATCATTGTTTCGTTTTAATATAAGAACAGCATGTG
Source organism: Daptonema setosum (assembly GCA_964036265.1). Lineage (NCBI taxonomy): Eukaryota > Metazoa > Nematoda > Chromadorea > Monhysterida > Xyalidae > Daptonema > Daptonema setosum. The sequence goes on from OZ038448.1 coordinate 20,310,034, forward strand.
CATCAGTTACGCAAAACTGTTCAGAATCTCAGTGA
>OZ038448.1:20312768-20355669 GCA_964036265.1 Daptonema setosum
ATTGATTGATTGATTGATTGATTGATTGATTGATTGATTGATTGATTGATCAATTTATTGATGAATTGACTGATTGACTGACTGACTGACTGACTGACTGACTGAATTGAAGGTGCTAACTTCTTTGTGCGCAGTACAACAGCGGCAAAGAAGTTTTGGGCCGCCACATCTGAATTCATGTCAAAATGGTGGGTCTTCGACTGCAGTACTTTCATTTTGAACTGTCGCACTGGAGTGGCCAACTGTGGGTATTTCCCGTTCAGGTGAGTGAGTGAGTGAGTGAGTGAGTGAGTGAGTGAGTGAGTGAGTGAGTGAGTGAGTGAGTGAGTGAGTGAGTGAGTGAGTGAGTGAGTGAGTGAGTGAGTGAGTGAGTGAGTGAATGAGTGAGTGAGTAGGTGAGTGAGTGAGTGAGCCAGTCAGTCAGTAAGTCAGTGATTGTACATAAGTCATTACAGCATGGTGAGCAACTGGGAGTGGCTGTATTACGGCGTTCGGTCTGATCCTCCCATGATTTTACAAATGGATTGCGATGACATCGGCTCAAAGTTGGAAAACTTCCGCAACTATGGTTTTCATTTTCTCCAATCTGACGGAGTAACTTGTGATGACACACAGGTGAATGAGTGAATAAGTGAAAGACTGGGTAAGTGAATGAGTGAGTGAATGAGTGAACAAGTTAGTGAGTGAATGAGTAAATGAATGAACAAGTTAGTGAGTGAGTGAGTGAGTGAGTGAGTGAGTGAGTGAGTGAGTGGGTGAGTGGATGAGTGAGTGAGTGAGTGAGTGAGTGAGTGGGTGAGTGGGTGAGTGAGTGAGTGAGTGAGTCAGTGAGTGAGTGAGTGAGTGAGTGAGTGAGTGAAAGAGTGAGTGAGTCACTCACTCATTCATTGGTTCATGTACAGGTGGAGATTGCGCGCGAGAACCTCCGGTTGGGAATGGCGAATGTGAAAGTTGGTCGATCGTTAGCCCGATGGAACTGGACCTTCTACTTCATGTTCTCCGAGTACACGCTTCGAATCACCAACATGATTCCGTACTTGAACTCGACCGTAATGACCTACATGCCCTTGATCGGCAATATGATGATGTTGACGCTTTGATACGCTCACTGACGCGAAATTACAAACCCCAGTATTTTTTCTAGAATTTTTACTTAACGCCAAAACTCTCTTTCACCGAAAATAAAATCCATATTTTACTGTCCGTTAATCCCCGATTACCTATCGTGAGGCTGGCTTGTCCGAGCGGTGGCGAGGAGAAGCGCGTTAGGCCCGCGCAGCGGTGGTATTTCAAAGGTTATCCACCTTAGTATGCGGACATAAAATTTCGCGTTTGAGAAAAATTCTAGGAAAATTTTTGGGTTTTGTAATTTTGCCTCACTGACTCATTCATTCATTCACTCACCTATTCACTCACTGATTCTTCCAGTCACTAAGGACTCACTAAATTTTCATTTAACTCACTCGGCGTCACACTCACAACTTTGATTGGTTGGTTTTGAATTTCTCCATTTTTTGAAGCTGTCTCTCAGTTGCTTTTTTCAGTCTGATTCGAAATTATTTGTAAATGTAACATGAATCTTTCTTTTTTATGTATTTTGTATATCTTTTAGCAAGACCAATGAATAAGAAGCTCACAAAAACAAAGCTTATAGAACATTTATAATCTTCCGTGCAGTGCGTCATCTGAATCGAGCAAAAATCTGATGAAACTAAGCATATACATAAAGCATAATTAAAGAAACTGGGCAAATAGTTGGCTCATCACATTTATAAGAGACTTTTTCTTATAGAGGTAAAGATACGAATTTAGATGATCACATTTGGTAATAATATTGATAGCGGTGATTGATTATCACTGGTCAGAATGCGGTACCTTCATAGTCACGTTGCAACTCTTTTCGGAGCTGTCCGATTCTTTGCAACTCGAAAACAGGAAAACTTATCCAAATAGGGGAAGTCCAAAAAACATGAACTGTGGTATATTTTTCTGCTCTAACCTACATTGAGTTTGTGGAAGCACATTTATAATGAGTGTAATGGTTATAATATATTTAGTGTGTCGAACACTAAGTAATGTGAAAATAAGCCGCATGTGTTATTGCGAAAATAGCAAAACTGACAAAATAGCAAAACTGTAAAAAATGAGTTACATAAAAATGTTCGATAAATGAGATTCAGGTAGACTATTGAACTGATCAAATTGTGTATCATGAAAAACAAGTTAGTGTTTCCATGTTTCGAGATTATTGTCCAACATATTGGTATCACAGAAGCAGACCGACACATGCTAGAACGATTTGCACCCGAGTCCATGTCTAAGCCAAAGCCCATTCTAAGTCTAAGCTTATCACTAAGCCTTAGCCCCAACATAAGCAATGATTATATTCCAATTTTATCCGTTTTTACTGGAGGTTATTGAATCCGATTGTGGTTGTATGCAAATCGTTCTAGCATTTGTCAGACCGCATAAGAGGGCACAAAACAGAGTAATCGTTGCACAATGTGCTGAAAGATTTGTTTTATGACAATAAGCAAATTCGGATTTGATTTAAAGTACAATGAAATGGTTGTTTGGTTTAGTTTCCCGACCAAGTCATCAGACACATGAGGTGCCTCAAGGTTTCTCACATTTACAGGTTTCACCATACGACGGCGGGGCAGCGTCAAACGTGGACGATGTAGGTGGTGCGGCGTCGGAACTCTGAATAAATATTTTAATGAATTTCAAAATGAAAATTACCTCTGGTCTATTTTGTTTGTTGAAGTTCGTTGAATTCATTGCCTCAACTCAACAACATAGGTATCTGAATCCGTTAGTATACGCCTAGAGATAATACACTAATAGAGCTATTGCTGACTAAACGATCCGTTTCATCTCAACTCACTAGCGGACGGAGGAGGAACGAAAAAGTTGAATTTCCTACTCTGAACTTTTTACAAAGTTTCAAAAGCAGATTATTTTTCGAAATGTGCAGTTGAAATGACCAGTAAACTGTCAATTCCCTCATCTTTGCAGAAATTCTCTCCCCTTTGGGTGCGGATTAACCTGAGCCAGCGCGCCTTTGTCCACCACATCAACGCTTGCTGCTGTTACCTGAACGAACATCAAACTGTGTACATCGAGTGGGATGCTATCATTTTCCGCATCTACACCGCTGATACCGTCCGAAGTAGAGCTGCAAGTAAATTCGTGTGGATAGTTCCAGACATGTAGGTGGATAGTTTCAAAAAGGTGGATTGTAGCAAACGAAATCATCGATGAAACGGAATTCATAGACGAGAATGACTTTTTCTAGCAGAAGTCAACATTTACAACAAACATTTCTAACCCAGTTTAATATCAATCTTTTGAGTGCCACTAGAACATAACGATCATGGAAAAAGTTGAAATGTTAACTAATCCAAATTTGAAACATCCCGCATCAAATACATGGGAAGTCTCATGCTTGAACACCGGCTGCTCAACTCAACCTACATAGCTGAACAGCACTATTCTTTAACACTCAACTATCATGTTCAGTTAGTTACACTTTCCCGGGAGAAAAGTTAATACGCACCAACAGTTTACTAGAATCTCTGGCACCTCTATAGTTTCGTGAACCAACATCCGCTTAGACCCGACATCAGCCGAACAGACCGCTCGCCAACCCTTGACAGCCAGCTGGCTCATCAATACGGCCAAAAAGTTTCGCGCCACCGCGTAGTCGTTTCCAGTGGAACCCCATATATTGCCATTCATCTTCCACTCGTATCCAATGCCGATTAGTTCTTCTGAAGGAAAAAGGTTAAAATAAAATTTATTCAGTTATTATGTCATCGTACCTTTTAACCACCCGACGAGGACAAAACTGTTGTGCACTTTTTATTGGCGAAAGAGAAAATGGGAAAGTTAATTTTTCGTCTATCGAACCTTAGAAACGTGGCATTCGTTCCGTGAGGTTAAAATGAGTAAAACGACGTCGAAACAGCTCATCGCTTTACATTCGAGATATATTCTTTCTTGAGACGATTTTTTTATTGAGACCAATTAAAAACTGGTACGTAAAACCAACGCTGCTTTTTGACGCCGTAAGGCCAGTAAGTTGAGATCATGTTGGCAGTCAGTTCCAGCACATCCTTGGGGGCTTTGACCAATCGCAAGGTGTCCGATCGTGCTGGTACAAACATGAAATGCGGCAGTGAAGCGGGCGCACAGCGACGCATGATGAACACGGCTGCAGATTTGAGCAACTTTATATTCAGAGAAATTTCTAAATCTGATTTAAGATTATTCGTAGACGCAAATATGAGTTAATATTCGCGAATTAAGATATGCAGCTTTAATAAGATGTTTCATAGTGCGCAGGCAGAAGCTTGCGCATCCCCTCTGAAACATTAGACCGCAGTGCAATGGCATTTTTGTATAGCATAGACCTCAAACCGTCATGTTTCAAAACCACAAATCATGTGCATGTGCCGTCTCGAATAGACTACACGCGGAAATGGCAGTTGGCGAATGAGTCAGATCGACCAGTTGCTTTTCAGGCAATATTGACAACCCAACCTTTATCATACTGTGTTTTCTTACTGATGTCAATGACTGTGTGAATAGCCCATCCTTCGGCTAGCAAGGTCTGCATGAGCGTACAAAAGAACACTCTGGACGTGACGGCATCCTCGTCTTGCGCCAACCATGGGTTCCCTTTTAGCTTGAACTCGTGCACGTCCGCTTGCTAAACCGTAAAAATTTATCAGACAAACCGTGTAGTGCACAGGAAAAATTCAAGGAAGAATTTCATTTTTGCTTACCTAAATTACGCTACACTCAGTAATTTACAGTTCTCATGGAGGTTTAGAAAAAAGAGAATGGAATAGTATTGCTGCTCGAGAAAAACCAAATTCGAAAAATCTGTGGGGTTTGTAATCATGCTTCGCTATGCCACCAACATCGTCTTTGCCGGGTGTCTCATTCTGCAACCCCAGCTGCCAGTTTTGAACGATACACTGGCGGGTCACATCGATGGCCGAAGGCATCCGAATCAATCGCAACCGATCGGTAAAGTTCAGCGAAATACAGCCGAATTCCGACGTCGGCTCGCAACGGACCGCATCCTAAATGCACTGATGTTTCAAGCAGGAGAAGCAATCATTTTAACGAAATCTTCAACAACATTCCGCCTGTTTAGGAACATAAAGTTTTTCTTTCAGGAATTAACGAAAGTTATGATTTTTATATCATATGTCTCTTTTGACTGTTTATCCGATACAAGGACTTCAGAGTTTACGAAAAAAGTTTTAAGTTCAACTGAAACACAAATGTGTGAGAAATGACTTGCACTAACCTTCACGAAGAAGTAGGAATAGGACGTATTTTTTATGTTAGCCACTCCAATGTAGCTGTAACCACGTTGTTCGAATTGGGTGAAAATGTCGAGCAACATACGACGTGTTTCGTGATTCTAAACCAAATTGGTCAAATGACAGAATGTATCACTGAGATTCTGATAAGCGAACAGTTTTGCGTAACTGATGCACACGCTGTTCTTATATTAAAACGAAACAATGATTCTGAACTGATGAACAAGTGATCATCGAAATTAGGTTCTGTGTACTCGTTACAATCATGTATGTTTGTGTGAAGTAAATATTATGTTCAAAAAAAATATACGCTTGAAAAAGTTCAAAAAGAAAATTTTATGTAACAAGAAGCTTTGAAGAAACTCTACCTCATTCAGCTTCGTACAATGCCATGGCGCTCCGCGTACTCCAATGAAATAGCAGCCCTCACAGGTTTTTCCTGTTTCAGCTAGACGATCGGATTGAATGCATTGCCTGTGAATGAGTGAGTGAACAAGTGCGTGTGTGAGTAATTTAGTCTTTGCAAGCATATTGAGGGATTGAGGGATACAGTAAAAATGCATTCATTCATCATTGAGTAAGTGTATCAGTGTGAAATATAGTGAGTAATGAGAACAAAAGCAAATGCTGGATCACAAATCGAGGTGAAAAAATTCAAGACGATGATTTACTATTTCTAACTTGAGTGACTCGAACAGGTCTTCGGGTGCATTTGTAAGTCTCATCTTGAACGAAAACCCCAGGGTGACGCATGCAACTGATTGTGATGGCAATTTCTGAAACTTATCCGCTTTTTAGGTCAGAGAGACCGCAATAAAACAGTATAAAAAGACGTTACAGGAGAAGGAAAAGCGTGAACACATGGGATCACTGTGTATCAAAAACCTCAATGACAGGTTCGGTGCGCTGGAAGAACCAAGTGATGAGGTCATGAGTCATACTGAGCTCTGAGGAAAGGATTAGCCGCCAGCCAAGCTGCCAAAGGTTGCCTAGCATCGCACAGCACATGAAACGTGCGGATTCCGCCTGTGAGTCAATGAATGGATGATTGGTTGATTGAGTAAGTAAGCGATATAGAGCGTGAATGAGTGAGTGGGTGGGTGAGAGAGTAAATGAGTGATGCAGTGAGCGAGCGAGTGAGCACGCTTTCAGATGAAAAGTCTTGACAGTGTGCCACCGTTTCTTTACGTAAAAAAATGTCGATCCAGGTCATGTTGGATGCCGATCGAAGAGCGAGTCGGAGATTGAATGAGTAAGTGAGTGACTGAGTAACCCATGGACGCAAATATAAACAAGATGACGATCTCTCAAACGTATTCCACTGTGAATGATATATAGATTGAAATTATTAACTTACTTCCGGGCCTTTTGTAGATTTGTGGAACGGATTACCCTTCAGTTTGAGTGTAATCACACCATGTTCATTCTCTTCAAGTTGTATTCCGGCTGAAAGTTGTACGTTCTATTAACTGATGATGATTTTCGTGCGGAGTTTCGGATATGGTCAGCACCATAAAAGATGATATTCATTTCCATAAAAATTTACTTATCGCAGAAACATTAATTCTTATTCCATTGCGATATAAACCGCTAAAATTTTCTTCTTATGAAAGGTTAGGTTTGAATTATGTAAAAAGTTACATGCAGAACAATATGAAAACAGAATTTTTCGAAACAGAAAAAAAAATTGCAGAACAGAAGTCTGGTGAACATACACCAAAAAAATTTGGAGAATAGTATTCTGTATATCAATCTACCTGGCCAATTAATTGTCACCGCGTTCCGTATCGCTCCCAGCACAGTTGCATCCTGGGTGTTGATGATTATGATTTTGTCAAAACGCCGGAAAGTGATGCTGAAGTACGGGAAGTCGGCTGGCGTTGACGGGATAGTCGAATTAGCTCCGCCCATTTTTGATGTTGTCCGATAATCTGATAAAAGCGGATTCGTGCCGTCATTGATTCTTAAATTCTTGATTTTCTCCGTTTTTATTATAAACATAACAACTTATAGGATCGTTTCTTAACTTAATCCTTTAACATCGACAACACATATAAATATTGCTTTCTAACAACCTGAATATTATGAGAACATAACGAATTTAGTGGGCTAAAGTTTTCGCTACATAGGCAACTGAAAACATCATTAACTGGAATAAATCAGTTTTTTCTGTTGCGGGTTTTGGTTTTTATATTCGTGGTTGAACAATTATGTTGTTGAAAATACAATTTTATCGTTTATGCATTTTTAAAGGAATCATGTTGGCTGGCTCATTTCAAATATTTCTCTAAACCCGTTAATAATGAGTCATGTGAGTAAGACAGTTTTTTGAAAATTAAAGCGGATGAAAAGGCTTTTGAAACTTTTTTTGAGTAACAAGAAACACTGTATGAACTCTACATATACATTTTGAGTTATACTCGGTTCTGTTTCCAGCTGTATGTTTCTCTCATGGAAATCACTTGCCTTTGTTTTCTTATTTGTTTTTCTGTGCCACAGAAATTATTTTCCTTTTGCCGATCAAACAACGTTTTTTTTCATTTTCGTTACCGGTAAATTTGTACTATATAAACATTCATTCAATAGCATAGTTGGAAACAGTCAACTAGAACCGAACCCATTGACGAAATCACGAGTTTTGGATATAAAATTGAATTGTAAGTAAGAAGCTGGTTGGACGCTGTCTGGTTGGACGCTAGAAACAAACAAAATTCAGCAAGTAAAGTTAAGCATTTATAAAACTTCAAAAAATACAAAAACTTTTATCAAAGGATGAAATTTTGTAATTTTCAGTAGATTTCGAGTTTAATGAAATTAACAATTGTCTTCCAGGAAAAGTAAGACGTTGGTGCGGTTGGTGGCTTGGCGGTATGTTATGGGTACAGATGAGCGGGTAATGAAGCGGTGTTGAGATTGGGTTATTGTGCAAATATAGATGCCAACTATTTTCTGTTCTTGGTGAGGTTAGTGTTGCAGGATTTTTGTTAGGTTGATAGAAAGAAAAAAATCAGAAAGTTTTATTATTTAAGACACGTATATGATTCAATACAGAAATATTTAACGTGAACTATAATTTTTTTACTGGTTTCAGTCTCACATCCACATGTACAGGGTGTCCCAGCGAGGGGTTCATGATTTGTTTTTTGAATAACTTTTGTATGCGTTGAGCAATAATCTTAAAAATTTATACTGTAATTACTAATACCTTGAGAATTTTTTGCCTTTTTGAAATTTTAAATTTCGTTGAATACAGCTCGAATTATAGTCGAGTGAAAAAAATCTCAATTTTTGAATGAATTTTCAGAAGAATTTCATTTTGAAACAAAATCAAAACAAATTCAATGGTGATTTTACGACTTATATATTCGCAAATTATGCGGGGAACAATAGAAAAGAAAAGTTTCACTTCATATGACCACCGGATTTTTTCGACACAACGATCTCTAAAGGCAGACGATCCCAAATCAACGTTTGGTGTGCCAAAATTAAACGGCGGTTTGATCGGATCTTTTTTCTTAGACGGATCTTAACTTTGATGGAGTTGTAACTTGTGATAAGTACCTGAACAGGCTTAATCATTTTTCACTGCAGCATCTCGAAAATAATGAAGAATTAGTTTATGAATCAATGATCATGCAAGCTGACGGTGCCCCACAACACAGGGCACGGTTCCTGTGTGCACGGTCAATTCACTTAATGGGTCGAACGTGGAGGAACCCCCGATTTAACCGCTACTGATCACCAGTGGTTTTGAAGACATTTTAAGGAACTAGTTTATTCCCACAAATCAACACAGTGGAATAACTCAATGAAATTATCTTAATGAAAATAACAAACAATAATGCAGAATCGCGACCAAACGCATTACTCGATCTCAAAACTCGTAAAGATCGTTGTCTCGGAAAAATCCGTTGGTCATATTAAGTGAAACTTTTCTTTTATATTGTTCCCTGCATAATTTGCAAATATAAATGTTGTAAAATCACCATTGAATAAGTTTTTAATATGTTTCAAAACGAAATTCTTCCGAAAAGTAGTTCAAAAATTGAGATTTTTTTCACTCGACTATAATTCGAGCTGTATGCAACGAATTAAAAAATTTCAGAAAGGCAAAAAATTCTCAAGGTATTGGTATTTACGGTATAAATTTTTAGGATTATTGCTCAACGCATACAAAAGTTATTTCAAAAACAAATCGTGAACCCCTCGCTGGGACACCCTGTATAAACCCTAAAATGACTAAACTCATTATAATATCTTAACCAAACTAAAACGTTTTTTTTCAATTAGTTCCGAATTCCGATCATTTTATTTTTTTACAGCCACTAGCCGAGATATTTATGTATTGATCTATCCGGACGCGTCGGCAAGTCATATCAGAGTCGCAAAATTACCAAACGCAGTAATTTTTCTAGAATTTTTACTAAACGCCGATTTTTTTTACCAAAAACATATTCCATATGAAGTTTTACTGTCCGTTAACCCCCGATTACCTATCGTTAGGCTGGCTTGTCCGAGCGGGAGCGAGGACAAGCGCGTTAGGCCCGCGCAGCGGTGGTATTTCAGTGTGTCAGGATATGACTGACTGACTGACTGACTGACTGACTAATTAAATGACTGTTTTCACACTCTAATTAACTGACTGTTTGATTGACAAAACAACCCACATTCCTCACTCATACTCACAAACCAGTTCTCTCACATGACCCACATTCCTCACTCATACTCACTCCCATGGCACATGACACTCATCCCTCACATGACACACATTCCTCACTCCCATGGTTGGTCACCTCAGCCACACCCTGACTTCAAACCCAACAGGTTTTCTCACATGATCATTCCCTCCCTCACTCACTCTCACTGACTCATTCCGACTCATCAACACTCACCCCTTTTATTATTAGATTTATTATTAGTCACCAACAGGTTTTCTCACATGATCATTCCCTCTCTCACTCCCTCCCACTGACCCGCCCCGACTCATCAACCGGTTGGATCCCCACTCATGCCCCTTTACAAACTCTTTCCCTCAGCACCCCTCCTCTTCTCAATCCTATATAAGCAAACACCAATCCATCACATTTTCATTCTAATTCTTATTCTTATTCTTATTCTATTCTATTCTATCCCCGTCAAGCAGCCAGATATCTAAGCCTGAAACAACCTCCCATCGGTATAACACCTGAGCGTAAATCTTTCGACATTTCGATTAGATATTATTTAGCTGTAACCTCAATCCCGTAAGGACCCCATCGGATAGAATCATACTAAACAACTTCTTCTCTCTTAAAACTTATACAAGTAATTATTTATAGTACCTACAGCTCGGACATTTTCTCTCACTGTATTAATTATCGAGTACGAGTTGCAAGTACGTAGTCCAGTCAAATAGAGTCTCGACCGTTGTTACATTCATTACCGTTGTTTGAACAGTTCATTTGAATCATCCTCTAAAACTTATACATCATATCATCTGAACTGGTCGATCTTCGAAACATTCATATATAGTTGTGTGTGAAATCGGGTTAGCCGCCTGCCGACCGCCCCAAGGTTTCTCACTTGACGCAATCTGCTGCGCCAGCCAGTACACCCCAAGACTCATAAACTGTTACTGTGTCGCTGTGTTATCAAGGTGCCTCTTGTCCATCATATAACTCCAAGGTCTGTACCTTATCCGTTGTGCGCTATCCACCTTCCAACGGTGTCGCACCTTATCCACATTCATAACGGTGTTGTGCGCTATCCACCTTCCAACGGTGTCGCACCTTATCCACATTCATAACGGTGACCTGCAAGCCACCTCATAAAACGTGTCTTTGTGCCACTCTTCGTGCCGACGTCATTCGTGTGCTCATCTTCTGTGTTAAACCCGTCAAGTGACCAACCAACACCAGCACCGACATCAACGTCATCATCGATACCCGACTGATACTATTACGATACTGTACGATATATTAATATTTGATTCGGCTCTTGATACATAAGACAGAACTATTTATATCATCAGTCGTATCAACACCTTATGGTCGGCACTCTAATTATTACCATTGATGACATATTGAATGAACATTGACATCCCAAAATATCGAACGGCTGTTGAACTATAACGACTGCACGATCCACCACTCACCGCCCCCTCTGGGTGACCCAAGCACGTGCCAACCGCAACCAATCAACACTAACATTAGGGCAAAGGTGACATGGTAAGCACCGGTGGTTTTTGAAAGAATTTTTTTAACATAACATTCTTCTATTCAATACATCATGAGCTTCCAAGGTGCACGAACATCAACTGTCTCAAACGAACCAGAATTCGCCACACCGGTAGCCAACACAACAACAGCTGCAATTGGCACGAACGATCCTCGCGCTCAACTTCCAAAGATGCGAGACCAGAGGCAAATGCTCGAAGTGTTGCCTACGCTACTCGACGAACTTCAGCGCGACATGCACAGGTTACAACGTCAGGTCGGCGAACACAACATGCTGACCCAACCAGTCAACCCAAGGTTACCAGTAATCAACACTATGGCTCAGGAAATTTTTCCACTACCATCCAAGCGATTCCTGAATCCGGTGTCTGAAACACTTTCTGTATTTATGGGCGACACGACTGATCAAGATTTCAAATCGTGGTGGGAAAATTTTGAATTGTGTTGTCGAGCCGCAGGATTCGATAACAATAAACGTGCAGCGCTTTTGCCGTGTTACCTTCAGGATCCAGCAATGAGCGCGTACAAATCATTGACGTAAGCCGAGCAGAACGACTACAAGGTACTGGTGCGAAGACTCCACGAGAAACTGCGCTATCCAGGAAGCGAACAACTTGCGCAGATCGAGCTGGCACAACGACAACAAGGACCGCACGAGACCGTCAACATGTTTGCTGTATCAATCGAGAAACTTGTGCGCCGCTGTTACCTCGAATTCGCAGTCGATGTCATCTCTAAATTGGTTCTGGAAAACTTTCTGAGTAAGATGCGTCCAGAATTGAGAAGCAAGGTACGCATGTTCGATCCCAAGAACTTTGAAGATGCTAAGTACAAAGCCATGACACTCGAGGCTCAGTTTAAGCTGGAACAGATTGAAACACAGTCTCGAAGTCAATCTAACTCAGATCCGGTCATCAAGGCTCTCCAAAAAGCTAATGATCTAAACGGCATTCTTCTCAATCAGATGATCAGTAGAGACAAAGCTCAGATTCAGGATAGAAATCAACTGTCTAATCCACAACATTCTCCTTCCAGTAACAAGTACAGATCACCAGCACACGAGTACCACGGCGATCGTATGCAACAGTCAAACTATCGTGAGCCTTCGCCAGAGCATTACGGTAATCGCTATGTTCAGTACCCGAGGCATTCGCAAGTCCCAGTGCACGACAACAACGGAAGTTACTACCGACAATGGAACAACAACAACAGCCGACTACCAGATTCCAACCGTGCGTCTAGCCATCAGCTTCACAAGAATCAGCAGCACAAAAATCACAGTCACTACAGTGCATACAAGCAGTCACGTTATGACAACCAGCGACAAACACAGCCGATGTCAGCACATCAACGTTTTCATTCGTCCCTGAACAAGAACATCGAACCACCATTTATCAACGGTTTGAACATTGACAACAACAAAGCCGCCCAGGTAAAACAACAGGAACAGGAACGACAGATCGCGCAGCTCAAAAACGAAATAGCAGAAATTGAACAGAACATCAGCCGTTATGACAGAATGCCGAATACAGCGACCAACATCAATCCTATACCGACGATCAACATACTGAGTCATCAACCAATACGCTTACCACCAAGTGCGTCACCAGCTTCGGAGAACTTGCTACCTCCATCACCTGAAATTCAGGGGACTTTTCAAACCACTAAGGGGACGATGCAACCGCAGCAGTGCAACACACGCAGCATCGAACCAATAGAAATGCGCCTCCGTACGAACCTCACGTTCGCCCCGCCTGACACCACCACGGTCACCAATCCACAGACATTCGAACACAAGGCGTGTTTTAACGATACAACATCATCGACTGATAAAAATTCTGTGACTGGCCACAACAAAAATAAAAACTGCACTCCAATGGCCAACGACTTCGTCAAGCCACAACCTGAGCAGCTTGCAGAACCACAATCTGTCGAGGAGTCAGTCATAGTAACGTCTGTAACCAGTGATTCGAAGACAACGGAACATGCGGCTAATCCGAAGGAAAATCAACGTTTACGCTACAACGTGCAGAAGACAGACAGAAAGAAGTATGCAAGTCATCAAAACAACATGGTGCAACCAGTCAAGAAACAGCTGCGGAAACGAGTGTCCAAACAAGTGAAGGTACGCAACAGAAGCAGTAGCATCATCAAGAAACCGGTTGAATCACACCGAACCACAAACACGCCACAAACAACATTCAGCGATATGAAGGAAAACAATGAAATAACAGTTTTGAACACACGGTTCGCAGACAAGAAGTTTCACGATGCCAATCAACTGCTGCGCAACAACAATGTGCTCAATCTTCGAGATTATAACCTTGCGTGTCACGTTTTGCTCATACTTTTAGCGTTCACCACATGCACGAACAACATCAATACGGCTGCGATTCAGTCAACAGCTAACAACAAACCCGTAAAATGTGACACAGTTTCATCCCATTCCCAATCGATTCAATCGTCAAGTTTTCCGGAAGAATATGACCCGTGCGACTCGAGTAACTTTATATTTACAGGAACACATCGTGGCAAACCCAAAAAACTGCTGCATCACGCGACCAGTGCACCGTCGATCGATACTGTCAACATGGAACGCAAAACGATCAGACAGCCACCTACCACTTGGGAAACCGACGAACTGCAATCGAGCACCAGGTATAGTCATCATAACGCAGAGTCTCAACCAATCGTTGAAGAAACAGGTACGTTTCACGAGTTCTTGCTTTGAAGAAGCAACGTTTATTGCGAAAAAAATATTGTTACTATTTTGTGGAATTTTTTTGACGTCTAATGACAGTTAACCAAATAGCCGTAAACTAAAAACTAAAAGTTGTATTGTTAATTATGTTATAAAAAGTACAGAATGTGTACAGTGTGGAATAATGCCATTTACATGAAAAGGTTTCATTTGGAATTATAGCAGTTTGTGAACCAACTACGGTCTATCGCCATTTTATTTACTCAGTAACAGATGAATTTGCGGAATACCCAGAATACAAAAGGTATCCAATGTTGAATGTGAGTATTCGGAGTTTACTCAGATTGTCACCCATTACTTTGCTCTCACCCAATTCAGCCAGGATTGATACTGTTATGTGCACTGACGTATCTTTCTAAGCTCACCAAACGTTCTTTTATACCATTCATAACATCAATATAACTTATTGCGCTACATGCGTAAGACAACAAACTGTAACCCTCGACTTCAATACACAGTTAATTCAATTATGTCATTCAAAAATATAAATCTGCTCCATCTCGGAAGTCAAATCTCGGAGGTCCCGTAAATAAATCATTTGCATGTCAATATAACCAACATTTTTATCACAGGTTTTAGCACACCGGCGAGTAAACAGACTTCAAGATTGAACCATCTATCGCTGGTTCCCAGAATTTTCAGCCATTTCAGATTCCATTTCAGACCATATTTAGCTCTCTCAACGTAAAACGAGGACGTTTTAAATTTTTTACTATGGGCATGTCAGGATATGACTGACTGACTGACTGACTGACTGACTAATTAAATGACTGTTTTCACACTCTAATTAACTGACTGTTTGATTGACAAAACAACCCACATTCCTCACTCATACTCACAAACCAGTTCTCTCACATGACCCACATTCCTCACTCATACTCACTCCCATGGCACATGACACTCATCCCTCACATGACACACATTCCTCACTCCCATGGTTGGTCACCTCAGCCACACCCTGACTTCAAACCCAACAGGTTTTCTCACATGATCATTCCCTCCCTCACTCACTCTCACTGACTCATTCCGACTCATCAACACTCACCCCTTTTATTATTAGATTTATTATTAGTCACCAACAGGTTTTCTCACATGATCATTCCCTCTCTCACTCCCTCCCACTGACCCGCCCCGACTCATCAACCGGTTGGATCCCCACTCATGCCCCTTTACAAACTCTTTCCCTCAGCACCCCTCCTCTTCTCAATCCTATATAAGCAAACACCAATCCATCACATTTTCATTCTAATTCTTATTCTTATTCTTATTCTATTCTATTCTATCCCCGTCAAGCAGCCAGATATCTAAGCCTGAAACAACCTCCCATCGGTATAACACCTGAGCGTAAATCTTTCGACATTTCGATTAGATATTATTTAGCTGTAACCTCAATCCCGTAAGGACCCCATCGGATAGAATCATACTAAACAATTTCTTCTCTCTTAAAACTTATACAAGTAATTATTTATAGTACCTACAGCTCGGACATTTTCTCTCACTGTATTAATTATCGAGTACGAGTTGCAAGTACGTAGTCCAGTCAAATAGAGTCTCGACCGTTGTTACATTCATTACCGTTGTTTGAACAGTTCATTTGAATCATCCTCTAAAACTTATACATCATATTATCTGAACTGGTCGATCTTCGAAACATTCATATGTAGTTGTGTGTGAAATCGGGTTAGCCGCCTGCCGACCGCCCCAAGGTTTCTCACTTGACGCAATCTGCTGCGCCAGCCAGTACACCCCAAGACTCATAAACTGTTACTGTGTCGCTGTGTTATCAAGGTGCCTCTTGTCCATCATATAACTCCAAGGTCTGTACCTTATCCGTTGTGCGCTATCCACCTTCCAACGGTGTCGCACCTTATCCACATTCATAACGGTGTTGTGCGCTATCCACCTTCCAACGGTGTCGCACCTTATCCACATTCATAACGGTGACCTGCAAGCCACCTCATAAAACGTGTCTTTGTGCCACTCTTCGTGCCGACGTCATTCGTGTGCTCATCTTCTGTGTTAAACCCGTCAAGTGACCAACCAACACCAGCACCGACATCAACGTCATCATCGATACCCGACTGATACTATTACGATACTGTACGATATATTAATATTTGATTCGGCTCTTGATACATAAGACAGAACTATTTATATCATCAGTCGTATCAACACCTTATGGTCGGCACTCTAATTATTACCATTGATGACATATTGAATGAACATTGACATCCCAAAATATCGAACGGCTGTTGAACTATAACGACTGCACGATCCACCACTCACCGCCCCCTCTGGGTGACCCAAGCACGTGCCAACCGCAACCAATCAACACTAACATTAGGGCAAAGGTGACAAGTGATCACCCACCTTATAAAATTTCGTGTATAGGAAAAATTCTAGGAAAATTACTGGGTTTTGGAAATATGCATCAGAGTCAATAGTTTTTTGTTTCATCTCGAAACTGCTAAGGTATTCATTGTCATCATCCCAGTCACTACTATATTGCCGACTTTAGTTCGGCTAGAAAATAGTTATAATGAATAATTGACAAAGTCATTCACGGATCAAATCAGTCAGATTCCAGTCCACAAGGCATGATTACAAACCCCACAGATTTTTCGAATTTGGTTTTTCTCGAGCAACATTACAATTCCATGCAAAGTTTTACTGTCTGCGAGCCCCCGATAACCTAACGTAAGGCTGGCTTGTCCGAGCGGAGCGAGGACAAGCGCGTAAGGCCCCGCAGGGGAGAATTCAATATTTGTTCCTGCACGTGTTGTAGCATAGGCGCTATGCTGTAGAAAGCATGCGAGCGTAGCGAGCCACATATAGACGGGTGTATGCAGCTTAATTCCATCGGCTCAGTAGCACAGTGCAAAAGCGCTTGCCTAGCATGCGAGGGCCACGGGTTCGTTTCCCAGATTTTTGATAAAAACTGTAAACTTTCGAAAAATCTGTGGGGTCTGTAAAATTGCGTCCACAAGTCGTATATTCCTCTACTGACAAGTACAAGCTCGAGACGAAGTTAGATAAAGAACTAATCAAGTTTTAGGTGCTTATAAAATGCAATTATAATAACTGTTATCAGGTTAGACTACCTTGGATCAACAATTTTTTCATGAACGGTTCGGTTAAAGCATCGAAGAATTGTTTAATTCAAAAACTAATATGAAAGTCGTAATCAGCATCCTCGAAAACCCCCGAGTGATTCGTGATATCGTAAATAGTTAATTAGTCAATTGATTACCAAATTCAACTTTGAATCAAACTTACAATTTACCGTAACATTTGCATCCAAATTGCACACTCGGTTACGGTATTGCACACATGGTACATCGGCGTTTTGTGTGTGTTAATGATGGATTTCCTATTTTATCATAGTAAAATCGTTGTTCTAAGAAGCTATACAAGATCCATGACATGTTCTACTGCCGAACACCGCTTTGAAAATTTGCGATATTCGAATGAACGAAACTGAATCGAAAATTTTTAGTTTCAAATCGGTTCATTACAAAAATTTCAAAGTTTCAATCGAGTCAATTTCGAACGAAAACCTTTTTCGGAAGGACAGTTTCGAAAATTTCGTTACGATTTCTCGAAACTTGCGTGCACCAGAGGTCGCTATCGAAACGAAACTGTCGAACGAAACCGAACGAAAATTCCTTATCGAATTTTTTTTTCGATTGAAAGTTTCGAAACGGAAATTGAAAGTTTTCGTTCGTTAGCGTTCGAAACGAAAAAGTTTCGATAAGAACCGAACGAAAATTAAAGTTTCGTTAAGAGTTTCGTTAATTTTCGATAAAAGTTTCGTTTAAAAATCCTTCTCAAATATAACATCAAAAACAACATTCGAAATTATTTTTTCAATTGACTCACTTTACTCATTTGACTCATTTGTCTCATTCAACTCACTCGACTCATTCGACTCACTAGACTCATTCGACTCACATGGCTGATTCAACTCACTTTACTCACTCGACTCATTCGACTCACTTGACTCATATTGCTCATTCGACTCATATGACTCATTCGACTCACTCAACTGATTCAACTCACTTGACTCAATCGCCGCATTCGTCTCATTGAACTCATTCGACTCACTTGACTGATCCGACTCACTTGACTCATTCGACTCACTTGACTCATTCGGCTCACTCGACTTACTCAACCCATTAAACTTTTAAACTTGACTCACTCGCGTCACTCATTCACTCACGCACTCGTTATTTTCCTAATAATGTCGGCCGCGATCTAATCCAGTGAACTCACTAACGAAACTTTTTTCGAAACTTATCGAAACTCCAACCGAAACTTTTTCGTTTCGGTTCCTAACGGTCGAAACTTTTTTCGAAAAATTTTCGTTCGTTAATAACCAATCGAAAATAAAAAGTTTCGTTTTGTTTCGTTTCGATCAGTGCGGTAGGCATATTCCCAGAAACTACAAAAAAAATTGTCATCAGTAAAACTTTTCCCTGAATGGATAAATGGTTTCGAACAAATGAACAAAAAAAAATTTTCTCAAAAAAAGTTTCGAAAAAAATTAATTTCTTTGATGGAATTTTTATTGTCATAAAATTAAGCTTGCTTTGCTGATTTTTTTAATGTATTTTTCATGGAAATACGTTGATTATTGAATGGTTAAAATAACGTTAAAAGTTAGAATTAAATTTCAAAAAATTATTTCAACTTTTCGATAATCAACGTATTTCCATGAAAAATACATGTTATTAAAACATGTGTTACCTCTTAGGTTATGGCTAACGGTTCGGCTTGTGGTGACATGAAAAACCACGCTGGACACCTCCGCTTCGCGGTGCTAACGGTCCAAGGCGGGGGCATAAAACTTAGGTTTCAGTGTAGGCTTAGGCTTAGGCTTAGCCTTTGAAGAAGGGCTCGGGCGCTACGCGCCCAAGCCCTTCTCAAACCCTAAGCCTAATCCTAAGCCTAAACTGAAAACTAACTCTTAGCCTCATACTCGGCGATCTCGCTTAGAAGGAACAGTCTGTGATAATTACTAAGCCGAAGCCATACAAACAATGGTGACTTTTTAATGCAAATAAGAGTGCTAGAATCGGATAGTTTCTTCATAACAGGCAATCCTATTTTTTCTCTGATTTATGCTTCGTTTTCCAAAAAAAAAGATTTTTAGTCACAAAATTTTCCGTTCACCTGTGCGAAACCATAGTTTTGAGAAAAGTTTTACTGATGACAATTTTTTTTGTAGTTTCTGGGAATATGCGTACGGCAGTGACCTCTGGCGTGCACACAGAAAGTGTTTACAAAAGTTATTTCGCATGCTGATTTTTGTAGTTTGCGCCAACCATTTTTCATGACTCATTTTTTTAAATTAAATTTATAAAAATTAATTGAATTCAAGAAAACTAATAAAAATTATCCGCAGATCAAAAATAACTAGTTTGACACGTACTTTCTCATTGCAGAGAGCTGGAAATCACTGAATCCGACTCGAATTTTTCAGAAAAATGGCTAAAAACATGCTGAACAGCGGCTTCCGCAAACTCGATGTGGACGCATATAATGAAGACCAGTACAATGACGATGATGATAATGAGACGCCCGGCATTGGACCTGATGAGAATGAAGTCAATGGTATGCTACAGGTTGGCTAATATGAGATATGCTGCGTTTTTCTTGAATTAAATATAGCGCAATTTGAAAAAGTCGCAGCGTAGCGCGTTGGCTGGTTTTCTTGTGCGTGATTGGCGTGGCTCATTCACTCAATCACTCATTGATTCATTCACTCAATCACTCATTGACTCATTCACTCAATCACTCATTCACTCAATCACTCATTGACTCATTCACTCAATCACTCATTGACTCATTCACTCAATCACTCATTGACTCATTCACTCAATCACTCATTGACTCATTCACTCACTCAATCACCCACTCTTTCACTTGTTTACTCGCTCACTCAATCACTCACTCACTCACTAGCTCCCTCACTTACACAAGCGGACGAGAAGGCGTGGGTGGGAAAAGTGGAATTCCCCCTCTTTGGTGGTTTCACAAAATTTAGAATTTGTTCTCTAAGGTGTAGGTAAAATAGCTCAATTTCTGCGGATTCCTCCTCTTTAGGATGATTCCCCTCCCTTAAGAGATTTGGCTCGTTTGCCAGTGCTCACTCGCTCACTTACCCACTCACTAGCTCACTGCTCACTTACTAACTCGCTCTCTCGCTCAACCACTCACTCACTCACTAGCTCACTCATTCACCAACCACCAAGTCACTCCCTCCTTAATCACTTATTTACTCACTCGCTCATTAACTCACGAGCTCTTTCACTCACCAACTCACTCACTCCCCAATCACTTATTTACTCACTCCCTCTCTTGCTCATCCACTCACTGACTCACTCATTCATACATGGGCGTGAGGTCTCTGCGCGGGTGGCCGCGAGTTTTCAAAGTTTGCGCAACCCTCTATTTTAGGTTTCGAAGGGGATTTGTTATAGCACTTTTCTAGCTTAACCGAGACCCTGTAAAGCAGAATTTCCGATGTTTTTGAACCACATTTCAACAAGATGACCGTATAAACACACACCTGTTGTATATGACCGCCGATTTGATGCAGAAGCGTTTCAGGAATTTATGTTTCCGAACCCGCGAATTAGCATTAGAAAATTAATGAAAGTACCACCCCATTAGTGACGCAAAGCGCCAGACTTTTTTCTCATCGAGTCGTCGATTTGTAGTGGAAACATATAATGGAAGTCGCTGGAATAAGTGGCGCGTAGCGCAAAAATTTCAACTTTTAATGTCATTTATTTGCATTATAATATGTCTGAAAGTTGTGGAATCAGCGGCAAGAGCAAGATTTTTTTCTTTATTTTGAGCCCGCGGATTAGACATGGTAAACTGATTAACAAAACACTGATATGTGGCGCGTAGCGCCAGAATTTTCCTCTTATCAGGGCATCAATTTGTATTGAAAACATGTCTGGAAATTATAAACTTGGTGGCGCGTAGCGCAAGAATTTTAACTGTTTTATGACATAGATTTGCATTAGAACCATGTCTGAAAGTTGTGGAATCAGCGGCGAGAAGTACCGAATTTTTATGCTTCCGATCCCGCGGATTAGACATGGTAAACTGATCAGCAAAACAGTGATATGTGGCGCGTAGCGCCACAATTTTCCTCTTATCGGGGCATCAATTTGTATTGGAAACAAGTCTGGAAATTACTGGACTTGGTGGCGCTTGGCGCAATAATTTTTTAATGCCATCGATTTGCATTAGAAATATGTCTGAAAGTTGTTGAATCAGCGGCGAGAAGCCCGAATTTTTATGCTTCCGATCCCGCGGATTAGACATGGTAAACTGATTAACAAAACAGTGATATGTGGCGCGTAGCGCCAGAATTTTCCTCTTATCAGGGCATCAATTTGTATTGGAAACATGTTTGGAAATTACTGGACTTGGTGGCGCGTAGCGCAAGAATTTTTACTTTTTTATGACATCGATATGCATTAGAACCATGTCTGAAAGTTGTGGAATCAGCGACGAGAAGCATCGAATTTTTATGCCTTCGAGCCCGCGGATTACTACCGATACAATTGATTAGCAAAACAGTAATAAGTGGCGCGTAGCGCCACACTTTTGTACTTAGCAAGTCGTCGATTTATATTGAAAACATGTCTGGAAGTTACTGGAATTAGTGGCGCGTAGCGAAAGATTTTAACTTAAATGCCGTTGATTCGGATCAGAAACATGTGTTAATGGTTGATCGATTCAGTTTTCGATTGATTGAGGCTTTTAAACCCTTTATATTTGATCGATTGAGGCTGCGCAACCCTCTATATAAAGTCAATGTAGACTGCGCAACCCTCTATATCAAGTCAATTTTTGCTGCGCAACCCTCTATTTCAAGTTCACTGATGCTGCGCAACCCTCTATGTCAGAGAGATGACGCTGCGCAACCCTCTATGTCAGAGAGATGACGCTGCGCAACCCTCTATGTCAGAGAGATGACGCTGCGCAACCCTCTATGTCAGAGAGATGACGCTGCGCAACCCTCTATGTCAGAGAGATGAGGCTGCGCAACCCTCTATGTCAGAGAGATGAGGCTGCGCAAGCCTCTATATTTGATCGATTGAGGCTGCGCAACCCTCTATATAAAGTCAATGTAGGCTGCGCAACCCTCTATATTGAGTCAATTTTTGCTGCGCAACCCTCTATTTTAAGTTCACTGACGCTCCGCAACCCTCTATGTCAGAGAGATGAAGCTGCGCAACCCTCTATATTGAGTCAATTTAGGCTGCGCAACCCTCTATATTTGATTGATTGAAGCTGCGCAACCCTCTATATAAAGTCAATGCAGGCTGCGCAACCCTCTATATCAAGTCAATTTTTGTTGCGCAACCCTCTATTTCAAGTTCACTGATGCTGCGCAACCCTCTATGTCAGAGAGATGAGGCTGCGCAACCCTCTATATTTGATCGATTGAGGCTGCGCAACCCTCTATATAAAGTCAATGTAGGCTGCGCAACCCTCTAAATTAAGTCAACGAATGGGGGCTGCGCAACCCTCTATTTTAAGTTCACTGACGCTTCGCAACCCTCTAAGTCAGAGAGATGAGGCTGCGCAACCCTCTATATTGAGTCAATTTAGGCTGCGCAACCCTCTATATAAAGTCAACGTAGGCTGCGCAACCCTCTATATTAAGTCAATTTTTGCTGCGCAACCCTCTATTTTAAGTTCACTGATGCTGGGCAACCCTCTATGTCAGAGAGATGAGGCTGCGCAACCCTCTATATTTGATCGATTGAGGCTGCGCAACCCTCTATATGAAGTCAATGTAGGTTGCGCAACCCTCTATATTAAATCAATTTTTGCTGCGCAACCCTCTATTTTAAGTTTACTGATGCTGCGCCACCCTCTATGTCAGAGAGATGAGGCTGCGCAACCCTCTATATATGATCGATTGAGGCTGCGCAACCCTCTATATAAAGTCAATGTAGGCTGCGCAACCCTCTATATTAAGTCAATTTTGCTGCGCAACCCTCTATTTTAAGTTCACTGATGCTGCGCAACTCTCTATGTCAGAGAGATGAGGCTGCGCAACCCATTATATTTGATCGATTGAGGCTGCGCAACCCTCTATATAAAGTCAATGTAGGCTGCGCAACCCTCTATATTAAGTCAATTTTTGCTGCGCAACCCTCTATTTTAAGCTCACTGACGCTGTGCAACCCACTATGTCAGAGAGATGAGGCTGCGCAACCCTCTATATTGAGTCAATTTAGGCTGCGCAACCCTCTAAACTTGATCGATGTAAGCTGCACAGTACCTGGATTGATGCCACAGAGCCATCATATATATGTATATATTCGATTAGCTCTGCGCAACCCTCATACAGCAAAAAATACGCTTTCGGTTTTTATTGCATTTTTGGACGTTTCACAACTATCAACTTTTTCAAAATTTTGCGCAGCCCTCGGCCACCCCGCGGCCACCCCATGCCCATGTATGCACTCATTCACTGACTCATTAACTCACTGACTCGTTCTTCAATCACTTATTTACTCGCCCTCTCGCTCAACCACTAACTGACTCACTCACCAACTCACTCACTCCCCAATCACTTATTTACTCACTCGCTCTGCCGCTCACCCACTCACTTACTCACTTGCTTACCCACTTACTCACTCACTCACTCACTCACTCACCAACTCACTCACTCCTCTACTAATTTACTCACCCGCTCTCTCGCTCACCCACTCATTCATTAACTCATTTATTTACGCACTCACTTACTATGCCCACACTCGTCACTCTTAATTTAATTCAAATAATTGTTTCGTTCTTCAGACCAATCGCCTCAACGATGCGCTGAAATCGGCGCTCAAAAACCCTCCATTGCGCACAAAAAATCAGGTGCGTTTTATTTATTTTTTTATTCTTACTGTTTGTCGTTTTGTCGTTTTTTTTCAAAATTCAAGTTCATGTAAGCTGTTTATTGTCTAAATGTGGGTTTATTGTCTAAAGTGACTAGCTGTCCAATATCGATATTTTAACAACAAAAAGTCAAAACAATCATCGCTGGTTGGAGAAATATTGTTTTTAGCTATACTATATAATATAACATAAGTATGCCGACAGCCGACCACAGGGCTTCATTACCCGTATATGAAGGAAATTTTTTGATGTAATGCTTAATTTCTGGTACAAAAGAGTTAAAAGATGAAGAAAAAATTTTGCTCCTTTTTTCTTTCAAACTCTGAATGTGATGTAGATTATGAATGTTGTTCAGAGAGCCAAGGATATCATCACCGGTGCGGCGGTAAGCCAATATAAATTCAAGACCGCGCTTGCGCTTGGGTAATTTTCGCTTTTCAGCTCAGCGAAAAAAATCTAAAAAATGAAAAAAAAACTGGCCAAAAAATTTTACTGTCACCCGTAACTCGAGATATTTCTGTTTCTGAGGGGATTGGTCAGAACGTCTCTCAAAATGCTGTATTCAATGTTACATGTTTACATGTCATCTTTTTCTCTGTGGGTCAGGGCAGGGGTTGGTTTCCTTTTAGATGAAACACAGTGATGAGGCCCACTGGCGGACGAGAAGGGGAGGGAAAAGTGGAATTCCCCCTCTTTGGTGTTTTCAAAAAGAAGAATTTGTTCCCTAAGGTGTAGGTAAAATGGCCTAAATTCTGCAAATTCCCCCTCTTTGGACAAATTCCCCTCCCTTTGGAGGATTAGCTCATCCGCCAGTGGATGAGGCCCACTGGCGGACGAGATAATCCTTCAAAGGCGGGAAATTTCGTCAAAGAGGGAGAATCGACGGTTTTCAAGCCATTTTACCTACACCTTAGGGAACAAATTCTAATTTTTGAAAACGCCAAAAAGGGGGGGAATTCCACTTTCCCCCTCTTCTCGTCCGCTATTGATGAGGTTCCAATTTGTGGTTCCAAAATGACGGCTGGCTGTAGCGCTGTGTCCGTTTTGTACACTAGCGGACGAGTAGGGGAGGGAAAAGTGGAATTCCCCCCTCTTTGGTGTTTACAAAAAGTATAATTTCTTCCCTAAGGTGTAGGTAAAATGGTCTGAAAACTGCCGATTCCCCCATCTTTGACGGAATTCCCCTCCCTTTGGGAATTAACTCATCCGCCAGTGGTTTTGTATGTGAAAAAAATGAAAAAATATTGAAGTTTTTCAATAAAGTTTTATTTCAGGCGGCCAAAGACAAAGCTGCACTTCTGGTCACTAGGGTGTTGTGCTCCTACAGACAAGCGGATATCGAAGCTGCCATCAAACCGCTCGCTCGCGATGAGCTCGACGTGTTGATGAAGTTGGTGGAATTTTTTTTTTGATAAAAATATAATTTATTAGAGCAGGAAAATATAGTTTAATGTTATCGCAATTCGCAGTAATAGTAACTTATTGAGGTAAAAAAGTACGTGTTGATGAAGTTGGTGGAAAATGTGTTGATAAAATTAAAACGAACGACTAAATATGGATGTTGTGCAACTATTTAAAGCAGAACAAATACAATTTAGAAAACTTTAGTTAATTGTTATACTGTGCAAGTAATTTAGAAAAGGAAATTTTTTATATTGATGTTTTCTTAGTAACTTATTAAGATCAAATTTCCCAAAAGCATTTTGTTTATATTATCCGACGCCATTCTAACGATTGATAAATTTCATTTTTTTTCCTTTTTGTTCTCAATTCGTTGTAGATACATTGTTTTGAAGTGAGAAAAAGAGGAAATAAATAATATATAACAATCTTAGTTGATTGAAACGGATGGAACGTCTCACGACAGTTTGAGTACTTTTGAAAAACGTATCGTATCTTGAGATGTTTTACAGGTACATCTACAAGGGTATGGAGCTAGCAGCTGACAATAACTGTGCCTCACTACTGGCCTGGCATGATAAGGTTGGTAGTAAAAGTAAAGCACTAGCAAACGAGAAGGGGTGGGAAAGGTGGGCGTTCTCTCTCTTTGGCGTTTTCAAAAAGTTGAGTCTGTTCCTCAAGGTGTAGTTAAAATAGCCGAATTTCCGTCAATTCCACCTTTTTTGAAGAAATTCCCCTCCCTTTGGAGGTTTGACTCGTCAGCCAGTGGTAAGGTTAACAGTAAAGTAAGGATAAAGTCGGGGCGTCGTAGCTAGTCACGTAAGTAGTCGAACTCAGAATCTGATGCTCTGATCTGATGAAGTTCAATTATTTTTAGCTTGGTCAAGTTATCTTGTTAATTGTGTTTCGAAAACCTTCCAAGGCCCATTTTACTATAAGTTATCCACGTGTGAACTGCTCGGAGGTTTTTCACTCACTAAATAAACCATTCAATGATCTCTTTCGAACCAACGGAATATTTAAATTTAGTTATAACTTTTTTCATCATAAATTATTTTTTTCATTAATAAATTATTATTTTAATTCCCAGGTGCACGCCGTCGCCGGCAACGGATGTATCGTGCGCGTGTTCACGGATCGGAAGCGATTGTAAAGTTATTATTATATTTCCATTTTCACATAATGTTTATTTTTATAATAATAATTTTTCACATGCCAGTTTCTGTCACTGATAAAGCCAAGATATGTAGTTGACTGGTATTTTATGGAAACATTTTTTGTCTTTTCTCGCCGAACGTAATAATTATCAGCAAAGTTGCATGTTGTCATTTATAATAACTGAATATTATAGCTTGGCTTTTATCATGGACGAATAATCTGGCACCGCATGATCATTCCACTGTGATGCAAAATTGTTCATTGTCAAAAATGTATGAAAGTTCATAAAAAACATCGTAAATTTTTCATTTGAGCATGCTTATCAAATATGATTCTGGCGTATAATTTCATTGACGATTTGAATGTTCGTTATTTTTGATTTCATTTTTACATAGCGATTCATTTGATGCTAAAATTACTTACATTACACTTCTATTCTTCTAATCCAATCATACGTTTTTATCATGTATGTGTAATCTTTTCGCATGTCCAATTAACGCAACGGACGGCAGATAATCCCTGTCGTTTGTTCCGTTATGATGCTTTTTTTATTGAAATATTGTTTTGTGTAAAGTTTTTTTGTAGTATTTCTGTGTAAACTATTATATACGGTGTAAATTCGATTGTACTGCCTTCCAAAATGCAAACAAACCTTACATATAACGAGTGAAAAATAATAAATCTCAATTGCTTGCAAGTGTGACCTCTGGAATCGAGATTTTTTATTGTTAAAAAGAAACGCGAAACAAGTTCGCTGTCTCTATTTAGACTTTCTTTTGATCATTCAGTGTTTCTTCGTTTATGTTGTCACGAGCCAAAACTCCAAAGCGAGGGGAATTTGTCTAAAGAGGGGGGAATTGGCCGAAAATAGATCATTTTACCTACACCTTAAGGAACAAATTCTATGTTTTGAAAACGCCAAAGAGGAGGGAATTCCACTTTTCCCACCCCTTCTCGTCCGCTAGTGGTCTTCGATACGATTTTACGAGCTTAATGAGTAGCGATTTTACAGTTCAATGAGTATGCATTTAGTTTTGTGAAAAAGCCAAGACGACCTAATCTCATCTGTAAACTTTCTAGGATGAGATGAACCTTCATTTAAACTGTTTCATCCAGACAATTGTTTCTATTCTGAAGTGACATTATATTTTGGGACCTCAGAGATTTTCGTCGCTTATTATCAATCATAGTATAAATCACACTGAATCACGGAAGAAAAGTGTAATAAAAAGTTTGTGTGATAATTTAAAGAAGACTTACAATTATTTTCGTAGTAACTTCTTATTTTAGTTTCAAAAACATGCAGCTGGACAGTCACAATGTGGTCCATTTTGATAAGAAAGGTCCGATTAAACAACGCGGATATGCGCTCAATTGTGAGTTATTGAGCAGTGGCGTTGGTCAAATGGCCCATACCGCTGTGGTCAGGTTGGGATTTTCGTTGAAATTTTATTAAATTTAAATTAATAATTAAATTAAATTATTTTAAATTTTAATCGTAGATTTTCTTTTAATCTTAGAATGGCAGAGTTGGGATGCATATAAAAAATTCAAAGCCAACGTTTCGTTCGTTAATTTTCGTCAGCCGTGAGTGGTGGCCGAAAAATTAAATTATTGTTTATTTTATGTTGGCATTTTCATTTCATGGTCCGAAATTGTTTAAAAGTTCTAGACTGAATCGGATGTGAAATTGAAAATCTCTATAAAAGTTGGATTGTTTTTAATTTGTTGGGTGAAACACGCGAAACTTTGACTATTATTAAAGTTAATTAATTATCGAATTAATAGTTGATTATTAATGCTACATTGCCAACAATTTTTTTCAAGATTCTCATCGTGCGTTTCCGTGATTGATTTAACGACGATGCGGGCAGTGAAGGAGTATGAACTCGATGTGAAGGAATGCCCGACCAATTGTTTCGGTTGGTTGTTGTTGTTGTTGTTGTTGTTGTTGTTGTTGTTGTTATGGTTGTTGTTGTTATAATTGGTTGTTGTTGTGGAATGATGTTGTCATTGTTTTAGTCGTTTTTTGTTTTGTTTTCTTTTTGTTGTTGTTGTTGTGAAATGCTGTTGTCCTTAATATCGATGTAGTTGTTATTGTTGTTATGATTGTTGTTGTTGTCATTATTGTTGTCGTTTTTGTTTTCTTTTTGTTGTTGTTGTTGTAGTCATCGTAGTTTTAGCTTTCCATTTCTTTTGTTGTCATCGTTGTTGTTGTTGTTATCAAATCGTTTCAACGTTTTTGTCGTTGTCAGTGTCATTGTGGTTAATATTTTGTTTATTGTTCTTCACTTTTTCTTGGTTGATCTATAAAGTTGTGATTGTTTTTTTAATATTTTGCAAATGTATTTCAGCCGCGAGCAGCAAAAACGATACGGTCACCATTTGGGCATCCACCTCTAAAGGTGTAATCACGGGCTATGATGGTCGGAGTAAAGAACAGTGTTCGAATGGTTGGTATAGAATGACTGACTGATTGATTGACTGGCTGAATGACTGACGGACTGACTAGTTGACTGGTTGACTGACTGACTAACTGTTTGACCGACTGACTGAATAACTGTTTGACCGACTGACTGACTAACTGGTTGAACGACTGACTGACTAACTGTTTGACCGACTCACTTCTTAATCATTGACCTGCTGACTGACTAACTGTTTGAACGACTGACTGCTTACTCAGTGACCTGCTGACTGACTGACTGACTGAGACTGACTGATTTCGTTGTCAGCTCAATGGCAGTCAGTTTATCTGTCAATGAACCAGTCATAAATCATGACTTTTCGAACAACCACCTGACTGACTGAGTGTTTGACTGACTGATTTTAGTTGCAACCTCGCTGTCAGTCAGTTGTCTGTCAGCCAGTTATGACGAATCCATCAACGAACTGATTAACAAACGAACTAAACGACTGACTGACTAATCGATCGACTGACTGACTGACTGACTGACTGACTGACTGACTAGATTGCATACTGACTAACTGACTGACTTCCTACCTAACTAACTATTTGACGGACTGTATTACTGAATGACTCACTGACCGTCCGACTGACTGATTTTCTTTTTTCAGTTGCCACCTCACTGCCAGTCAGTTGTCTGTCAGCCAGTCACGACGGTTCGATTCTGGCATTTGGCACTGAAAAGATGAAGCAACCGGCACAGATAGAGAACTCGACTTCTCAAAATGCCGAACCCGACAGCGACGATGAGGATGAAACACAAGCGCTGATCGGCTTTGTGGATGGTCGCGTTATGCGTGACGTGCTCGGTATGTTGTTGTTGTTGTTGACGTTGTTGTTGTTGTTTTTTTGCTGTTTTTGTTGTTGTTGTTGTTGTTGACGTTGTTGTTAAGGTTGTGGTTGTTGTTTTTGTTAATGTTGTTGTTGTTGTTGTTGTTGTTGTTGTTGTGTTTACCGTTGAATGTTGTGATTGTTGTTGTTAAGGTTGTGATTGTTGTTTTTTTGTTGTTGTTGATGTTGTTGTTGTTGACGTTGTTGTTGTTGTTTTTTGCTGTTTTTGTTGTTGTTTGTTGTTGTTAAGGTTGTGATTGTTGTTTTTTGTTGTTGTTGTTGTTGTTGTTGTTGTTGTTACTGCTAAGTGTTGTTGTTGTTATTACCGTTGAGTATTGTTGTGGTTGTTGTTATAATGCCGAACCCGACAGTGATGATGAGGATGAAACTCAGGCTCTTATTGGATTTGTAGATGGTCGCGTTATGCGTGACGTGCTCGGTATGTTGTTGTTGTTGTTTGTTGTTGTTGTTGTTATTAAAATACCGAACCCGATAGCGACGATGAGGATGGTCGCGTTATGCGTGACGTGCTCGGTATGTTGTTGTGGTTGTTGTTTGTTGTTGTTAAGGTTGTGGTTGTTGTTAAGGTTGTTGTTTTTGTTGTTAATGTTGTTGTTGTTGTTGTGTTTACCGTTGAATGTTGTGATTGTTGTTGTTGGTGTGGTTGTTGTTGTGTTGATGTTGTTGTTACCGTTAATTGTTGTTGTTGTTACCGTTGAGTATTGTGGTTGTTGTTTGTTATAATAGCGAACCCGATAGTGACGATGAGGATGAAACTCATGCTCTTATTGGCTTTGTGGATGGTCGTGTTGTTGGATATGTTGTTGTTGACGTTGTTGTTGTTGACTTTGTTGTTGTTGACGTTGTTGTTGTTGTTGTTGTTGTTGTTGTTGTTGTTGTTACAAATTTTCATCGATAGGGTACGCAGAACGATTGCTCGTTAAGAAAACTGATGCTACTCATAATAGACTGAAAGAACTTGTTTATTGTAAACGAACTTATCCCAGCTCCATTGTTGTTATTGTTGTGGTTGTGGATGATGTTAAAATTTTTTTATAACTATCTGACTCGAATGTGAATTGTCCATCCGGAACACTAGTGCTATTCATAATATGCGTGAAACGTGAAAGAAATCTTCTCTTCTGAACTAACTAATATTAGCTTCATTGTTGTTGTTGTTATTGCGGTTGTTGATGATGATGCTGATGTTATTGTTGTTGTTATTTGTGTTATTGTTATTGCTGTTGACGATGTTTTTGTTGATATTAAGGTTGTTGTTTTTAGGTGTTTACGCGGAGTCACACTCGGACGAAATCAGCAGTCTTCGGTTTGCACCCGGCAGTCATGAGCTGCTGGCTAGTGGTTGGCCGACTCGACTCACTCACTCACTCACTCACTCACGCACTCACTCACTCACTTTCTGGCTCACTCACTCGCTCACTCACACACTTTATTCACTCTCTCACTTACTCACTAAATCACTGAATCATCTGGTCTCTCACTCACTCACTAAATCTTTTGTTCACTCACTCTCTCCCTCACTCACTCACTCACTAAATCTTTCGTTCACTCACTCTCTCCCTCACTCACTCACTCACTAAATCTTTCGTTCACTCACTCTCTCCCTCACTCACTCACTCACTAAATCTTTCGTTCACTTACTCTCTCACTCACTCACTCACTCTCTCACTCACTCACTAAATCTTTCGTTCACTCACTCTCTCCCTCACTCACTCACTCTCTCACTCACTCACTAAATCTTTCGTTCACTCACTCTCTCCCTCACTCACTCTCTCACTCACTCACGCACTCACTCACTCACTCACTCACTCACCGCAGGTTCATTCGATGGTTTGCTCAACGTGTTCAATCTTCGCGAACGTACTGAAGATGATGCGTTGGTACACAGCATGAATGTTGGAACCACAGTACATCGGTTAGATGACTGTCCTTTTGACTGATTCACTTTTTATTTTTGTTATGTAACTGACTGACCGACTGACTCAAATACTTATTCCCTCACTGACTTGCTCACTCAGTCAATCACGCACGCACTCACCCACCCAATCACGCACTCACTCATTCACCCACGCACTCACTTACTGACTCACTCAATCACGCACTCACTCACTCAATCACGCACTCACGCACTAACTCACTCTCTCTGTCACTCTCACTCACTCACTCAATCACTCACTCACTCACTCACTCACTCACTCACTCTCTCTGTCACTCTCACTACTCACTCAATCACTCGCTCACTCACTCGTTTATGCACTCACTCATTCGCTCACGCACTCACTTACTGACTCACTCAATCACGCACTCAATCACGCACTCACGCACTCACTCACTCTCTCTGTCACTCTCACTCACTCACTCAATCACTCACTCACTCACTAACTCTCTCTGTCTTTCTCACTCACTCATTCACTCACTCAATTACGCACTCACTCATTCACTCACGCACTCACTCAATCACGCTCTCACTCACTCACTCACTCACTCACTCACTCACTCACTCACTCACTCACTCACGCACTCGATCACGGACTCACTCCAGTATCGCTTGGTCACCCATTCGGGCCGACAATCAGTGGAGTTCGATATCTACTTTTGGTTGGACAATATTGTGTTACTTAGAATCATTATATTTAGTTTTTTCTATTATGATAATTATGATATATAATGAAATAGTTAGTTGCTGACTTTCAGGCGTAATCAATCCTAATAAATTTAGCTAAGTGTTTGTAAAATCGATAACCTCTATCATCTTATATCAAGACTCGAACCATTCATCTCGCAGCCGTCGAATTTTTAGTCTGACCACCTAACCAGTCGGCTATTGTGCTTCAGGTGAGGACAGTCAATTGGACGTTTATAATGAGGAGGCGGACAGTGTTTTACATCGGATTGAGATTGAGCAGGAGGATCTGCACGAGTCTGACAATCAACGTTATGGCATTGGATTGTTTTATACGGGTGAGTGAGTGAGTGAGTGAGTGAGTGAGTGAGTGAGTGAGTGAGTGAGTGAGTGAAAGAGTGAAAGAGTGAGTGATTGAGTGATTGAGTGATTGAGTGAGTGATTGAGTGAGTGAGTGAGTGAGTGAGTGAGTGAGTGAGTGAGTGAGTGAGTGAGTGAATGAGTGGGTGACTTAGTGAGCTGCTGGACAAAATGCCCGAACCTTTAGCTTGTTAAGTGACTGACTGACTAAGTGACAGACTGGTTGCTTAGTTAATGAGTGATTGCGTGAAAAAATATGACTGACTGCCTAACAGTGGCTGAATTGAATGACTGACTAACTGACATACTAACTTGTTTTTTAATTTAAAAATGGCTGACTGACTGACGGACTGACTGACTGTCTGATTCCAGATGCGGACAATCTATATTCCTGCTGGACCCGTCACAACGGCGAGTTAGTGCTCGAAAATTTCAACGTGCAAAAGAAAAAGTACAAATCGATTTGTCATTTTGACGGTTGGTCTAATGAGTAAGTGAGTGAGTGAGTGAGTGAGTGAGTGAGTGAGTGAGTGACTTCCAGAACTGCATTCGTCGATGATTCGCTGTTGTGTGTACGATCCGATCGGTCGACTATTAGTAACGGGTGATGAAAGTGGTTGGTATAGTCACTCACTCACTCACTCACTCGCTTACTCACTCACTCACTCACTTACTCACTCACAACTCACGCACCCACTCACTCACTCTTTCGCTTACTCCTCACTCACCCACTCACTCCTCACTCATTCACTCACTCACTCCTCACTCATTCACTCACTCACTCACTCACTGTCAACAGGTGTCGTCCAAGTCAGTCTTCTGTCGGGTCAAGACGACGTTGATACAAATGAGAAATCATCAAAGAAGAAAAGCAAAAAGCGCCCCCAGCCTTATTGATTCAATTTATAGTCGGCAAATGTTTTCTGCAAAGTAAAATATTTCCGTACAAATTCCCGTTTTACACGATTTATTTTATCCTGTTAATTTGCTCTATTTTGTCCATTGTTTGTTGAAACGTGTTCTGTTATTCATACTTGGGAGTGAAGTTAAAAATGAAGTTCTAGTAGTGTAAGTGCTGTAATATCAGAGTTCGCCAAAAAATCACGAAAATCATGATATAACGGTCGCGAATTTCCAAACCCCAAATACTTTCTTAAAGTTTTTTACAACACAATTCTTTGCGTGAACACTGATGAGTGTATACCAGGTGGGTGAACCACTGAAATACCACCGCGGCGCGGGCCTAAAGTCAAACGGATAGGTAATCGGGGGTTAACGAACAGTGAAACTTCATATGAAATATATTTTTGGCGACCGAAAATTCTGGGGTCAAGTAAAAGTTCTACGATTTTTTGGGGAAATTCGCATAACAGCCATTGACCAATAATTAATGTTCTTGGTTGCGCTGCGTTGCGTCTCATAGCAGGATTCTGAACCTGAACGTGCAGCTTGCGAGACTGGTGACTTCACCACTCGACAATGGAAGCTATTCTATGCACGATTCCATGAGAACCATGTTGACGAACTTCACTAAACGCTTTCAACTTTTGCATAATCATCAAAAACACTGCCATTTTACGAAAAGAATGCAACCATTCTTCATACTGATTTCACGCCTCGAAACGAGTAATACCACCCCACCCACATGAACAAAGAACATAATGAATGAGCGTATAAGTGAGTGAGTGATTAAGTGAGTGAGTGACTAAGTGAGTGCGTGAGTGACTAAGTCCAAATGACATGCAACCACGCATAACCATACTCATGAAGCATGTAAATCATTATTGCAGTAACAACTATCAATCAAATATCAATGAAATAGTAACACATTGACTGACCTTTACACTCGGTCAACCCTACACGGTTTCTTCTAATCTAAACTTATTTTTATAAACCGGTCACGCACCCCATGTCAGACATTCACTCCGTCACACAATGAACCATGTTGTTGTTGTTGTTGTTGTCGTTGTTGTTGTTGTTATTGTTGTTATTGTTGTTGTTGTTGTTGTTGTTGTTGTCGTTGTTGTTGTTGTTGTTGTTGTTGTTGTTGTTGCTGTGGTGGTTTTTGTTGTTGTTGTGGTTGTTGTTGTTGTTGTGGTTGTTTTTGTTAATGTTGTTGTTGTTGTTGTCGTTGTTATTGTTGTTGTTGTTGTTGTGGTTGTTTTTGTTAATGTTGTTGTTGTTGTTGTTGTTGTTGTTGTTGTTTTTGTTGTTGTTGTTGTCGTTGTTGTTGTTGTTGTTGTTGTTGTTGTTGTTGTTGTTGTTGTTGTTGTTGTGGTTGTTGTTGTTGTTGTTGTTGTTGTTGTTGTTGTGGTTGTTGTTGTTGTTGTTGTTGTTGTTGTTGTTGTGGGGGTGGTGGTGGTTTTGATTAGCTTGAACTGATTAAAAGCAGTCCGTAGTACCGTACCGGACAGAGGCATCCAATAAAATGACAACTTGCCATTCGTAAATAGAAACCAACTCAATGTATGTAGCTCATTTGGAGTTTCATGTTTTCAAGGATTGTATAGGGGCGCAAATTTTTTCGAATTTGGTTTTTGCCGCGGGCTCAAATTTTCAGCTGTTATTCGAAACAAATCCATTCATATTTGGACAACAGAATAAAACCAGTCCGTAGTACCGGGAAGCGGTATCCAGTAAAATGACAACTTGCCAGTCGTAAATATATTCTACTCAATGGAGTTTCATGTTACGTTAAATTAGGCGCACGATTTTTTTTGATTTGGTTTTTGATGCGGGTTCAATTTTTTGTATTTGAATTATGGTTTTCAGTTTATATAGGGACCACATACTGTTAGAACAACAACTGTGCACCTATGTACAATACGAATTTTCTACAATACGAATACACTTCCTTATATGAAAGTGTTTATTTTGTTTTGATCCTGTTATCCTAAGTTTCCTGTTATAGCATTCCTAATTGATATAATACTGAACTTTGATATAGGCCTCGTAATTAGTTATAAGAAAATCCAAAACGTGGCGCAGAAATTTCCTTACTTGAGAATCCGGTTTTGGACTTGAAAATTCGGTTCTAAGAAATTTTGAAACGTGGCTAAAACGTGGCACAGAAACTTCATTACTTAAGAACCCGGTTCTGGACTTGAGATTGCCCATGCATGCCATGCCATGGGTTCTCGCAGTTGTAAACCATTTCTTATAATCAATTATGAGGCCTATATAACCTACATATTCACGGTATCTTGTTACTCAGGCAGGTTTTGGCGCGCAGTTTGAATTGAAATCTGTTGTTGGCGCGCATTCAAAACATTGAGAAAATGCTCCCTTTTCTCGAATTTACTGCGTATTTTGGAACCGGTTCAAGGAGATACATTTCAGCTACAGTGTTCCCAGGCGCGCCATTTATTTGATTAGGTTCAGGAGTGTTCCAAAGTGTCTATTTGACAGACATACACCATAAAAAGAGTCTTGTTCCCTGAGCACACTGGCCTCATTGCATACATATTTTCGGACGGCTAGAAAACCTATCAAAGTTTGTCTAAATTGAAATTTTTAAGCGCAAACAACTTTTATTTATCTAAAACTATAGTTTCTAATCCAAAAATATCTATTTTAACACACATTTCAAATTTTGATTTTTTTCAAAAAAGCCCAAACTCGCGAACGCATGCGTCTATTCTTGCGTGCATCCACTCATATAAGTCAATGCAGTGACAAGTCTCAAAAAATGGCGCGCAATTCAAATTCAAACTTTTGACAGTTGCGAACACCAATTTGTTCCCATAGTTTGGCCACGCGCTCAAATGGGAATGAAAAATAAAGGGCTGCCTTGGATTCAAGTGAAAAGTTGTAGTGTTAACTACTCCAACGTGTGAATCGTTAGCTGCAACAAATGTGAGAGAAGGTGATGCACAATAGTCGGCTGTCCGACTCAACTCAACCCAACAGCTGTATGCTATAACATGCAATCATCATGTTCAGTGGGTGTTACACTGGGTTGGACACGTTAACGTGTCATTTTTTCACTTGAATTTCAAGAAGCTCAACATCCAAGTTTGCACAGTACAATTTTAAAAGTAAAAAATACTATTTTTACTTCTTCCAATCTTTGTTCATTTCATTTAAAAAATTTCACAGTTTTGTACACCTGTATGATCAGTGTACACCTTAATAACCGAACCTTTTTCTATATTTTTCCACCAGCAGCCAGGGAAGGGAGACGGGAAGTCTGGCTCCCAATTGGCCTCATCTAGACCTTGCGCTAAAGCCTGTATGTTGTTCCTGCAAACAAAAATATTGCCCAAAATGTCTGATGATGAAACATCACTAGCCTCAACTCAACTCGGTTGACACCATAGTTTAACACAGTATAGCATGGGGTGATGATGATTAATTATTGTCTGATGTTTCATTATCAGATGTTTTGGGCAATAATTTTGCTTGCAGAAACAACATACGGGCTTTAATTGAACACGAGCAGTATATGGATTGGGAAAATGTGTCGATCGCTGAAGGTCGTCGTCTCTACAGGAATTGCCTCAATCAAATACATTCTCAGTCTCATTACTTACCGTGGTCAATTAGTTACTGTGCAATTCCGTCAGTTTTGGACGAGTCAACCAACCAAAGGGAGGGGAACTTTCCCAAAGAGCGGGAATTAAAAAGCAGTTTTCAGGCTATAGAAGAGAACATTTTTTGGAATTACGGAACAAGGGGGAATTCCACTCTACCGTTCTTCTCTCATCCGCTTGAGGTACGGGCTCGCCTCATGTATAATCACGATGACATAAAAAATCTGCTGACAAACATCCGCCCACAACAGTACCGCTTCTGCCCAGTTTGAATTCCGTTTGAATTGAAGAAAATCGTATCTGGCCTATGCATTTTTTACTTGGACTTTTTCATTAATTGAAGTCATAAGGCACACTAATACCATATCAATGTTCTGTTTTCGTAGTGGCCAGAGAGTTGAATAAACTGACGGGCAATGGCAGAAACCCCAGAGCAACGCATCAGGCAGGATCTGTGTCTCAAATCAGGTTTCGAACTTCGGACAGTCGGTTTTCGAGGCCGGCGCCCTACGCACTAGAGTAGACAGGCGACAAAGTTGAGTTTAGTTCAGATGCTTGACCAGTCTTCATCTTCTATCACATACCACTATGAGATAATGTTTCATGGTCTGGGAAAAGCTGGAACATCTATGTCCTTCCAAGCTTGTTGAAAATGTATATACAATTTAGTTAACGTCGTTACTCTGTTATGGACCACCCTGTATGCGACTTTTCCAGGCTCCGTCCGTGTAACCAACGACAAAAAGTTAATCATACCCCCCAACATTCTTACTTTTACCCCCCCCCCCCCGATCTGGTGTTTCCTGGGTGCATTCAGTTTGGTTGGGAAGGGGGGGGGTCCTAATACCCATACCCACTGGCGGACGAGCCAATCTTCCAAAGGAAGGGGAATTTCGCCAAAGAGAGGGGAATCAGCAGTTCTAAGGCCATTTTACCTACTCCTTAGGGAACCAAAATTCTACATTTTGGAAATGCCAAAGAGGAGGGAATTCCACTTTTCCCACCCCTTCTCGTCCGCTAATACCCATACCATTAACAACATTTCCTGACCATTTTGATTGTCTATGTGAATGTCTCTCTATTATATTTATTTTTGGTGTATAGCCTATCCAGGGTTTCTTGTTAGCCGAAAACTTTTTATAGGCGCGCACTTTGAATTCAAATCTGTTTATGGCGCACTTTCCGATTTTTGAAAAATGAGAAAAATCTTATCACATTCGAATAACATATACGAAAACTGCGCGTTACTTCATTGCACTAGCGGACGAGAAGGGGAGGGAAAAGTGGAATTCCCCCCTCTTTGGCGTTTTCAAAAGGTAGAATTTGTTCTTTAAGGTGTAGGTAAAATGACCTGAAAACTGCCAATTCCCCCCTCTTTGGCAAAATTCCCTCCCATTAGAATTTTCACTCGTCTGCCAGTGCTTCATTGCATACTTCCGTAACCGGCCCACAGAGTTAATTTTCGATAACAACGGAAACACGGACCAAGCTATACTCGTGTTTGTTGACTGAATAAAATTAACTGTAGCCTATCCAAGTATTTTTGTACGTTCGAAAGTTTTATCGGCCGCATTTTGAGTTTGTATGTACTCGTACGCTTAATCCTTTCTTTCACATAATCACTTGCGGACAACATACGCCAAAACGTTAAGTTGAGTTTTTTAAACAGTTATTTCAGGGTATAATTTTTTTATAACACTAAGACCAACCCATTTTTGTTTTCTTTATAAAGACGCTTTCGAGATTCTAGTGAAATGTGAAATACCATTTTCACTCAGAAACATTAGGTTGAAAACTTGTTGGGTGAAATTAAAGATAATTTGGGAAAATGAACATACAAAGACAATAAATACACCAAATCTAATTAATAAAAAAAACATCATAGTCCGTAAAATACTCCCTTTTACAACGAACCCAGATGTTGGGCCACAAGCTAATTCAGAACGGGCATCACATCACGCACGTTAGTCCAGTGTGTGAACCGAAAGTGAAGTTGATGTTTCACGGTCTGACCATACAATGTTCTTATAACAAAATAAAACCCTATGACCAACAAGCTACAGTTCACTAGCGGACGAGAAGGGGTGGGAAAAGTGGAAATCCCCCCCTCTCTTTGGCGTTTTCGAAAACTAGCATTTGTTCCTTAAGGTGTAGGTAAAAAGGTCTGAAACTGATACTTTCCTCTCTGTGACGAAATTCCTACCCTTTGGAGCATTAGCGGATGACAGAAGAAAAACGAAAACGTGGATTTTGTTTTTTAAGGTGTAGATAAAATGGCTTGGAAACTACCAAATTCCCTTTTTGACGAAATTCCTACCCTTTGGAAGATTAGATCGACCGACTGCCAGCGGTACAGTTATAACAAAACTCAGGATCTCCATTTCTGAAACGGTCTTTTTCGAAATGCCAAAGTGTCCACTAGCGGACGAGAAGGGGTGGGAAAAGTGGAAATTCCCCCCTCTTTGGCGTTTTCAAAAAAAAGCAATTGTTCCTTCAAAAGGTGTTGATGAAAAGGTCTGAAACTGATACTTGCCTCTCTTTGACGAAATTCCTACCCTTTGAAGGATAAGCTCGACCGCCTGCGGTACAGTTATAACAAAATTCTTGCTCTCCATTTCTAAAACGGTCTCTTTCTTAATTTCATCGTGTCTTATCGCAACGCAATAATCCGGCCACTAGTGGACAAAAATGGGAGGGAAACGTGGAATTCCCCGCTCTTTGGAGGGTTCAAAACGTATAGTTTGTTCCTTAAGGTGTTGATAAAATGGCTCAATTTGTGCTAATTCCCCCTCTTTGACGTATTTCCCCTCATTTTGGAGACTTAGCTCGTCCGCCAGTGAATCCGGCTTTAATCCAGGCTATTTCATACTGGATTATGATTGAACCAATAAACGAATTGAGGGCGGGCGTCTCGCGAGATGTCGCGTGCGACTGTCGCCGAATTTTTTGGTGATTTCCGTCTAGATTCCAGATCTGTAGTGTAATTGGCGACTTTAAGAAAAAATCTGAGAAATCCAAAATGGATCTAAAATAATTTGAGCGGAAGTATGTATGTTTTTTTCATTTCAGAACGAGCTGGATATGCCGAAAATGTGCACATTTTCAAAATACTTTTGAAAAAATTTCGAAATTTCACAAATGATTTACATCAGGTCAACATCGATCGAACTGGACATTCACTAATCGATTCATCATACTCGGAAATGACTTTGAAAATAAAAATTCACTGCCCTATCAATATCTGAGTGACAATTTAAAAAAAATCAAAAAAATTTACGACACATCAAAAGTCACGATGATTTACATCACGCCACCATCGATCGAACTGGACATTCAGTAATCGATTCAGCATATTCGGAAATGACTTTCAAAAAGAAAAATTACTGCCAAAAATTAAAAAAAATCTAAAATTATAAAAGTCTCAAAATTTTAATTATTATAAAAAATTGACGACACATCACAACATAATTCACGATGATCTACATCACGCCACCATCGATAGAACTGGACATTCAGTAATTGATTCATCATATTCGAAAATGACTTTCAAAATAATAATTTACTGCCAAAAATAAAAAAAAATCTAAAATTCTAAAAATCTTAAAATTTTAATTATAAAAAAAATTACGACAAATCACAGTTTACGATGATTTACATCACACCCCCATCGATCGAACTGGACATTTTGACGTTGCAGAACGGTTCGATTCCATGGGACATTTGGTCGCGAATCGAATATCAGATGCTGGTGCCGGGCACTGCATGTTAGTTTCTGTTTGTTGTTGTTGTTGTTGTTGTTGTTGTTGTTGTTGTTGTTGTTGTTGTTGTTGTTGTTTTTGTTGTTGTTGTTGTTGTTTTTGTTGTTGTTGCGTGTTTGTTGAGAACAACGCCCTCAGGCAACAAAGTAATTTCTACTTATATAGTGCTGACAAACTTCTATTAGAAAATTTTGTTTGTAACATTTTGTCCAGTGCAAATGCAAATTATGGATCCACACAAAAACTGCTTCGGAAATGGTTGTTTTTAAGGTGATTTATATTTTAGGTAGTTCGAAACTTACATTGGATTCATGTAACAACACTTTACTGTATGAATAATTTGATTTTATCTTTTTTTCTCGTTTTTTACAGCTAAAAATAGCAAAACACTAGAAAAGTAGTAAAAACCAAAGTGGTCCTTCATTAAATCTTTGTTTTATAGTCCCAATGTGAGCTTAGAAGCACTTAAAGCTTATTTCATCCCCAAAACAATCAATTTCGAGGTGGTTTTTGTGTGAATCCATAATTCGCATTTGCGCAGGACAAAATGTTACAAACTAAATTTTCTAATAGAAGTTTGTCAGCACTATACTAGAAATGGACATATCCCCCACTTTTATACGAATCTACAATACATTTAAATAATTACATTGTTCATTGTTCATTCTGTCACGTATTAGAGATCAGAAAAGCTCATTATAATCAGCAATGCAATTATAAACAATGACATTTCAAACGTTTGTGTTACAAGATATGTGTTGGGTGTGCAATGCATTGTGTCACGTATTACAGAGCATAAAAACTGTTTATAATCAGCAATGCAATTATGTGCAATGCACTGGCGGACGAGCTAATCCTCCAAAGGGAGGGGAATTTCATCGAAGAGGAGGGAATTGAAAGTTTTCAGGCCATTTTACCCACACCTTAGGGAACAAACTAAACTTTTTGGTATTGCCAAAGAGGGGGGAGTTCCACTTTTCCCACCCCTTCTCGTCCACTAGTGATGCAATGACATTTTAACTATGACGATGATTGTGTTACCTTACGCTGTAAGGTGATATTTTCAGCGTCACCTTGGTAATTATTTTATTAAATGTCCCGGTAAAAAAAGTGCGTGAGTCAGTGAGTGAGTGAGTGAGTGAGTGAGTGAGTGAGTGAGTGAGTGAGTGAGTGAGTAAGTGAGTGACTGAGTGAGTGAGTGAGTGAGTGAGTGAGTGAGTGAGTGAGTGAGTGAGTGAGTGAGTGAGTGAGTGAGTGAATGAGTGAGTGAGTGAGTGAGTGAGTGAGTGAGGGAGTGAGTGAGTGAGTGAGTGAGTGAGTGAGTGAGTGAATGAGTGAGTGAGTGATTGAGTGAGTGAGTGAGTGAGTGAGTGAGTGAAAGAGTGAGTGAGTGAGTGAGTGAGTGAGTGAGTGAGTGAGTGAGTGAGTGAGTGAGTGAGTGAGTGAGTGAGCGAGTGAGTGAGTGAGTGAGTGAGTGAGTGAGTGAGTGAGTGAAGTTACCATCGAATCGCAGT
>OZ038448.1:20355869-20358369 GCA_964036265.1 Daptonema setosum
GTGAGTGAGTGAGTGAGTGAGTGAGTGAGAGTGAGTCAGTGAGTCAGTGAGTGAGTGAGTGAGTGAGTGAGTGAGTGAGTGAGTGAGTGAGTGAGTGAGTGAGTGAGTGAGTGAGTGAGTGAGTGAGTGAGTGAGGTGAGTGAGTGAGTGAGTGAGTGAGTGAGTGAGTGAGTGAGTGGAGTGAGTGAGTGAAGTGAGTGAGTGAGTGAGTGAGTGAAGTGAGTGAGTGAGTGAGTGAGTGAGTGAGTGAGTGAGTGAGTGAGTGAGTGAGTGAGTGAGTGAGTGAGTG
Source organism: Daptonema setosum (assembly GCA_964036265.1). Lineage (NCBI taxonomy): Eukaryota > Metazoa > Nematoda > Chromadorea > Monhysterida > Xyalidae > Daptonema > Daptonema setosum. The sequence continues at coordinate 20,356,159 of OZ038448.1, forward strand.
AGTGAGTGAGTGAGTGAGTGAGTGAGTGAGTGAGTGAGTGAGTGAGTATCAGGAGCAACTAACTGATCATTGAACCCTGCTCTGTTCCGTTCATTATCCGTACCAGCTGTGTACTTTGCACGACAAACAAAGACAACAGTAAAAAAACAGTGGTGAAACTCATTTTCATTTTTACTTTTGTATGTTTTATTTATTTATATTGCTTTCGAGCTGATATGTTACAGTAATACCCAAAAGAAGAGATTTTTCTGCAAACATGAGGGTTTATATAATCTGATGAAAAACGCACTATACGGGCATACTTCCCGCACACTTCCTTGCTAAACTTTTTCCAAACCTAAAAAAAAATCTAGAATTTTTCCCAAACACGAATTTCTAAAAGCCCATACTAAGTTGGGTAACCACTGAAATACTACCGCTGCGCGGGCCTAACGGGCTTATGCTCGCTCCCGCTCGGACAAGTTAGCCTTACGATAGGTAATCGGGGGTTAACGGGCACAGTAAAACTTGATATGCAATACTTTATTGGGGACAGAAAATGTTGGTGTTTAGAAAAAAGCTTTGGAATTCGGAATTTTGCTCTTTAAACGGAAACTTTCACAGGGTACTTTTACGATCAACGTATAGTATAGGCAAACGATAAGATGTCAGATGACGGACGAGACAAACTTCCAAAGCGGAGGGGAATCTTCCCAAACAGGGGGAATCGACAGAACTTAGACCATTTACTTACATAATAGGAAACAATTTTTTTTGAAACCGCCATGAAGAGGAAACTTGAAATTTTTTGTCACGAAAATATATTCCATATGAAGTTTTACTGTCCGTTAACCCCCGATTACCTATCGTGAGGCTGGCTTGTGCGAGCGGGAGCGAGGAAAAGCACGGTAAGTCCGCGCAGCGGTGGTCTTTCAGTGGTTATCCACCTTTGTATGCGCGCATACAACTTTGTGTTTGGGAAAAACTCTAGGAAATTTTTTTGGGTTTGGAAATATGAAGTTGACTGAATGGTTTCCGAGTAACAAACAACTGTGGTGGACCGGCTATATATACTCGCTGTAACGGATGAAAAACCATAATCCATAACCATAAACCAGCAGTATTTACCATGTTAAATGGATTAGTCGTTTAGTTTTATTGCAGTCTGTTCATAAATTCTGAAATATTATTTCGGGTAACGTTCACAATTGTTAAGAAGACTTGATTTTGAATGCGCAAGAAATTTTTTGATTTGAGCTGAGCTTTGTTGCTTTGAGCTGAGATTTCCGAGATCAATTATTTTAAACAACCGATAATAATGCATATCTAGACTATTGTGAGTTGTTACTAAATAAATTGTTACCAATTATTACGTACCAATCTGTTGCAACACTTTAAATGGCGCCGAATTCGGAATTTTATTCAAGTGTTTTCTGTTATAGCTTAACTTTTTTTATATAACTTTCAGTCGCACCAACACGTTTTTGAGCAGTTAAAAAGGTAGACGAAATTACATTAGATAAGATATTTTAGATCTTTTGGGTGAAACGTGAACGGTGAAACGGTGCACTGTTTTTTCATTGACTTCAAAGTTAAAGACGCTTTCGAGATTCTAGTGAAACATGAAGTACATTTTTTGCTCAGACCATGAAACATCAAGTTGAAAATTTTGTTATGTGAAATAAACGCTAATTTGTTTCAAAATTATTGCAAGCAAAAGCATACAAAGAGAATACACAAATTTTGATTAATAAAAAACATCATAGCCCGTAAAACACATCCTTTTACACCGAACTCAGATATTGGGCCACGAGCTAGTTCAGTGTAGTGCTGTTCTTTCGCGTGATTGGTTAAACTTGCGTGATGATGATGGGCCGGTTGAGTTGTGGCCCAATCGCCGTCACGCACATAAGCCAAGTATGTGGAACAAAAGTGAATATGATGTTTTATGGTGTGAGCAAAAATGGTACTTTAATTTTCACTAGAATCTCTAAGGGCGTCTTCATAAAAATTTTCCCGGTTGATGAGAAGATTAAGAATCTTTGGAGCCATGGAGAATGGTTTGGAACGCCGAAAATAAGGGCAGGTTTTTTAATTTAATCCCCAAATCATTTTTAATGAATTTTGTACAGGGTGGGCCAAAAACGACATGATTTTATCCGTGAATAACGTTTTCTTGAAACAACCGATCTCATCGGGTTAGACATCATTTAAAGACAAATTATCAACTTT
>OZ038448.1:20368369-20388369 GCA_964036265.1 Daptonema setosum
GCTGTGATATTTTTCGAGTTGTTCCATTATTTTACAAAAGTTTAAGAGAAAAATATATTATTTATAATAAAATGTAATTAGGGAATAAACATATATTTATTATTTTAATGTTTTTATTCTGCACAAAAAATCGGTCAATTATCTCGTAAACTGCGGCAATTATAAAAATTTTAGAGAAAAAATGTATTATTTATAATAAAATGTAATTAAGGAATAAACATATATTTATTATTTAAATGCTTTTATTCTGCACAAAAAATCGGTGATAAAATTTAATGCGCTATCACATTCATAGATTGAATTGAAGATGGGATCTCCGGGACTGACTGACTGACTGTTGATAACCAAAAATACAAAGAAAATAAAAAAAGTAAAAAAACGCAATCACAAAAAAATCCACAAATTAGCGAAATGTGAAAAATTCGGTCCTAATTGGCATATGGCACGTTTACGCCAATCTCTGGATTTTTGCACCGGATGACCGCTGCAAAGGCAGTAAGAGTGAGTGAGGGAATGAGTGAGTGAGTGAGTCGTTATGTATGTGAGTGAGCGAGTGAGTGAGCGTGTGAGTGAGTGTATGAATGAATGAGTGAGTGATTGAGTAAGTGATGAGTGAGCGAGTGAGTGAATGGGGAAGATAATAATTTTGTTTCTAGTTCTTACATAATCTGGGTCGCAAACGTGAATTGGATGTGAGTGATTAATTGAGTAAAATATTGACTGAAAGGGAGTGTTATTAAATATTTTAAATCTGTCTCATGGTTTCTTGTTATCAAAAATTAATTTTGCACATCGGTTACGCACGTACGCAAGCAATAGAGCGCAATATCCGTATGTTTTCCAACATTTATTTCTCGAAATTTTGGAAGCGCGAAGAAATAAAATTTGAATTCAAACTGCGCGCCGAAAAGCTTTTGGCTGACAAGAAACCCTTCAGAACCATTGGGCTGAGAGCGATAACAAAACGGAGAAAATCAAAATAATAGAAGAGCGCCTCTGCGAGTGAAATGTTCCAAGTAATATTTTTCTGCAGTCTGTTATAGTGGCGGTTGAATATCCTCGGAGTGAATCTGTACAAGTTTACCCGTGCACCTTTTTTTATGCAAAGAAAAATCTTGCAAAAAATTTTTAAAAAAATTTGTCCTTAAAAATAAATTAATTTAAAATAAATAAAAAGCGACTAAATAAATTAATCTTGCACGAAAAATAATTACAAAGACCATTGAAAACGATGATAATTCAACAAATACCACAATATTAAAGACCATTCTTCGGCCAGGCTTCTTTCAGCTGCCGATTGGATGGAATCCCGATTCCTACCTGCTGCAAACAGGAAGGTTCTAAATATCGGATTCCTCCGATTAGGTTGTTGATTGTTTGCCACAAGTGCCCCTATTTTATTCCGACAGACTGCGGCGTAAAGACCAAGACACCTGTTAAAGACAAGTTCAATGTTACCAAAGGTTGGCTTACTGTTTTGTTGACTTACGGTTAGTTTTTGGTTAAGTTAACCACCTGTACGGCCGGGCCCAGCCGTCAGGCCGAAGTGGCTTGTACTTTTGGAATTCGAACCCTCTATTTGAACGTTCCAATAGGGGTTGTTCAATTAAGGTTCGTTCAAACAGGGATCTACCTTCAGCGGATACCGATATGCGACATGATATGATCACGTTCATTCAAGGGCGTTCAAGGAAGGGGTCCAAAAAGATCTTATACCGTGATTGAACACGTTGTCTGTTTACTAACAACTGAGCGTAAGTGGTTGATTATTGAAACACCACCGCTGCGCGGCCTTACGCCAGCCTTACGATTAATTATCGGGGGTCAACGGACAGTAGCACTTCAGGCTGGATTGCACTTTTGGGATCCGAACCCCTATTTGACCAGACCCCTATTTGACCAGTCAAATAGGGGTCGGTCAAATAGGGGTCGGTCAATTAAGGGTCCAGCCTCCATAGACCCCTATTTGACCATGGTCAAATAAGGGTCGGTCAAATAGGGGTCGGTCAAATAAGGGTCCAAGAGGACAATAGACCCCTATTTGACTATGGTCAAATAAGGGTCCGGACCCCTGTTTGACTGGTCAAATAGGGGTCTGGTCAAATAGGGGTCGGTCAAATAAGGGTCGGTCAAATAGGGGTCCAAGAGGACAATAGACCGCTAATTGATAATGTGGTAATGGGGATCCCCCTGTTTGATAAATCTGTTCAATTGATGCGCCCGCAACTAGATAAGGAAGCAAACTCACTCACTCACTCACGCATGATTACAAACCCCACAAATTTTTCGAATTTGGTTTTTTCTCGAGCAACATTACTATTCCATGTAAAGTTTTACTGTTTGCGAGCCCCGATAACCTATCGTAAGGCTGGCTTGTCCGAGCGGAGCGAGGACAAGCACGTTAGGCCCCGCAGGGGAGATTTCAATATTTCTTCCTGCACGTGTTGTAGCATAGTCACTATGTTGTAGAAAGCATGCGAGCGTAGCGAGCCAGTTATAGTCGGGTATATGCAGATTAGTTGCATCGGCTCAGTAGCACAGTGCATGAGCGCTTGCCTAGCATGCGAGTGGCCCGGGTGCGAGTTTACTAACTGCACTATTCTGAGAATCCAAAATTGCCAAACCTGTAATTTGCGATAAAAAAACGTGTTTTGAAGAATCGAAATTTTTAAATTGTAATTATTTTCGATCCTTTACTTAATTTTTCAAACGGATCCCACCTCCGCGCTCCGCGCGGTGCTAATGCGCTTGTCCTCGCTATCGCTCGGACAAGCCAGCCTCACGATAGGTTATCGGGGTTAACGAACAGTAAAACTTCAAAGGGACTATGGTCAAATAAGGGTCCGGACCCCTATTTGACTGGTCAAATAGGGGTCTGGTCAAATAGGGGTCGGTCAAATAGGGGTCGGTCAAATAGGGGTTCGGATCCCAAAAGTGCAATCCAGCCGCACTTCAAATGAAACAAGTTCTTTCATGAGCGAACGTAAAAATAATGGTCTAGACCTTCGAACACTAGGGGTCGAGCAGGGGGAAAAAGGAAACGGTTGCAAAATAGAATAGAACAAGCCTTATGGCAGTCAAATAGAAGTGTGACCTACTGGCTGATGGTCGTTGAAGAATATGCCTTTAACATCCGATAGAGTGACTTGGAACTTGATTCCATGATGTGCCTTATGGTAAGCACCATTCGTGATAACCACCAGCGAAGTCTTGATCCGAATCAGACAACCAAACAACAACAAAAAAAATTTGTGCCCTAGCCTAAGGTATAGGTGAAATAGCTTAATTCCTACGAATTCCATCTCTTTTTAAAGACTCCCTCTCCCTTCATAAGCTCTCTACAGAGTTCTGCACGGCTGAGGAGTGAACAATCAAAGTTATTTTTCATCAATAACTTTATATTAAAATTTTCAAGAATATTAAAAAAATCTCAGATTTTTCGAACGTCAGGAACCGCTTAAAATCAGCTGAATTTATACGATACAAGAATTAGGCCCCGTGCACGTCGAAATCTTGCCTCACTTAAAAAATAATGAAAAAATATTTCAATCCTGATTATTTTTTCAACCTAGATCAATTTTTTGATCCGAGTCGGATCTAAAAATAATCCTCAGGATTTTTTATTGAGTCGGGTCTATATAGGGTTAAAGAATAGACCCGGCTCAATAAAAAAATCCTGAGGATTATTTTTAGATCCGACTCGGATGAAAAAATAATCCTTGCCTATACTTATACACTAGCAACCGGGATTATTTTTTGCAAAAAATAATCCAAGATTTCGACGTGCACGAGGCCTTTTTAGGTTGAGACCCTTACAATTGGTGTGTGTGTTTCAACCTAAATTTATTTATATTAACTCAAATTAACAAAAACAACTTCATGAATCAGTTTTAATTTTTAATTTTTTATAGTTCTTCATTATTTTCTAAGTTTCAGATATAAACCTTTTAGATTTAGGTACCTGTGTTAGGTTGCTGTGCTTTCAGAGTCCAAAGGAAAGTAAAAAGCAGAGGAAAATCTGAAATATACCTAAAACTAATTATTGAATAATTCAAATGCAGCAGCCAATGAGCGCTGAGGGATGCGCTCACAGCGCTATTCTGATAGGCCAGTGCACTACGATGATTGGCCAGTCAAATTCGAATTCTGAATATTAAAGTATCACGTTTATATTTTAGCGTCGGTGGTTTTACGGATGTTCCTTTTCACTTTTCTTGGGACTCTGAAGCACCCTTGATGCTTCTCTGAAAATATCCTTTGCTTTACACGCAGGGTAAATAAAAAATGGGCCGGCTTTGTAATATTTAATTTTTTTCTATTTTTCAAAGAAGGAATTTTTTTCCAAACGCACGTGTAAAAAATTCCAGGAAAACGCTCTGCATATGCGGAAAAGTCACCCGAAAAATCATAGAACAGCTTCATACACTAGACTGATGCACTCACTACACACTATAAAACCAGAACAAGACGATATGAAATTTCCAAGCGACTTTTCCGTTTGTGTGAGGCGTTTTTTCTGGCAGTTTTACACGTATCCCAGAAACTTACCTGTTCACCCGGTCACTGAGCGCGATAACCTTAGTAGGTGAGCGGCGGCGGTGGATAGAAATAAGGTTGACTTTTTTACTATCCGTTAACCCCCGATAACCTGTTGTGGGACAAGCGCACTGGGCCGGTGTTGTTTCAGTGTCGGTTACGTCCATTTCCATCTCACTGCCACCGCCGGCCGACGGCCCCGCTGATAACTTGATTGGTTTTCTTGGCTGGATTGCATTTTTTGGGTCCGAACCCCTATTTGACCAGACCCCTATTTGACCGGTCAAATAGGGGTCGGTCAAATAGGGGTTGGTAAAATAGGGGTCCATGAGGACAACAGACCCCTATTAGACCATAGTCAAATAAGGGTCTAGACCCCTGGTTGACCGGGTCAAATAAGGGTCTGGTCAAATAGGGGTCGGTCAAATAGGGGTCGGTCAAACAGAGGTCGGAACCCTATTTGACCGTGGTCAGGGTCCGTCAATCAGGGGTCCATGAGGACAACAGACCCCTATTTGACCGTGGTCGGACCCCGAAAGAGGTCTGTATATAGCATGGGCTTGGGCGCGCAGCGCTCAAGCCTTTGCTAAATACACAACCTAAGCCTAAGCCTACACTGAAACCTGAGTTTTATGCCCCCGCCTTGGACCGTTAGCACCGCGTATCGGAGCGGAGGTATGATTCCTTCTCGCCCGAAAATCGAAAAATCACGACTTTTTCACTCATTTGAACGACCTCTTGTTTACCAGACCTCTATTTAACCCGGTCAACGAGGGGTATAGACCCTTATTTGACCACGGTCAAATAGGGGTCTGTTGTCCTCATGGACTCCTATTTGACCGACCCCTATTTGACCAGACCCCTAATTGACCACGGTCAAATAGGGGTCGAACCCCTATTTGACCGACCCCTGATTGACCAACCCCTGATTGACCAACCCCTTTTTAACCAGACCCCTATTTGACCGGTCAATTAGGGGTCCACGAGGACAACAAACACCTATTTGACCGTGGTCAAATAGGGGTCTAGACCCCTATTTGAGCGGTCAAATAAGGGTCTGGTCAAATAGGGGTCGGTCGATCAGGGGTCGGTCAAATAGGGGTTCGGACCCAAAAAATGCAATCCAGCCGTTTTCTTTTTGTACTTGAGGGTTAGGGGTTCGTCGGTTCTTGGCTTTCGAAGCTCTTAGAGTTTCTTGTCACCTCAGATTTTTTGAAGGTTCCCACTTCCCAGCGAGAACTAAAAAGCGGAATTCCCCCTTCTCTGGCAGTTTCAAAACTTACAATTTATTCTTCAAATTTGATGCAAAAAAGTTAACCAGCCTTTGGTAAACGTAACCTGTCTTTAACAGGTGTCTTGGTCTTTACGCCGCAGTCTGTCGGAATAAAATAGGGGCACTTGTGGCAAACAATCAACAACCTAATCGGAGGAATCCGATATTTAGAACCTTCCTGTTTGCAGCAGGTAGGAATCGGGATTCCATCCAATCGGCAGCTGAAAGAAGCCTGGCCGAAGAATGGTCTTTAATATTGTGGTATTTGTTGAATTATCATCGTTTTCAATGGTCTTTGTAATTATTTTTCGTGCAAGATTAATTTATTTAGTCGCTTTTTATTTATTTTAAATTAATTTATTTTTAAGGACAAATTTTTTTAAAAATTTTTTGCAAGATTTTTGTTTGCATAAAAAAAGGTGCACGGGTAAACTGTTACAGATTCACTCCGAGGATATTCAACCGCCACTATAAAAAAACTCGAATGATGGAAAAGCGAACTCAATCAACTCAATCTAAAATATTTACTAGAGTTATCCAACAATAAAAAAACCGTGGCAACGATTGTCAAAATGAAGAAATGAACGTATAATACATAGAAATTTTTGATAAAAAACACTAATAATAATAAACTTTTCGGCAAATGATAAGCGCATTAACGAAATTTTCGACCAAAACACTATTAGCCACAAAACTTTCGGCAAATAAAAAGCACAATAACGAAATTTTCGACAAGAACACTATTAGCCACAAAACTTTCGGCAAATAAAAAGCACAATAACGAAATTTTCGACAAAAACACTATTAGCCACAACATTTTCGGCAAATGAAAAAAAGCACGATAACAAAATTTTCGACAAAATCACTATCAGTGACAAAATTTTCGGCAAAGTATAAACAGGATAATAATGATAATTAATGATAATGCATGCGTATCACATATGCGAAATTCCAAACCCCAGAAATTTTTCTAGAATTTTTTCTACACGCCAAATTCTCATGTCACCGAAAATAAATTTCATATGAAGTTTTACTGTCCGTTAACCCCCGCTCGGACAAGCGCGTTAGGCCCGCGCAGCGGTGGTATTTCAGTGCTTATCCACCACCTTATGCGGACATGAAACTTTGTGCTTGGGAAAAATTCTAGAAAAAAATTCTGGGTTTTGAAAATATGCATCACATACAGTTGTTGTCATCACTGGTGGATAAGCCGAACCTACAAAAAGGAGCGGAATGTTACCGAAGACGGGAGAATTTAAATCAGAGCTGGATGTGAGCGCAGAAGGGTTTTTACGCGTAGTTTGAATTCAAATCACATTTATTATGCGAAAGATAAAGATGATGAAAAAGGACTGTGAAAGGAGGTGAAGAAAAATTTGACTCACAAAATAGGCCCAATATTCGGTGTCATGTGAAATATATGAACGCGCGAAAAAGCAGATTCGAAATCAAACTGCGCGTTGGAACACTCATGATATTATTATGCATGTGACCAATGATTTTCAAAACACTAAAACCGATCCCAGTTAATTACTTCAAAATTATTTTCTATGAAAGTATAGCAATGGTGAAAGAATAGTTGAATTTCACATTAAAAGAATTATCGGTTGAAATTGCTATTAAAATAATTATCGATCAGCGAACTCAGTTTCAAACCAATGATACATTTCTTATTCAGGTTCTTGAACGGCTATCGAAACTGGAACTAGTTCAGAAAATCAATAAATCACAATTTCATTTCCCTGGGCAGTTTTTTTTACTCTGAAACATACTGAAGAGGATTGACTCCGCAAATCCGATCAAGAAAACCTGGCTAAGATCCAATCAAGATCAAAAATCTGTTAGACACCGGCGGATTGAAATTTGATGATTCAGTAAGTGACGATTGTATCCAACCATGAAGCCAGTCAGCTCACGAGCAACTGACGGTATAGTAGTTGTAAAAAGTATGTGAGTGTTGTGAGTGAGGGAGTGTCAAAAAAGTTACTAAGTGAACGGAGTTATTATGAATTAAGTGAGTGAAGTGAGTGAGTGAGAGTGAAGTGAGTGAGTTAGTGATGAGTGAGTAAATGAATTTGTGTTTCGTCCCCGATGCCTTGGACACATCAGTAAAATGTTTAAGTCATTGACGGGACTCGTCAGCAAGGTTCAATGACTGGGGGGAGGGGGGGATAGGGATATGAAAGTCATGCCAGATTAGTCAATTCTCCCCAACAATAAAAAATATTTCAAAGTTTTGAAACCATCTGTGATTCAACGGCCAACGCTAATACTTGAAATGGAAAAACAGTTTTATCCGGATACTATTTTTTGCATCGAAACGTCAGTAATTGAAAATAAAATACCCAATTAGTTGAAAGATGATTTTCGCAACGGAAACCGGTACGGTAGTTTTGTAAACATGACCATTGACCACAATCACTGGCGAATGAGGGAAAACCGGTAAAGTGAATGAAAAACTACATAAATTTCCTGAACTTAAAGGAGAAAAGCCATCAGAACTGCTCGTTCCCCCTCTTAAATTGAAAATCAGCACATTTCACGAAAATTAAAAAAAAATTCCTTGAAGACCCCAGAGACCCGTCCCTTACCAAAGTAGACGTTTCCATTCATGTTGACCAGCGTGGTGTCAACTCACGACCACTAGCGAACGAGAAGGAAGGGGAGGGAAAAGTGAAATTCCCCCCTCTTTGGCGGTTTAAAAAAGTTTGTTCCTTGGCGGTCCTTTGTCCTCCGTCCGCTAGTGACCACGACATGTTGCTGGCTAAATTCCCCGTTCGAAGTGGCGGAACTCCATGTTCGACTCGACCAAGTAGCGGATGCATCACTGAAAGAAAGTTCAGGAGTGAGTGAGCACAAAGTAGTGAGTAAAAAGTCAGTGAAAGTGAAGAGTTCTTTTCGAGAAATTGGTGAGTGCAGTGAATGAGTTGGCGAAAAAATGTACGGGTCAATAAGAGTCAAGTCACGAGTGGAATTTTTGGAGTGGATTTGAACAATTCGTAAGTTTGATGAGTGAGTCAACGGAACGAAAATATCAAATGGATGAGTGAGTGGAATCAGCCAGTGAGTTTAATGAATGAGTTGGTGTTTCGTCCCCGAACCTTGGACACAAACATAAAGGTATAGTCATTGACGGGACTCGTCAGCAAGGTTCAATGACATTGATGGAGAGAAATTTCAGACCAATTTTTTTCAAACCCTGACTTAAGATAAAAAAAATTCGATTTAACAGTGACATTCGACAAACCCTTTCATTTCCAAATTTTTATTAAAGTGTTTCAAAAATGAATGATTTCCAAAAAGGTTGTGATCAACCAGACATAAATAATTTTCAACTGATGTCCCGTGAAAGTTTTTTTTGACAAATTTTCGGAGAACCAAAAGACAACGGAAATTTTTTTTCAAGTCGAAATACTTCTGCATTTCATTGTTTATGACACATTCATAGTTCACCACTTTGGATATTAAAGTTTTGGATTTGAAGATATTTTACTGAGAAAGTTAAATCCACGAACCATATGTCACCGTTCCCCATATCTCACTCATCGGGGTGAATGTAATTGGGTATTTCGGCCACTACCTACTTCCTTTCTACCAATAACCAAAATTAACATAATGACAACCAATCAATAAATCAAGAAATAAATATACCAAATTATAAATATTAAAAATTATATTCAGTGAGCTTTAAGCAAAGAGCGCATACTAATCACTGTGTGTTTATATCAATTTCAAGTTTGATTTGAGATATTCAATTAAAAGTTTTTAATCAACTTTATAATTTTTTATTTTTTATACTAGTGGGGATACGTTGAAGCCGTGAACCCCAAACACGGCATCCCAACCAGCATGCTGATTGCGACCCCGAAACTTCAGAAGAAAACGCAGGTTACGAGACGGAACATTGTTTAATACTGTTTTTTTTTAAATTATTTTGAGCGGTAAAAAATTTATGGCAGAAGGAAAAAACATTTTCAAAATGAAGTTTCGGGCTGTAGCGACGGGGCGCCGGACGTGCGCTATCAGCCTACCGTCTGGGCTTAACTTTAATTACGGGAAAGGGGACGAAAAGTGAATTTACAGAAAACTTTTTAACGAAAATTTGATTACGCTTTGAAAATTGTTTCGTTTAAAACCTGGTTTTTGTTACAGTGATTAATACGCGCCCCGTGATATATTTATGTGTGAACATGGTATTCGGCTATTCTTGAAACAGTTTAACTTCAGGTTTCTGTAAAACATGTCGCACGAAGAAGAAATTCCAAAAAATATGCAATCGATCAGAACCGTTGGATTTTGAAATCTAAGAATCTATCTTGCTCAAAAAATGAAGTTAAGCTGTTTCAGGAATAACCGTTATTATAACTTATTCAGGGTTACTTGTTAATTGGAATTAAGATTTCAACTTAAAACTAATTTTTGCAGACGTTCAAATTCACCAAAAAATCATTTTTATTAACATGCAACCCTGAATAAGCCAAACACATACAGATAAATATTTTAGAGCCGCACCTTAAGAAATCAGTATTCTGAGAATAATAGAAACCATGACAACTTAACCCAGTGAGGAACTAAAGTAAGTCAGAGAGAGAGAACTTAACCTAAAGCTTAACCAGGAGAACTAGAGAGAGAGAGAGAAAGACTAACCTAACCTAGAGAGCCTAACCTAAACCACCCTTGTATGAAAAACAACCCGGGCGTTTTACCGGTGTTCATTAACCGAACGCCCCTCGTACCCGTCAAAACGAGCTGAGGTAATTCAGAAGTCCCAGAACCCACCCCTACTTAGCCTAACTTACTTACCTAGCCTACTTAAGGAGAACCTACTTAAAGACCACCTAACAGAGAGTGCTTAAGTTTTCTAACTAACTAACCTAAGGAGAAAAAGAGTTCTACTTAACCTAACATGCTTAACCTAAAACCTTACTTAGCCTAACCCGAACCCGGGGAACCCTCGTGAAAACCACACCCAACGGCGTTTTACCGGTAAGATATATACCGTACGCCACCTCGACTTAGTATCGTCGAGGAAAAAAAGAAAGGGGGAAACCTAACCCTGCCGAGAGAACCCACAGGTGTCCTTAACCTACTTACAAAAACTTAACCTACAGAGCTTAACTTAAATCGAGAAAGCTTAACCTACTTCTGAGCCTTGAAACCTAAACCAAGCTACTTCTAAGCTGAAAACCTAAATAAAATCCTATACACCTGTCCTAATACAAGAACCGAGGAGAGAGAGGGAGCAAGAATAATGAGCCTACACTTAACCTAAAAAACCTTAACCCAGAAGGGAGAAAATTGATCCCTCCCAGCCATATTGCCTCGGCATTCACTACTGGGTTTCAAGCGGAAACACGCTGACGTCCAGAAAAATTGAAACTTTGTGAAAAAGAGTGCCTGGGTGAGGAGTTTCCAGTATTGTGATTACTTGAAAATTGAGTTTCTTTGTATTTCATTTCATCTTTCTGTAATACCATATCAAAATGGTGTTTTCGTAATGGCCAGAGAGTTGAATAAACTGAAGGGCATTGACACAAACCCCAGAGCCACCCCAAGATCTGAGTCTCAAGTGTTTTGTTTTGCTAATTATACATATGCCATGTTTCACTATCTGTGAGGGCATTTTCGTGCCAAATTTTACCCTAATTCGGTTTAACCACACTTGTACTAATGATTGATGTCTTCTGTATTGGTTTATTGTCTTTTATTTTCGAGTCTCATATAATTTTATTTTTTATTTTTCAGGTGTATCATAAAAAATTTAACAAGCGTGTTTTATTGACTTTTCAAGTCAGTTTATCATAATTGAGTTGATATTAATAAAAAAATCTACTGAACTTTCAGCGTTATTTTTATTTTTTATCCATATCAGAATTCATGTCTTATGAAAGCTTTAGCACAGTCAATAATGAGAATAACGCTTAGTGGTTCCCTAGAAACGCATCAAGGTAGTTAGTTACTATCCTCAAGGTGGAACCTATTCGGAGGAAAGACGGTTTCTCAAGTCCCCATATTTCGATGGCTAACATCACAAATGAACCGCATCAGATGCCCAGAAGTTCAAAACAAAATGAATGGAACGTTCGAAATTTCTTCGCCTGAAATTCAAAATAGGCGACCTATGGAATACGATCATTTGACTTATGCTGCCGCCGAACAGGTTGCTGAGCTCGCTGGTCTTCTCATCTCACCACAATGTTGACAGCTAGAAGGGAACTGCTGCTTCGAACTGAGTCTACGATTCTTATCCTCACATTTCAACATGTAGCTTTGGATTCTTCTGTCATAATTGAAAGCATGATTTGCGTCGTGTTTATACTCATATTCGAAAAATAAATGCAACTACTGTATGTATTTCCAAAACTGCAATAGTTCGTTCAATAAAGAAAATCATGCCGGCCGCTCCCATTAAAGTTAAAGGGAAGATAATCATTTCATCAATAAAAGTATTCTCCATTAGCCTTAGTAATGACGACACTAAATCACGCAGATAAGTAATCCTTAATTAAAACATATACCAAGCTGACCGAAGGGTCAAAGTTGAAAATTGCGCTCTGCTATCTGAAATTATCTATCACTGTCTATAAGGGCCAATAATTTTAATGGAATTTTTCAGCTTGCTCCTATAAGCATACTGCAAGGTGAGTTTACTCGCTTATACATTGTGTTAAATCTAACCCTATTTTCCTCAATCAATCATCAAGACCCGGAAATTGAAACAGTGTGTGTTTAACACCGTTCTCATCCAAGTATCTCCGCTCACTGTTGTATTGTCTAGGATGAATTTTTTTTAATAGTACCCAGTGCGGCATAGACTAGGGCAGCCAATTGTTTATGAACCATGAGACATTACTGACTGACCTCTGAACAGGACAGGTTAATTGTGGGGCAGCACGATCTTAATATAAAAAGCTCTACATATGAAGGCAACCGTGGTTAATATCATCAGAACAATCAGCTAAAAATTGTGTTTCTTCTCAAAAGAAAAGTATGAAAACGACTATTTCAATTCACTTCGTTACTAAAAATCTGTGTTGTTTGATTCAACATGACTGGTAAACGTTCTATCGCCCTAATAACAACGAATTTTACACTCCTGAACGACTTTGCCACATGAATACAAAAAAGCGCATCGCAGCAAAAAAGCTCGCAAAAAAATAACAACATAATATAACAAGATAACAACAAGTAACAACAACAATAACAACACGAGCATAACAAGCGCGGCGGTGGAAGAATGGGGCTAATAAAAACAGGTATCCATGTGGCAAAGCGTAAATTCCTTAATTAAATTTTTCTATCAAATTAAACTAAATTTCATGTCAACAACTGGTTCTGATTTGAAAAATAACCGGTAAAAAAATTCATTCACAAAAACTACAAAACGACCACGATTGCCTTCCGAAATTTTTTTATTCTTCTTAGTTCAGTACTACGTGCACTCCATCAATCACCCTGCCCGGAACGCCTATCAACTAATATTAAGATGAAAACAATTAACTACGCACTCTTTGCTGCATTAGGTTGCGGACAATAATTGAATGGGAATGATGCTTATCATTGCCATGCTTGACCCAATATCCAGATCATTAGCAAAATTTAGTCGATTAAACATTTATTAATGGTATCGATCATTATATAGTTACTCACCTTACAATTTTTATGTTACTAAATAGTTCTTTACGCTGATAATGAAGAAGCAACTTTTAGTTCATCGGACATCTCGAAGAGAGATAAATAGCATTTACAGACAAAGATGTCTACTCTTCATTATGATCATCTGCAAAAACCAATTAGACATTACGGCAGACAATAAGGATAAAGTTGTTTTAGACATTGCCTAGTATGGAAAAACTTACAAGAAGATAATATACAGTTCTATTAAATTGTCTAATAGTTTTGATCATTTATCTAATATTCCAATGAATTGACGAACTATTGCAATTATTTTTGTATACATACAATACTTGCACGCTTTTCATTACTCATAGCGATTTTCTTTTGGTGGAATTGTGTTATTCAAGGGGATCGGTATCATTCCAACATACCTTTGTCGTCATCCATCGTTGTTAATTGTTTGCCGTGCTGTTAATGGAGCACGACGGCTCGAATAAGCCGAGTGAACATCTTGTGCTGCATCTGATTTTTTAATACTGTAGACCAAGAAGAACTATCCTAATGATTACTGAGAATCTGACGATGTAGTGAAATTAGCCATCTTCACATCACGCAACGTATTGTGGAACGCCGACAAAAGAATGCTCCACGCCATCCTTTTAACAACAATCAAAACACCGAAGTGAAAAATTTTCTAAATCGACTGTGCTCCTGACGTTTGATTTGCTGATTGACAACCAGACGAGATTAGGTTAAGGCTAGGTTAAGAAGATCGCTCTCTCTCGAGAAGGTAATCCGCAATAGCACCTGCAATGCAATTATGGAACTACACGACGGCCGCCGACTACAAAACCGTACGACCGACCCTCAACAACAACCAGACGATGAATCATGCCATCAAGATGTTGACATGCAAATGATGCCCGTTGAAGAACAAGCTAAGGATGCGTGCGATGAAGCCGACGCGACCAAAACGAGAGAAGGCTGATCGTAACAAAAACTCTCGAAGGCAGCACCAGTCGAGGCATTCCCAGCAACAGTTCATGTACTCAGTTCCGCGACGGTTGATGTGTGGAACGGCTTATCAAAATCAATTTCTATAACAGGTTACCTCGACCAAGACTTAAATAAGACGTTTCCGCAACGATAATATTTTAAAAAGCTGTTTCATACTTTTTTTATACATATAATGATTTCTTCATTACTCCTGTACATCTTGTTATTCAACTATTTTTCGAACGATCTTTATTTTATAATTATCCAAGTTTTTCTCGTGAAGTTGATAAATATATCATTCTAGCATTTCTCTTTTATTGTCCAGTTCGTTTTGGTTATCCTTAACTTTACGTTGATGTAAAAATGCTTAGATACGTGCGAGGACGCAACGCAAAATTGAAAGTAGGCTTCGAGAAGTATGGAAGACAATAGAGCTTTTGCGCATTGAAGCCTAATAGGAAGATATTTATGTATCCAACATTTACGTTTTTTCACATTTATGTATTAATTTCGGAAGTAATTTTTATACTTAGCCGGCCGCTGTTAACGCTTTTATTTGGTTCATTATTTTATCATTCGCAGTTCAATTTTTGTCTTCTTCCCAGGCATCCCTAAAAACTTCAAGGACCGACAGAGGTGCCGCTGAAACGAACCCGTGAGCCCGAGGGTGTGGCTATTCTGATACCCCAAAATGCCACTACAGCTTACCTACAATTACCTACTTAACCTACCTAGCTTTTTACCTACCCTAGTTCATCTTTACCTATTATTCGTCAAAAAATTATCTTTATGAACCACACCAAGTACAATGTGAGCCAAGAAAAATAACTACAGGTCCCACTAATAATGACATTCAATGGTTTAATTCCATATTTTATCATATCAACTGGTTCAGGGAAAAGTACGAAAACAAGTGTTGATCACAATCGAGACTATTAAACGAAAAACGATGAAAACTGTAAAAAGAAGCCGGACCTGTAATTTTTTTTGACTCACACTGCTCTAGGATCATGTATCTATAGAAATATTTCAGACACTAGGAGTTTTTATAATAAATCTTGAAACAGGAATGTTTTTGATAAATTTTCTGTCACATGAAAAACTCATTGGGAACTAATCGGACAGGTTAGCAACATTAAATCTATGTAAATAAATCTGTGTCCGAAATATTTTTAGATACACAATCCTAATGGTGCCTTCATAATCCGGGTTGCAACAATTTTCAAACTTCTTAAAACCTCGTTCATGTCACAAGTAAGATCGAAACCATCTGGAAATCAAAATAGAAAAAAATTGAAGAAATTTTCGAAACGAAACAGGAAAGAGTATACAGAGAAAACTCGAAAAAGTATGCAACTCGGATCATTAAGGCACCCAATATAAAAAACAATGACTTTGTATTAAAGCGCGGTCAACAAAGTGCCGCGCATTAATACATAAAAATTGCCAAAAAAAGTTACCTTTATCAAACCACATGTCAGAAGGAACGGTCTATTGCGAATAGACCGTTCCTTCTGACATTTTAACTAAAAGATTTTCTGACATTTAAATTAAAAGATTAATAATTAAAACGAACCTGAATGGACGGGTCGCCACAAACGCCTGTCCCGATGCTAGAGCTGTATGTACATAATGATATAAATACATTAAGTAATCATAGTCGTAAAGACTGTGACCAGGCTCAAATAAGAGACCCGTAGCAATAACAAACATCAAATGGCCTTTCTATGTCAAACCGTCTCGCCGTTTTATTCACACTGCAAGTTATTAATAGTTCAGATAAAAAAATTAAATTTTGATTCAGTTGAATAATTATATTTAAAGCAAAAGAAAAGTAATTCTTAAACAAAGTATTAAAATGAGAATAACAAATGCTCAAAATGATTTTGTAATGTAAAAATCAGTAATTGAAAAAAAAACTTGAAAAAAAATTGCGCCGCGCGTGCAAAAAAAGGCGTGAAGCCACAACAAGCCTGACATGTTGTGGCGAGTAACGCCCGCCCCATTCCTCCAAATATCATAGTATCTTCTTTCTTGTCTACCTTGATGCATTGCCAATGGTTTTACAAGATGTATCAGTCTCAGCACGCAACCATAAAACTTGCATCATAATAGACGAGAAAAAGTTACTATACGCAGTATGATATCATCGGGTTACTTCATCATCTTCGCTTTGGATGCTAGAAAGTTTGAGATAGTAAATACTGTACAGTGGATGTTCTCAAATTTCCCAGCTAATCTCACCATCAAACAAAAAATGCAATTCACAAGCAAATAAATACTATACAGAAACAAATAAATACTATACAAAGACAAATAAATACTACACAAAAATGAATAAAAGTGGGAAAATCAAATTAATATTGACTATCAAACGAAACAAATGTTCACAAGATCAATTAAATGATATTTTTTATCATTCAAACTTTACCCTGAAGAAACGGCACACCGGACTATCCATCACCAGAATGAAGCACCAGTGGTGGGAGTGGAGCACCAGAAGTGGGGATGTGACACCAGAAATGTAACCCAACCGGGCGGACGCCAGAGTGAAATGAAGGAAAGGGCTGAAACCAGAAAAAACGGTGAACTACAACTACCAATAAAAATATCCCTAACTCAACTCAAACACCAGATAACTTCTTAAAAACTTGACCAACACTATCATTGGCCTTGACCTAAACGAGTATGCCAAGCAAAAAATTCCGCTACTTTGAGAAAATATGATATGCACGATCAATTTATGCCACTATAAATTAATAATTCGAAAAAAATGCCTCCTTACTTTTTTGATTGCCATATCCGAACTGGTAAGTACAACAGTAAAACAAAATCAGTCCCAAAGCAGATTTTTCAAAATGGCCCACACTGTATAATAACAAAAAAAACGCCAAATATTATCGATGATTAAAATGTTTCAAACCTACTACTACATACAGCAATGTTAAGAATGTCAGTAAGTATAAAAAAATTATGAAAAAAAATTAAGTTACAAAAAAATTATCGAATAAAATTTTCAAAACAGAAAATGAACTCACCTCAATATAACATAACACGACATCGGCTGGTCAGCGCCGCGCAGCTTAACCAGCCTAAATAGGCAATGCGAAGAGGGCGGGATCGTTGAAGACCCGACCTGACCGCGTTCGCGTTGACGAAAAAAATCTGAAATGATGAAACCTATTCTCAAAACTAACTCAAACCAGACACCTATTCTCAAAACTGATCGGACATATCAATCGCAGCCAATGGCAAAGAAAACAATTCCAGCACTAAATTTGAATTCAAAAAATTGGCGCCAATATGAATTTTGAAAAAATATGAACAGCAAATGTCAAACAAAATTAGTGTCTCAGACGAGATACAAACAGAACACATTACATTAATTAATGATCACAATTCAATTATGCTTGACTTAAGTGATAATCGAAATGTTTCAAGATACAATTCAGCAGGGGTGGGCCGCTGGGGGGTAGGGGTGGGTTACCCCCCCCCCCCACTTTTCAGGGTCGGCGGGTAGCCTACCCCCTCCCCCCTAGACAAAAATTTAGGTCGCCTACCTCCTCCCCCCTACTCGAAATTTTTGAGAAAATCGGCCTCAAAACCTCGATTTTGAGGCACATTTTTCAAAAAATTTTGGCTGTGAGAATTTTGTTTCGAACAAACACGTTTTCTGGGTCAATTTTATTGGTTAAAACCTGAAAAAACGGTACATGTGATGTTTATACCCTATAATAGAAGATATTTTCGGCTCGCTGGTCAAGTGGTTAAGGGGCTAGACTCTGAAACCGCCTGGCTGGCCGCACACGGGTTCGAATCCCGGGGCCGTCACCAACAAGCCTTATGGCAGTCAAACAGAAGTGTGACCTACTGGCTGATGGTCGTTAAAGATTATGCCTTGAACATCTGATAGAGTGACTTGGAACTTGATTCCATGATATGCCTTATGGCAAGCACCATTCGTGATTGGGACCCAGCGAAGTCTTAATCCGAGTGAGACAACCCAACAAAAAAAAAAAAATTTTTTTAGCAAAAACAAACAAAAAACAAAGCTTTTTTGCAAAAAAAATTTTCCTATAATATAGCAATCGAAGAAAAATTTAAAAACATCAAAAAATATAAATTAGAAACAGGTTTCAAAAAAAAAATAAAAACTCACCTCAATCTGCCAGAAACCCAGCTCCGGCCAATCAGCTGCACCGGCCAATCGGCACAGCAAAACCGGCCTCAGTTGGCGGCACCGAAGAACACCCGGTTAACCGCGCACTGGCAAAAAACTGAAATGAAAAAAACTTACGGTTTGAAATTTTTAATCAAATTCAGAAATACTCCGATTATCTACATATAAAACAAAAGAAATCCCAGAGAAAATCATATCGGCGCCGAAATTTGAACTGTGGAAAATTAGCGCCAATTTGAATTCCAGATAATTACAAGAAGCAAAGCAAAGGAAAAAAATGTTCTGCAAAAGTGACGAATCACCAAATACATACATAGAAATTTTTTTAACACTCTCGAAAACAAGAAAGGGATAAACTATGAAACAAGTAAAACCTTCACAAAAATAAATCTAATAAAATTATCAAGAAATAAATTTAAGAAAAAATTATCGAGAAAACTCACCTTCAAATCACCGATGCCCTGCCGGACCGGGTTGGCGCCGCGAAGCCAGTCCCAGTCCAATCGGTGGAGTGCCCCATGGCCCATAACGAAATGGGGCACGTCATCATGCCTTTTTGACGAGGCAATCTGAAAATCAAGTCAATCAAGTCAAACAAACAAACAACCTAGTTCTATATGACCTATTCAGGGTTTCTTGTTAGAAAAACAGATTTTGGCGCGCAGTTTGAATTCAAATATTCGTTTGCGCGCGTAAAAAATTTTGGGGAACAAATCGTTTTTTTCTGATGTCATTTGCATAACATAACCACGGGGGCGCAAAATTTAAAAATTTAATTCAATAACAAAAACCCGTGACCGAACAAAGAAGACGATATAGCCTCCTATCCGGGGTTTAACGGTACTGAAACTGTTTCGGCGCGCAACTTGAATTCAAATATGCATTTATCGCAAGTTAAAATTGTCGAGTTCGTTTTTCACAACAATTAACCATTACAACGAGGATTACATTGTAACTTGTGATAACGATTCTATAAAAATACCAATAACAAGAAAGACTGATCAATTTATAGTATTGTCCTCAAGCACGAAACTAGTCTCGAACATATAACTATGAGAAAATTCATAAAAAATTCACCAGATTCATCCCGATTATATGAAAAAATACACTAAATATAATACCGAACAACAGACAATATAAACAATAAAGCACAAAAATAAACAAACCGAAAAATAAAATAATTAAAACATAAAAAAACTGACCATTAGTCCGCCGCGACTAAGCGCCCGGCTGAGGGGCGCCTGCTCCGACCCTTGTCAGCCGTGTGGGCGTTGACGGCGGTTGATACGGCGCCTGAGGCCATGGCACGCAAACCTGAAATATAACAAAAATTTAAACTCAAAAGTATAATAAATAATTAAAAAGCGACTTTGATACAAATTCAAACTCATTTTTCTT
>OZ038448.1:20393369-20395262 GCA_964036265.1 Daptonema setosum
GGGCTTTACATGTTTTCTGCGCTTCATGTTACTGTATTATGTGATTTACTGAAAGAGTACATAGATGTTGAATTGTGAACTAACGACTGTTTATGTTAATTAGTGGATGAAGAAAAACAAAAGTGAGTTACCATCATTTTTTCATTTGACATTCAAATTTAGAAAAATCACACTATCATATAATGTCCAGTTTGTATTTCACCAGATTATATAATCACCAGCTTTTATTTTATCAGAATATAAAATCACCATTTTTTATTCTACTGAATTATATTCTATAATCACCAGTTTTTATTTTACCAGATTATATAACACCAGTTTTTATTTTACCAGATTATATAACACCAATTTTTTTACCAGATTTTTTAATCACCATTTTTTATTTTCCCAGATTGTATAATCACCAGTTTTTATTTTACCAGATTACAAATATAATCTCTAGTTACCATCGAAAGGATCATCATTTCTCATGAATCATGTTATGAAAATACTGATATGAAAATAATGAACAAAGAAATATGAAATCCAACTGAAATCAATAATATAATACTAATGTACAGTAACAAATTCCAGTGATCAGAAGACTGACTTAAAATGCGTTCAAACTTTCTCTGTCTTACTTTTGAAACTTTTGCGCATTTTTTATAAAAATTAAGAGAAATCAGTTCGGTTTCGGTTTAAGTTTCGGTTTCAGTTTTGGATTCAGTTTCGGTTTCAGTTTCGATTTCAGAGATATGGCGCGCATTCAAAATCAGTAACGTCACATACTGACCCCCCATATCACAAAAACGTTTGGCATTGGGTGCCAAAAACTCCAGCATCGTTATACAAAAAAATTGAAGTTCTATAACTCACGATAAAATCGGATATAAATAGAAAACTTTTGATCAGATGAAAGTTTGTTTTTTTCTTCATAATGCAATCACAAAAAACACAAAGTAAAAACATTTAATTGGATAGAAAACATGCATTTTATATCGCACTCTATTTTCGCTCCGAGATCAGGTGCCAAACGCATTTTTTTCATATGCAGCATTGCATAAAGTTTTTGCCATTACCATTTTCAATGCATTATATTGTGTTTGTTTTGAGTTTCCCATTTTTCACATGTGTAAAAATAGACGATATCACCTCTGAATAAAAGTTTTAAATTTTTAACTAATTATCACTTCAAAGTTTTCTTGCATAAAGATGCACCAATTTAGGCACCCACTGCCAAAAGTTTCGGTGATATGGGGGTGAGATGAAAATGTAAATGAAAAAATCGGCAAAATTAACTTATATTTATATTATATGGAATATAAAGAAAATCTATTTTTACGAATAACAAACGGCCGTGCTTGTGCATTTCTGTCCTCCGTTGCATCGGCTACAGGGTGTACCGGGAATGTACACTGGTTGACCGTATTTGGCTCTGAGTGTAAAGAGTGAGTGAGTGAGTGAGTGAGTGAGTGAGTGAGTGAGTGAGTGAGTGAGTGAGTGAGTGAGTGAGTGAGTGAGTGAGTGAGTGAGTGAGTGAATGAATGAATGAGTGAGTGAGTGAGTGAGTGAGTGAGTGAGTGAGTGGAGTGAGTGAGTGAGTGAGTGAGTGAGTGAGTGAGTGGGGTGAGTGAGTGAGTGAGTGAGTGAGTGAGTGAGTGAGTGAGTGAGTGAGTGAGTGAGTGAGTGAGCAACCAACTGATAACCGCACTCTGCTCCGTTCCGTTCAATGTCCGAATCAGCTGTGTACTTTGGACAACAAACAATGACAAGAGTAAAAAAACAGGGGTGAAACCCATTTTTTGTTGTTTTTGAATGGTTTTATTTTAAATTTTTTTTCACTCTCGAGCTGATACATAGGTTAATCCCCAACGAAAAAGTTTCTGCAAACATGACGGTTTATATAAGCTCACC